>JACEVL010004273.1:0-10544 GCA_020284085.1 Aporrectodea caliginosa
TTTGGAAAGTAGACTATTAAATTTAAACTACTTTGTGCATATAGAAAAATATAATTATGTTAGCGATCAAGGTGACGCTAACGACGAGACGACGATCCTGCTGATTATGATTTTTAATTGTTTTTACTTATTACTAAGACGGAGGAGTCCACCAACTTTTCTAACCTCGCAGCTGGGAGGACATTCACATGTCGGACATCCATCTGGCCCCGTAACAGAGACGCAGTATGGCGCACACCTGATCTGTGGACAGGGCGTAGTTGTCTCTGCAAAAGGTAGGACAAGGAAAGTATATTTAGGAAAGAATAATCGAAAGCGTAGATGTTTCCGTAGGAACGAAAACGTAACAACAATTGGTTTACCATTGTACAACTTTCACTTAACACCGATATATCTTAGCAACGAACTCTCAGTTTCGATTGCTCATCAATGTTCAAAACGGACGTGAAAAATAAAGGCAAACGCATTGGCAGAAGAAAATTATTATTAATTTGTCACTATAGATGATTTCAGTGTTTAACGCCATCTTATGTATTTCATGGCCGTTGACGTCGCCCGCCTCCTTTTACCATGCTTGGGATTTGCACTACCAGAGTAGGCCCTACGGACAATGGCGGAGTTGTACCAATTTGTCAGCATAGTTTTAGTACATATTATATGGTATCCAGACATATCCCGCCCGATATTCCCGCGGACATTCCCCTTTAGGACAATTCCTCCCGACAGTGGTATATTTAAGGAAACGCGGGGCCATCAAGAGTGTATAATATTGTAGCCTATTGACATTCACAAAGAATGAACGAATGAACGCACGAGCGAATGAGCAAAAGAATCAATGATTGAAACGGAAAATAATAATGAACGAATCAAAGACTGGTTTTTAGAGGTAAAAACCCTAATTCAGTATCCGATCTCTCTTTGTGAGAGTCACCATTTTATAGAATTATAGACCACATTGTACTAATTAAGCCGTTCATATCGGATTTTAATACCGGGGAGCTTTCCTATTATTTTCTAAGAGTAACCTAATAAAGGCATGTGCATAAAACTTGCTTCTGACAACAGATAATTAATATTTAAGAATAAGTACTGAAGTAATAATAATAATAATAATAATAATAATAATAATAATAATAATAATAATAATAATAATAATAATAATAATAATAATAATAATAATAATTTAGCCGTGCAATCGCCACACTCTGGAGACTGGCTTCATGCACTGCCCATTACGACAGCAGGATTACGCATGTCAGGAGAGGTCCTAAGAATAGCTTCCGGCATCCGACTAGGCACTGCCTTGTGTGAAAAACACACTTGCAAATGCGGTGTCATAGTAGAAACCATCGGCCATCATGGATTCTCTTGTAGCAAAGGTCCAGGAAGACAACATCGACATGGCATGGTAGTAGTGGATATTTAGCCGCTTTCGGAGCCAATTTAAACTCATAGCCGCTTTCGGAGCCAATTTAAATCCATAGCCGCTTTCGGAGCCAATTGAATATTCATTAACCACAGCAGCAGCTGGCCATTCTTTGTTCCTGAGGGTGCGTGCCACCATTTTTCTTACACACACACCCCATTTTAGCCTCAAACATACAACTACCACCACCCTCCCACACAGCTCATTCTAGGTTCAAACCTACAACTACAAGCCCTCCCAAGCAACGCTCTTAGAAACTTCATTAAGCTCATTTTGCAATATTTCTCAATACAGGCATGCACTCTCTAAGCCTTCATGCACATTTTTCTCTCTTACAGGACATTCATCTTAGCGTGTACACATTGGCATCATTGCATTTGGCGTTTCTACACGTAACCAATGAGCGAGCAAGCACGTGCAGCTCACACAAATTGCGGTATTTTACACTACAGCTGCCCATTCTTTTGCACCATACCACCATTTCACTTAGGCAAGCGGCCAATTTTTACTCGCTAGCCTTCATTGCAGGCCACTGCAACTAGGCTTTGCACAAGCAGTGTTTTACAAGGCTGACTAAGTCCATTTTATTAATCCTTAAATACAAATTGAGTTCTTTTACACAATATGCATAGGCAAGCTGCTATAGCCAGTGTATTTGCGCTTTTACACCTAGACGCCTCGCGTTGGGCCTGCATTCGTTACCTTGTTTTACAAGGGTGACCAAAGCCCATTGAATATTCATTTGTCTTATGCCTTTTTACACTTGCACATAGCTCTTGGCATTCAACTGCTCACACATTCATCGCTTAAACTGAATTTAGCATCTGTCTTTACACTAAAAATATCACTATAGACGGAGAAGCTTATTTGGGTAATGTGCTTTTACAGTTAGGCCTCAAACTATACTACCTAAACTTATCATGAGACTTAAATTTAAAGTTAGCAACTTGGGTTTTCTCTACTCAAGCAGCTGACTCGACTTACAATTTTGAAAGACAGAGCAATGGCACCCAACCAGTGTATGTTAAGCAGCTGAGTCGACTTACATTTTGAAAGACAGAGCAATGGCATCCAACCAGTGTATGTTTTAGCAATAGCACCGAACCGGTGTATGGTTTAGCTATTTCGCCCATACAGTGTTTTTGAATTTGGGCTACAGCATCTAAGCTTATGTGGCAAGCCCGTCTTTGAGTTTCACATGTTTTACAAGGCTGACCGACACTCATTCACTTAGTGTGGAAGCCAAGGCATGGTGTGTTTGCACTCGCATGCCATTACAGCAGTTGGCCGACCTCCTTTTACACCTAGAGTGGAAGCCAAGGCATGCTGTGTTTGCGCACGCATGCCATTACAGCTCTCCCATTTAGCAATGAATATTTAGTAGTTGACTTCTCTTTTTGGGTGGCCTACAAACTTTTACAACTTAAATTCTTGTTTAGAGAGTTCACACATCTAGTTTATGATTCTGACTTATAATTTTTCTAGAGAATTTGAGGACTAAGAGAGAGAGAGAGAGAGAGAGAGAGAGAGAGAGAGAGAGAGAGAGAGAGAGAGAGAGAGAGAGAGAGCGATGCGCTTTGGAGAGGCACAGCAGAGAGAGGAGAGCTAGAGAGAGAGAGAGAGAGAGAGAGAGAGGGACAGAGACAACGAGACATAGCGAGAGAGATGGAGAGAAGCGAGAGAGAGACATGGAGATAAGGAGCGATGCTTTTTGGCAGAGGCACAGCGCGGTTGCGAGAGAGGGAGTGAGAGAGAGAGAGAGATGGAGTGCGGGAGGCAGAGAGCTAGAGGGTGATGGAGAGCGAGAGCGTTACTCTCAATTCTTACACAATAGAAACATCATTAATAGAGAAAGCGAACGTGCGACGCATTTCTTAAATTTTGTGAAAAGTACAGGAAGGAACATGTACATTTCTAGTAAGAGGCTTAGAATTAGCATTAGCGAGTTATGCTTAGGCTTTACATAGCCATGAGAAGGCTGAGTTGCATTGCGTTTTTGCAAGACATGACTGACTGAGCAATTCTCAATGAATATCCTATACTTACTATTCTGGTTTTACTTCTCTTAGTAGTTTCTGATATTGTGGGTTTCTTCGTTTAGCTTTCTCAGTTTCAACTCTAAGCTTAGCTTTCATATCCTGTGGTTTTTCATCTCATACATTTCTTATCGTGTGCTTTTCAACTCTTAGGTTTCACATCATATGGTTTTCAACTGCTAGGTTTCACACGTTTAGATAACTAGATTTGATAAGATGGAGTCATCGGTGAAAAGATGCTGACTGTGCGTTAAAATGTGTTCTTTTAAGGGACATGTCGTTTTTCAGCGTTGCAAAGGTATGTGAGTGAGAGAGAAACTCACAAATTTTAGTCGCTGAAACGGAGGCGAACACGGTAAACTTATGACGGTAGCTTATATGGCTCCAGTTAATACACATCGCCCTTCGAATTTACATGTTTTAGCGGAAATAACTTATGTTGTATTTTCTCACACTTTTCACGTTGCAATACCATGAGTGCTCAGTTGAAGGAGAGAGGGAGGGGAGGGGTTTTCCGCCCGCCCGCCCGCCCGCCCTATACGCTATAGACCGACGCTAAGAAAGCCCAAAGTCACTTCGCCACTTTGACACACGCATTTTATAAAATTTTAAAACCACACGTTTACACTTTGTTTTGTAGAAGACAGAATCGTCACACTGGAAAGCATGTCGCCATAAACTTGTACTTAATCTGCTAATATTTTCAGATTATAGATTTGCGTTGTAAGATATTTTATTTGTAAGGTGGCTCGAATGTAGGCATGAATTTCCATGTTTTGACAACTATAAGTATTCTCAAACGGTTTTGTTAAGATTTCTCGATGCGTGCGCTCACCTTACAAGTGCGGCAATTGCCTGAAATATGGAAGGTTCTTTAGCAGCAGCCGCTGTAGCTGCAGCTGCTGCGTGCTGTCGCCACCGCCCCTACCCTCCATACTTTGAATTTAAACGCTTGAAATATCATCGACATGGCGTCTTTCCAACTGCCTCATCTCTGAGAATAATCTCATTCGATGGTTTTTCACAGACGTCAAACATAAATCTGTTACACATTAAAAGTGAAAACTTGTGTTTGCAACGTTTGAATGTGGTTCTCAACTCTAGAAAGTGAAAACTTGTGTCTTGCAACATTTGACTATGCTTCTCAACTCCCGAAAACTGAAAAACTAACTGTTCACAAGTATGCTGCTCACAAGGCGCGGGTTTCTACCACTCTTGTTGCTACTGCTGCTGCTACTGCTGTTGGTTTTAATGAAAAAATTTGTATAAGCTGACCGGTGCATGCAACCAACCTCTCTTACTCTGAACCATTTTGGTTACTCTATTACACTTCATTAAGCTTTTAACAAAAGCATAGACCTCAACCTCTGCTAGAAGCTACTATAAACACACCTACTTACTTAACAATTTGTCTGTGTCACAGCTCTGCTGCAGCCGTTCTATCAGTATCTGCAACTGCTGCGGCTGCAGCTGCTGCTGCTGCTGCAACCGAAGAGGTTAACAAAGCGTTGAAATTACAGAGTTTCAGTGTCACTGTCTAAACTTACAAAGTCCAAGTTTGGACATGTGGCATATAACAGTTTGGTCGCTCGTTCTGCTTATAACGACCACTCTAGTGTACATTGAACCTCACGCGCCTGTAGCGGCAGCCACCGAAGCGGGTATCAAAGCGTTGAAATTACACGGTCACAGGGTCATTGATTAAACTTTCAATTCATTGGGTGCACACGAGTGTTTGAATGCAATGTCCATTCCACATGTGGCATGTAAGCATTTAGTCACTCGTTCTGCTTATACGGCCGCTCTAATGTACATTGAACCTCAGGCGAAGACAGTGCACTGTAAAATCGACCTGTTTCTTGTGCACTGAAATTCATGCCTACAAGACAAATAAAATAGCTTATAACACAATTCTATAATCTGAAAATATTAGCAGATTAAGTACAAGTTTATGGCGACATGCTTTCCAGTGTGACGATTCTGTCTTCTACAAAACAAAGTGTAAACGTGTGGTTTTAAATTTTTTATAAAATGCGTGTGTCAAAGTGGCGAAGTGACTTTGGGCTTTCTTAGCGTCGGTCTATAGCGTATAGGGCGGGCGGGCGGGCGAGCGGAAAACCCCTCCCCTCCCTCTCTCCTTCAACTGAGCACTCATGGTATTGCAACGTGAAAAGTGTGAGAAAATACAACATAAGTTATTTCCGCTAAAACATGTAAATTCGAAGGGCGATGTGTATTAACTGGAGCCATATAAGCTACCGTCATAAGTTTACCGTGTTCGCCTCCGTTTCAGCGACTAAAATTTGTGAGTTTCTGCTCTCTTTGCAACTGAAAACGACATGTCCCTTAAAAGACCACATTTTAACGCAAGTCAGCATCTTTTCACCATGACTCCATCTTATCAAATCTAGTTATCTAAACGTGTGAAACCTAGCAGTTGAAAACCATATGATGTGAAACCTAAGAGTTGAAAAGCACACGATAAGAAAATGTATGAGATGAAAAACCACAGGATATGAAAGCTAAGCTTAGAGTTGAAACTGAGAAAGCTAAACGAAGAAACCCACAATATCAGAAACTACTAAGAGAAGTAAAACCAGAATAGTAAGTATAGGATATTCATTGAGAATTGCTCAGTCAGTCATGTCTTGCAAAAACGCAATGCAACTCAGCCTTCTCATGGCTATGTAAAGCATAAGCATAACTCGCTAATGCTAATTCTAAGCCTCTTACTAGAAATGTACATGTTCCTTCCTGTACTTTTCGCAAAATTTAAGAAATGCGTTAGTTTCTACTGTGTGCCACATTCGCTTTCTCTAGTAAGAATTGAGAGTAACGCTCTCTCTCTCCATCACCCTCTAGCTCTCTGCCTCCCGCACTCCATCTCTCTCTCTCTCTCACTCCCTCTCTCGCAACCGCGCTGTGCCTCTGCCAAAAAGCATCGCTCCTTATCTCCATGTCTCTCTCTCGCTTCTCTCCATCTCTCTCCCTATGTCTCTCTCTCCCTCTCTCTCTCCATCTCTCTCTCTCGCTCTAGCTCTTTACCTCCCTCACTCGCAACCGCGCTGTGCCTCTGCCAAAGCGCATCGCTCCTTATCTCCATGTCTCTCTCTCTCTCTCTCTCTCTCTCTCTCTCTCTCTCTCTCTCTCTCTCTCTCTCTCTCTCTCTCTCTCTCTCTCTCTCTCTCTCTCTCTCTCTTAAGTCCTCAAATTCTCTAGAAAAATTATAAGTCAGAATCATAAACTAGTTGTGTGAACTCTCTAAACAAGAATTTAAGTTGTAAAAGTTTGTAGGCCGCCCAAAAAGAGAAGTCAACTACTAAATATTCATTGCTAAATGGGAGAGCTGTAATGGCATGCGTGCGCAAACACAGCATGCCTTGGCTTCCACTCTAGGTGTAAAAGGAGGTCGGCCAACTGCTGTAATGGGATGCGAGTGCAAACGCAGCATGCCTTGGCTTCCACACTAAGTGAATGAGTGTCGGTCAGCCTTGTAAAACATGTGAAACTCAAAGACGGGCTTGCCACCTAAGCTTAAAATGCTGTAGCCCAAATTCAAAAACACTGCATGGGCGAAATTGCTAAACCATACACCGGTTCGGTGCTATTGCTCAAAATGTAAGTCGACTCAGCTGCTTAACATACACTGGTTGGACGCCATTGCTCTGTCTTTCAAAATGTAAGTCGACTCAGCTGCTTAACATACCCTGGTTGGGTGCCATTGCTCTGTCTTTCAAAATTGTAAGTCGAGTCAGCTGCTTGAGTAGAGAAAACCCAAGTTGCTAACTTTAAATTTAAGTCTCATGATAAGTTTAGGTAGTATAGTTTGAGGCCTAACTGTAAAAGCACATTACCCAAATAAGCTTCTCCGTCTATAGTGATATTTTTAGTGTAAAGACAGATGCTAAATTCAGTTTAAGCGATGAATGTGTGAGCAGTTGAATGCCAAGAGCTATGTGCAAGTGTAAAAGGGCATAAGGCAAATGAATATTCAATGGGCTTTGGTCACCCTTGTAAAACAATGTAACGAATGCAGGCCCAACGCGAGGCGTCTAGGTGTAAAAGCGCAAATACACTGGCTATAGCAGCTTGCCTATGCCTATTGTGTAAAAGAACTCAATTTGTATTTAAGGATTAATAAAATGGACTTAGTCAGCCTTGTAAAACACTGCTTGTGCAAAGCCTAGTTGCAGTGGCCTGCAATGAAGGCTAGCGAGTAAAAATTGGCCGCTTGCCTAAGTGAAATGGTGGTATGGTGCAAAAGAATGGGCAGCTGTAGTGTAAAATACAGCAATTTGTGTGAGCTGCATGTGCTTGCTCGCTCATTGGTTACGTGTAGAAACGCCAAATGCAATGATGCCAATGTGTACACGCTAAGATGAATGTCCTGTAAGAGAGAAAAATGTGCATGAAGACTTAGAGAGTGCATGCATGTATTGAGAAATATTGCAAAATGAGCTTTATGAAGTTTCTAAGAGCGTTGCTTGGGAGGGCTTGTAGTTGTAGGTTTGAACCTAAAATGGGCTGTGTGTGTAAGAGAAATGGTGGTATGTGCCAAAGAATGTGCAGCTGTATGTAAAAAGAATGCCCCATGAATATTCTGAGCTTTGCTGTGGCATGTAGAGCGAAAGAAGAATAGGGGTAGGCACACGCACGCCGCCCACCCAAGAAGGGCAACCCTTGAACAAATTTAATGTGCGCCTGTTTTGGCGGATGTGGTCGTTTGACCATTGAGCTGTACTTGGATTTAGATTGGTTCCGCCAAGCGGCTATGGGTTTAAATTGGCTCCGAAAGCGGCTATGGATTTAAATTGGCTCCGAAAGCGGCTATGAGTTTAAATTGGCTCCGAAAGCGGCTATGGATTTAAATTGGCTCCGAAAGCGGCTATGAGTTTAAATTGGCTCCGAAAGCGGCTAAATATCCACTACTCATGCTCAACGATGTTATTTGGCGAGCTTTCACCAGAGCCAAAATACCGGCCATCAAAAGAGCCCAATGGCCTCTCCAGATCAGACGGCAAAAGGCCTGACGGAGTCACCATCATACCATTGGCACAGAGGTCGTTGCTTGGCATGGGATGTCACGGTGCCAGATACTTTCGCTGCATCCTACGAACATATAACATCGCAAATCGCAGGTGCGGCAGCGGAAAAGGCAGCTCGCAACAAGGAAACCAAGTATGCTGCTATCACACAGTCACATCATTTCGTCCCTGTGGCAGTCGAAACTGCAGGAAGCTGGCACACAGAATCACTGCAGTTTGTCCAAGAACTAGGACGCAAGATCTCAGCAGCGACAGGCGACCAGCGTGAGACTAGTCATCTTCTACAACGCTTATCAGTCGCCCTACAAATTGGAAACGCTCTATCTGTTTTAGGCACCACAGATTGCAACAACAGTAGCCCAGGACTGATCGAAGGCTTCTAAATATTGAAAACAGTTACTTTTAATCAGTCTGTACATAAGTTTGTTGGCTTTATGAAGAAATAAATTTGCTTATAATAATAATAATAATAATAATAATAATAATAATAATAATAATAATAATAATAATAATAATAATAATAATAATAATAATGCCCAATGCCTTGGCAGGGGGTCCCATCAATGCCCAGGGCAGGGAGTTCCTATCAGAACTAGGTCGGCGTTTGACCATTGTTTCGGGGGAACCGCAGGAGACAGCTCGCTTGTTTCAGCGTCTTTCTATTTGCACGCAGCGGTTTAATGCTGTTGCATTTCGAAGCACCTTTATGCAATTGACCGGTGAGGATGACCGTTAACTCCAGAACGAAAACGCTCTTCATATAGTTTCTAAAGCCTGAGGGATCATATATACCTCGGGCAACAAAAAAATAATAATAATAAAAATAATAATAATATTAATATTCTTTTTGAAACAATCCGGTTGACAAACGCAACCGTCTACCGTACAATACAGTTATGCAATTGAAACAATTCCACAAGAACACAAATGACAGAAGACATGAATCTTAACTACTAACAGAACAGACAGCCTGCAATACACGGCGCTAATAGCAGCCTACAAAGCATGTCCGCCTACGGATCTCGATCTCCGTACCTCTCGCTCTATAAGCCAGTGTGTTATCCAATGCGCTAATTTCTACTAGCTCTCAAATAAAACGTCGGACGGATGTTGTCATAGTTATGCCATGTAGGCCCTATGCTGCTTCGACTGGCCGTCTAGTTATGCAACTTCTTGCAACTTCTTAGGGCAGGATACTTCGTTCGTGTACCCAAGATGCGATTATATAAATGTGTTTCTCATTTGCTAAGAGTGTTCGAAATCCCGAAATGTTTATTGATGGAGCGTCCGTATTCTTGTGTAAATTAGATATTCTGTAACATGATTATAGGACGTAGAAAGAGGAAAGCAACAATCGAGATATGACATAACGAACCTTGTACAGGAACACAGTTCGGCTGAGGATAGCAGGGTGTCGTGAAGCACGCAACCGTTTCCAACTCGCACACATATCCAGGGTCACAAGTAACGTTCTGAAACATATGGACAGTTTGTCATTCTCCCCTTTGCATGTAAGTTTCTTTCAAGCTGTCTGATGACCTGCCTTTCTAGCTGTCTACATTAATTTTGTCGAAACAAGTTCGTCTGTCTATCTGCATTCCTTTTTTCCTTTGCTGTCCGTCTGATATCTTAACCAACGGTCGAAATTCAGTAACACAATCGGTTGGATGTTCTATCATAATCTTTGCTCGTAGGAAATACACATGTATGTATGTATGTGTCATGCCCTTGCATTCAGAAATTAGGCATAAAGTCTGGTTTAGCTACAAACGCTCAGACTAAGTATGAATATGTACAAACGAACTCGTAAAATCATATTCCAACTCAAACTGAGATAAACCCCCTTTCTGTTCCAGGAAGGGCTGAGATATTCCGGGATAAGTTATTTCTAAACGACTAAGATGATACTGTGTCTAATTGCATCGCATCGTTAAGGCTGTCAGGCGTTGCAAATGCCCCATCATGGTGGGGCAATGCTGCATACCCCAAAAAAAAAGGGCCTAAAAATTTTTGGGGAAGAAATTTAATTTGTGGGTG
>JACEVL010004275.1:0-11367 GCA_020284085.1 Aporrectodea caliginosa
AAGAAAATGAAGAAAATGAAAAATAGTAAAAATACGAATATGACGTAAAAACTTTTAATTGAAAAAAATGACTGGTATGACATAAGTTTAGGTAACGGAGTCTTAAACCACGCGCTAGATAAACTATGACGCTACACGGTTCTCCAACAACTATGATCCAGTCTGGGCTATGATCTAGCTCCTATTCTATGATCAGCCTAAACTACGGGGAACGCCTAACCTATAGTATACGTTAGACTAACTAGCTCACTGGAGAGAATTACGTGACAATTATTAAAGCGTTTTATTAAACAACGATAATCATAAGACATGACAATGAACAATCAAAGATAATAATAATTCAACAATAAGATGATCAGCAATCAGCTATGAAGATAATAATAAGTTAATAATAAATATAAGTTTCAATATAATAATAATAAAGTTGTAATATTACTTAATTAAATGTTTAAGTGTTAAAGTTAACTAAACACAATCCGTACCTTGTCATCAACCCCAAAAGATGTTCAACCCATGACTACCCTACAAGAACCTCCCCGAACAAGCCAACTCGTACAAGCCAGCGTTCCTAGAATTACCTGGCAAGATATACCAAGCGGCTAACCAGCAACATTGAGAATGGACCAATCCTGTGTAAGGGTTCACCCTCCTTGGCCAGCTGGTTACCTGTCAGAAATCTGTGATACGCAGACCTGACTCAAGTAGCCAATGAGAGTGTTTCTAGGCTGAGCCTAGGAACCTCCTCATGCGCACCAGACTATATGCAAGGTGATTATCATCACCCTTCCAACTTATGCTTATATATTTATATTATATTTATATTATATTTATATTAGGGTCTATATAGTCATATCAACGCTATGATACAGCTGTAGAAGATAATAAATATACCAAGTCACTCACGCTATCATAGGTCATTGTGTGTATGGTTTTTTTTGTACAAACAAGTAAGTACCTGGTCAGTCGATTGTAATGATGCACTATTTATCAACCCCAAAAGGAACCACTTGAAAATCGAAACAGGCTATTCGCCCACACAAAAGTGGTTAAGTTCTCTATGATCTATGTGTCACTGGTATGTGGCAAGAGTCTGGAAGAGTAAAACTCCTGCAAACCTGGCTTTTATGTGTTTTTAAAAACACTTCTTCGTTAGACATGGTCAATCAATCAATCAATCAATTTTCGTTTATTCCGAACACCAAGCTGACAGAACGCAGCTTGTTAAATGGTAGATTCACGTTCAAATAGTTATTTTTGTAATAGCTCATAGTTATAACAAAAGTTTTATGTCGTATTCCACAAAATCAGTTTTTCGGTCCTAAAATTGATAATGTGTCTTACATGCTTCCATTAACATTATCAACTCTGCCCTTCATCTAAGTGTCTAAAGTTGCAGTCATAATATCTTCAAGGCCGTATTTTGGGTGTTTTTGAACCGTAAAATATTGCCACCTCAAGCGTTGGAGGGACTCGAACGTGTTTCTACCATTAAGATCCTAGGTGTAACCATAACTACTGACCTTCGAGCCACCAATCACGTGGAGGAAGTCCTTGTCTCCTGTAGTGGAGCTTTACACGCTCTCAGAATACTCAGGTCTAATGGTCTTCCCAGTGGCGCTCTCTGCCGGGTTGCTGAGGCTACAGTCGTCTCTCGGTTGACTTACGCCGCTCCAGCCTGGTGGGGTCTTACAACGGCTGAAGACCGAAAAAGACTCGATAGACTTCTGCAGCGAATCAAGCATGCTGGATATCTTCCTCCTAACTCACCGGATATCGATCAGCTGGTGTCTGATGATGACGCCAGTCTACTAAAGGCAGTGATAAGGAACGATTTCCATGTGTTACGTTCACTGTTTCCACCAATAATTACTCGTCATTATAATCTGCGATCCCAGCCTCATGATTTTACTCTGCCGGATAGGGATGATCGAAATTTCATACCTAGAGTACTTTATGGTGTATTGGCTAAACAATCATTTTCTTTAGCAATAGGTCTCAGTCACTAATACATTCCTAACCCTATCTATTTGACTATTATTTGTTTGTCTAATCGATATCTAAACTGTTGATTCTGTAATCTTGTTGCGTTTGTGTCAACGAGTTTTTTTAAAATAAAGGAATAGTAGTAGTAGTAGTAGTGGTAGTAGTAGTAGTAGTAGTAGTAGTAGTAGTAGTAGTAGTAGTAATAGTGGTGGTGGTTGTGGTGGTGGTGGTGGTGGTGGTGGTGGTGGTGGTGGTAGTAGTAGTAGTAGTAGTAGTAGTAGTAGTAGTAGTAGTAGTTTAAACACCCCGAAATTAAATAATGTAAAAATGATATAATGCATTTACTAACACAAGGTGTAAGAACTAAGAGCACTCATGTGAACTTTAGATGATGCAGCTGTACAGCGCTTTAGAGGCAGCCTCTCACACAACGTCTGTGGAATAGGTGCTATTTAGTATTTACTTACTTTACTTGAATGCCTATAGTTATTCAGGCTGGCATTCATTCACAGACTGGGCTAAGTGTTTTGTTTAGAATGTAACTGAAATGACGTTGCCACGTTAAGAATTGTAGGTTTAAAACTATTTCCTAAATTAATCTTGGCGATTAAGCGTGTATTTTGCAGACTGAACGGTCAGTATTATTATAGTAGACCCTATGTTTGATCAATAAAATTTTTACGCTGCGCACGCAATCATGGATCACTATTGTATTGTATTGTATTTGATCATTTATAAAGCGCTTCTCATAGCATAAGCCTTTCAGAAGCGCTCCCAGCCAGTGCGAGGTACTCCGAGAAAAAGGAAGGTTTTAAGGTGAGAGAAAGAGGTAGAGATGCTACTATAGAGAGGATTGTAGAGCGTAGAGAAGGCGGAAGTCGATTCCATAGAGAGGGACCTATGCACACAAAGGATCTGGATTGAGCCATTGTGGTTCTAACACGGGGAACAAAAAGGTCAAGCCGATCAGAGGATCTGAGAGGACGCATTGACGTTGCGGAGAGGGGGCGGAGAAATTGGTGACAAAGATATTTTGGAGCAAGACCCAGTTGAGATCTGAGCATGAGAATGAGAACTTTGAATTGGATGCGCGCAGAGAGAGGTATATAGCCAATGAAGTTGTTCAGCCATAAATGTAGAGATGTGAGAGAATCGAGGGAGGCGAGCTATAAGTCTGGCATTCAGTACGGACTGAAGAGGAGATAGACGAACCTTGGGTAAGCCAACAAGGAGAGAATTACAATAGTCAATTCGAGAACAGACAAAAGCATGGACAATTGAGGTGAAGGTAGAGGATGAAACAGATCTGCGAATAGCTCTAAGACGCCTAAGTTGGAAGTAAGAAGAGCGGGTAAGGTTGGAAATGTGTTCAGTGAAGGTAAGAGAGCTACCTAGAGTGACACCCAAGAACGAGAACGCTGTCATATCTGTTGTACCGCCGTTACCTCTGTCTCTCGACGTTAGTGAAGATTATGACAGTGCTGTAACAAATGTAATTCAAGAAACTGAAAGTAAACAGACTGAAATGACCACTGCTTCAAAATACAAAGCCTTAAGTCAGAGGTTCTTAACAGGTGTGTCGCGACACACTAGTGTGTCGCGAATCGACCGGCAGTGTGTCGCGTAAACATGGTGTGTCGTTGGTGTGTCGCGAGAAATTGGTGTGTCGCTAATTCTTACAGCATACTTCAGTGGTTCTACTTTAGCAGTTTAGCGGACGTAGGCTGTGAGAAATCGTAGCACTCTCTTTGTATATTTTATCAAAATCTGTAGCGTCCATGATGTGTTTACCTTATACATAGTATAATAGGCCTACTGTTACACAAACCCACTGCAGTCTGCAGTATATACGTTTCCGACCGCGCAGATTAAAACTTTTACCAATTACCATAATATTAGAAATGGACAAATTTATCATAAGAAAACGAAAATTTAGCAAATCTAAAACTGATAACGCAGAATCAGATTTTGGTAGCAGTGAAATCGTTGAAAGGGAACAAACTGGTCGGAGGTGCCTGCTCACATATAGTGCACTTATAAAAACTGTGGATCCTCGTTTTAATATGATCCCAGAAAATATCCAGGAGCAAAAATCCCATTAACTGTTAGGCCTACTAAGACTTAAGTTAACGTAGAGTCGTAGAAATGACGTAAAATCGTAGAATTAGATAAGAAGTAAATTAGCATTTTAGAATCATTAGAAAGCATTCAATATCAACATTTTCATTCATTAGAAATGTTAACAATTTAAAATTTTCAATAAATAAATTGGTTTAACTGTAAAACAATTATTTTAACGATATTCGCATGTTATTATTGCATGGTGTGTCGCCAAATTTATTTGCAAGTTTAGGTGTGTCGTGTGCCAAAAAAGGTTAAGAACCTCTGCCTTAAGTAACTATGACATAGGACTCCATTTGATTGTACCCAGTGCAGACGTTGACAACCGTTTAAAGATAAAATTGATTAGGCCTACAGAGCCTTGGATTCCCGAGCCTTTATTAGTTTTCCAGTAGAAGGAAAACGCAGATATTTTGTATGGTGGGCCAGTCGCAATATTTTCAGCAAGTGGCGAGCCACTCATGACGAGCGACAAAACGCTTTTCACTCAGTCAATAAATGCAAGCTTTATAGGAACCATCATCAATCTCTGATCACGTTCCTGTCGATCCTTGCCATAGGTGATTTTGTCATCTGCAATGTTTACTGCTGCAGGACAACCTTGCAACACTTGTCATGTGATGTGCTCATTATAACTGTTGTTCATAGCCGGTGTTGAATTGACTCCGAACAATGACTTCTTATATCGGAATAAGCCAATTGATGTGTGTTCCAAAAGTACAAATTGGTCTTGAATCTTCATGCACTTCGATTTAATGAAAACCCATGCGAAGGTCGATGTTGGACAAATAACTTGCTCTGGTTTAACTCTTGGAGAACTTCATCAATTGTAGGTATATGGTGCCATTCTCTTATGATGGCTTCATTCGCCTGGCGCAGGTCAACACAGTGTCGAACAACCCTTCCTCTAGGAACAATGACCACAGGACTCACCCAAGAAGTAACTCCCTATTGAAGCAGATTTTGAATGTCGGCTTCAACCACATCTTGTAAACCAAATGGATAATTATATCAAGGTGTAATACAAGTTCACAAGAATATGTTGTGGCAGGAGATGCCGAACACGGTAGCTTATGTATACCTGTATTTTTATATCATTTTGGAGATATTGTATGGGCCTCTATATACCGAACTCGCCAAACCATTTTGACGACCTTACAGAAACGAGTTGTGCGAATTATAAGTAATGTACCTTATAGAGCTACATGTAGCAAGAGATCTCTATTCTAAAACTTGAAGATATTGCCTTTTGAGTGCATCAATAAATTGCAAACGTCAGGCATTGTTATATCCTGTTTTTACAACAACTGTTGTCGCAAGGTCACACATTTACATTTTCAATCAGCTGATCCCTGATATTATCATCCCGCTAGTCTCTAAAATCACAAAAGTCGGCTTGCTGACGTAATCTAGTAACAAACTGTACTATACTCATTCAGACAACTCCTGACACAGCTGCCTCAGCACGTGTCGTTCAAGCGGAATATTTATTCTCGGTTGCAAATCTTCTCGTACTCGTCTGCGTCACTATTAATTTCGAGTAATGTTTCGAAAATATCTTGAACATTAAACCCTGCAGTGTGTAACAACAAAATTTAATGCAAAAACAAAGCCTTCCTTTGATGAACGTCGGTGATGCCCTGTTCTCCACGAAGTAGTCGAGCGAGCGCTTCCACTTCCATCATCGTTGACCTAACGTCGCATAGTCAGAGTAGCATTCAAAACTTGGCAGTCCACATGCGCCGAATTCTATTTACTTGCCATTGTTTTATCCTCTTCGCCAAAGTAATGTTTTATAACGTTTTATTTCCAACTCATTCCGATATTCGTTAAAACCAACTGACACAATAAGCCGAATCGATATGTCGCGTGCGCATGCGCAGTGGGTCGGGTCATTAACTGAGCTAAAGGTCAATGCTACCAAAATTGTTAACATGCAACACACGTTTCGTAACTTCACGAAGTTTTAACAGTGAAAATCAAGCAATAGAATTTTTTTTTTATTTGACAGCTCATTGTGCTGTAATAAGTTGTAGAAACGGCGAATACCGACTAAAACACTGTAAAAGAGCAGTTCTCTGCTTTGCACAATGTTTAATTTGGTAGGCCTACTGCTCCCTGCATAATTATGCGACCCGGTTCACGAAAGAAATCCTCTAAAAACTAGGTATTAGTCTTAATCTAATTGAGATCATTATGTTAAATAGTTAACATACTTGTAGCAGTCAATTTTCAGATCTGACCCAAAAACCATTATTAGCCTACGTAATCAATGAACACCAATCTCTCTGTGTCAAATTCTGCTGGTGAAAACTGCTTATCCTCTCCAAAATTCTAAAGCGCCTCTAGAAAGCCAAGCGCAGGGCACCAGTTTATTCACGAGCGCTGCGTCTACTCGGGAGGGTTGTCCAGAACTTGAGATGAGTTGTGACCGGGGGTTGAGAAAGAGTGAGAATGGATGATGATCAGGTAGAGCGGATTGGTTGGATGAAGAGTTCGTGAAGATATTTGGACTGGGCCTGGGAGTGTTGCAGGCTGTTGTAGGTTAGTGATAGAACTTTAAGTAGATTCGCTCTGGCATTTATAACCGATGGAGTGATTTGAGGATAGGAGTGATGTGATGATGTTTGGGTGACAAAGAAGAGGAGGGATTATTACATTGTACAAAACCTCATAGCATAAGTTTTCTGATTGACTTTTCTGGTGCCAACCCTTCTTAAACATGATAGAGTAATAATAATAATAATAATAATAATAATAATAATAATAATAATAATAATAATAATAATAATAATAATAGTTGCCGTTCCAGACCACCATCAGTAACATCTCCAGATATTGTTTGGATCGCCTGAGGGATCATTGATACCTCGGGCACTAAAAAAAAAAAATAATAATAATAATAATAATAATAATAATAATAATAATTTATAATAATAATAATAATAATAACTCTAGCACTGTTACATCGTGAATGCATGCAGGCAATGTTATGATGCCTGCATTAAACATCTTTAATGAAACAGTTACTACCAGCCATTGCAACAGAATATGAAGAGGCAACAGCTGCTGATTCTATGTAAAAAGATTAAATAAACCTAGTTCAATTTAAATTAATCTGCGTGTAATACTGATGAGTTCTACTTGACATGACCATCAGCAGTCACAAAATATGGTAATGTTACTCAAGGCGGATTTATGTCTGCATAACTAATTGGGGACTTAACCTTAAGCAATCCCTCACCACAGCATCTATAAGACTTAGTGACAATTCTATCGGATGAAGCACACAAAAATGAAAGTTTCTTAAGCATGTATAAGCCACATTCCTGAACTAATAAGTTTTTGTGATCCAAGTTTTGAACCACATACAGTGTAGTATGTTTCAACTGCTTTGCTTTCATGGCCATGTCTTAGAGATGAAAGATGAGCACTAACTTTTTGCCACCAGATATCAGTTTGATAACAGAAGTGGCACACACTTTTACCAGGAATAAGTTTCTTTGCTCATGTAAAAACTTCATGTGCAATAGATGCCGAAATACGTCCTTATAACAAAACAAACCAAAGTGGGGTTTTACTCTGACCACGTGTTTTTCTTCAATCTACTTAAGTTCAAACTCTGCATATACAGGCAAAACAAAATCAGTAGCACAATCAAAACCAATCAATCAATCAGTCAATCAATCAATCAATTTCGTTTATTCTCTACATCAAGCTGACAGGTCGCAACTTGTAAGTTAGTCAAGAACATTATTGAATCTTTCTTTCTTTTCAACTGACTAACCAGCCATAATTGAATATAGTTAAAAAGGGTGACCCTAATTAAGCGGGGCTTGTACCGATTTTGGGTCTTCTCTGTTCCCTAGCCAATGCACCACTATGTAATTGTTATATAAATAATAATAATAATAATAATAATAATAATAATAATAATAATAATAATAATAATAATAATAATAATAATAATAATAATCTTTTTCTTTATTGAAGCGCCTGACAAACGCACTGCGCTGTACATGTACACGTTATGGAATTGAAACATTTCACAAGAACACAAATCACAGAAGACATTAATCTTAACTACTAACAGAACAGACAGCCTGCAATACACGGCGCTAATAGCAGCCAACAAAGCATGTCAGCCCTACGGGACTCGAACTCGGTACCTCTCGCTCTCTATGCCAGTGTGTTATCCAATGCGCTATCGGGCCCCTTCCCCATATGCATTGTGCTTCTGGAAATAAAAAGTTTGTCAGTTGTCAGTCTGTTCAACATTGACATCAGCTGATGGGTCATACTCCTTTAGCGATGCAGAATGTTTATCGGTCGGACATTCTCCAAACATTGCGGGTAGTTCTGGCTAAATGCGGAATACGCCAAAGACACAAACTCTTCTTTCTTTTGACATTGAATAATTTTTAATTCACGATTCCGGCAAAATTGTCGTAATATATCACCATTCCAACGTTTTAGATCATCTAATTCATTAATGTTTTCCACGTCTAATACAGCAACAACAACACTTCCGGTAGTATTGACCTAAACAGGTCGACGTGACCTAAATAGGTCACTGAGATGTCGATCCCGCTTATTATGGGTGAGCCGATTATCCGTTCGGTAATCGGTTCGGGCCGGATTTTTCCCTAATCGGTATTTATTGGAATCGGCGATCCGAGGCCTTAAAATTCTAATAACAAAAAAGGTAATAGTTTTGACCAAAAACGATTATTTCATTAATACAAAAATAGTAACTTTTTCATTAACACAAAAAATTATAGTAACCTGTTTTGGCGACCTCCTACGTTAATATTTAATCTTAAATATTGAAAGCCCGTGTAAAATGATAAAAAAATTGAGTCGAAGCATCATCAAAATGGCGGACAGTCGGGCTTTTTAGTAACAAACAGCGCCTAGACCAAATAAAAGTGAATATTGCTCGGAATCGGAATCGTCGAAAAAAGCAGACCAACTAATCGGAATCGGAAATCGGTGAGAAATGCCAATCGGCTCATCTTTAGACACAATGCTTAAAACCAAATGACAAAGTGCACAGAGATGTCTAATCTTGAACTGTTCTCTCATCGTTTTCACCATGTGTATAATACTATATCCAAAATACTACAAGATACTACTGCACGTACTACGAATAGGCTCACAGGATAGGTCTAAACTCACTGCACATTTTAAATTGAAAATCAAAATCCTTCGACTAGAGTTCAATGGACAACAACGTGAAAGTCATGCCTCTGATATTAAATTTGTATTTTCTGATAGGTTTCAGTGTGCTTGACACGAATATGACAATGAAATCAAAGAATTGGGTACAATTTCTAAGAAATCAGCAATAGTTGCTATTGTCATAGAACAATACGATATGACATGTAACAGTAAAGGTCCGCTTCTACTTCCGACGCTGCTTTGCCTGTCTCTTGTATAGCTGCTCAGGATTATCTCTGGCGAGCGTCCAACAGTAGTCAGCCAACATGGAAGTGGGCCAGTTTCCTTGATATCGTGTCTCCTTAATTGCAATGTCTTGGTGAAAACGTTCACCGTGCTCATCACTAACCATGCCGCTGTTGTCGAGGGAAAAATCCAAGTGGGAATGGAGAAAGTGAATCTGTAAGAGCCATATTGCAGCTAAGTTTGTGATACATAGATAACATTGTCCTCAACCAATTCCTCGTAGTTTTCTGCCCTGACATTCCCGACGTAGTTGGTTGACACCATACAAAATGCGTCCCAAGCTTTCTTCTCGTCACCCTGAAGCAGGTTGTCGAACATCTCATCTCTGAATAGCTGACGGATCTGAGGACCAACAAAACTTCCTCTTTATTGTTTGCTTCGCTGAGTCGAGGAAATTTGACAGAAAAGTACATGAAAGCTGATCCAGTCCGGTCCATTGACTTCACGAAGTTTTTCATCACACAAAGTGTGATGGGTAGCGATGGTAGCAGGATTTTTGGGTTTTAGTCTAGTGCTAGGCGTTGCACATTCTTCTCTCCGACGTTCAGAGATTTCCTCTCAGGCCAGTCTCTTCTCACAAGGTCATCCATACTTGCTGTATTGAAGACAGTTTAGCAGGTGTTTTAGGTTGTCGTAGGTTTCCTTTATGGGGACAGTGGACACTGGACAGCGTGTCCGACCGGACTGGATGGAAGTTGGTTTCCATTATGCAGCAGCACCGCTTTGAGAATCAATTTCGCAGAGTCTATGAATAGTCGCCACTCTTGAGGGTCATGTTTGACTCCGAGGGCATTCAACAGACATTCTACATCGGAGCAGAAGACAAGGTCATCTTCCTTGGTGAAATAATTGTCAAATTGCTCATGACGAGTGCCAAACGAAGTCACTCGGACATTTTCCTGGAGAAGATTCCATTCTTGAAGTCTGGATCCTGCATTTATAAGTTTGCCCACATCTTTGCATTTATGCGTGATGTACTTCACTGGTCCCGGTCCAGCAGCGCATCCATTATAGGGCCTCCTCCATTGTCTGGCACTGTGTTCTGGGCAGAGCACCTGTCTATCTTCGGGAGCTCTTTAAACTTAAACTTAAGGATCGAGGCCAGCGTAGCTGATCGAGGGTTGTGTCGTCGAACGTCTAATTTTTTCGTCTTTTCACCGGTCTCGCTTCTATCTCAACATTCTGCTCAGTCAATCTAAATCAGGATATCAGGTGAGATCGTTCCTATCTCATCTAAAATAACTTCAACCCTCTGCAACTCACTCAGATTAAACTTTGAATTTCCCGCACACCGCGCACATGGCCTTTTCACCTTTCCGCCATCTTTGACCTATATTTCAACCGCCATCTTTAACCTATTTGTCAACAATGCCTTCGCTGGTCTCAATTCTTTTGCCGTTTCTGCTCATCCGCTTATCCTTATCTACAGCTAACATCGGACCTTCACCTCTCTCTTGCCCCATTTCCACACTACCGACGGCAACTGCACAATATTCGCACTTCAACTCCATCCCATCTGCCTCATTCCTGCACACCCGTCGTCACATGTTTCACTCATCTGCCATAACATTCCGACAAATCTTGTTCACCCTGCTACTATCTGGCGACATCGAGACAAATCCGGGTCCCATCACAGGCTCCTTACACCATGCTACCAGGTCCTCCACCAAGAAATTTCTGCTCTTTCCCATCAATATCCGATCTCTGCTTAACCCCAGAAACTCCATTGCTCTAAGTGACCTTGCCTCCTGCTCTCATCCACCTGATCTTATTGCCCTCCAAGAAACCTGGTTATCC
>JACEVL010004276.1:0-10758 GCA_020284085.1 Aporrectodea caliginosa
TTTTTGGTAGAATACAACGATCGAAAGATAAACGGTTCAACAATACCCATTATTTAAATTTAAGGAGACACTACGTTGTGTATGATTCGCCGTATACAAGGGGAAAGGACCGTGTGTAAAGTCCCCCGGGCTTCATTATGTAGGGATAGTTGACCAAACTCAAGCACGACTCTCCCTGATACAGGGACCTTCTCTGGCGCCGATCTGACTATTGCGCCTCGTCCAAAGAAGGGGATCTTGATTCTTGAATCGGATTCCGTTCTCAACAGAGAGCCAGCGCAGCGTTTCTCGCAAATCGTAAACACGTACCGTACGATAATTTATGTATACACGTCTGTAAAGAGGCCTATGTATATATGTATGTATGTATGTATGTATGTATATAGGCCTATGTATGTATGTATGTATGTATGTATGTATGTATATATGTATGTATGTATGTATGTACGTATACGTATGTACGGCCGCGTATGTACGTATGTACGTACGTATGTATGTACGTACGTACGTAGCGTATGTACGTATGTATGTATGTAATGGCAATATGTATGTATGTATGTATTTATGTATGTATGTATGTATGTATGTATGTATGTATGTATGTATGTATGTATGTATGTATGTATGTATGCATGCATGTATGCATGTATGCATGTATGTATGTATGTATGTATGTATGTATGTATGTATGTATGTATGTATGTATGTATGTATGTATTTATGTATGTATGTATGTATGTATGTATGTATGTATGTATGTATGTATGTATGTATGTATGTATGTATGTATGTATGCATGTATGTATGCATGTATGCATGCATGCATGCATGCATCACATGCATGCATGTATGCATGCTATGCATGTATGCATGTATGCATGTATGCATGTATGCATGTAATGTAATGTATGTATGTATGTATGTATGTATGTATGTATGTAATGTATGTATGTATGTATGTATGTATGTATGTATGTATTTGAATACTTATATAGCGCGTTTAGAAAGAACCTCAACACTGCTATCTAGCAGATATAAAAATACTAGCAGGCACTGCAGGCAGTGTTATTTAAGTTAACCAAAACTGAAAGTAACTTTATGGTTAATTGAAAAGTTCTATTTCAGCTAACTGAAACTAAAATTGAAACTGAAAAGTTCTGAAAACTGAAACTGAAATAACACTGCTGGCAGTTGGCCACAATTCGGGCAGCGCATTTGAAGACAGACTGCAGCTGACGTAGGCTATGTCGTATCCGATGGGTCCACAGCCATGAGTCCACGACACATTGATCCTCCTTTTTGACTGGCTCTTCAACCAGATTTATGACAAATCTCTTCTTCTTTTATTCTGTTACACCACCGCACGCCACCACACAGCCACCAACCTCACCGATCACCACCGTACGTAGCACCATGCTATCTCCTCGGCCTAACCTCCCCGGATTCAGACCTGGCGGTTATTGCGGACTTGATTTGATATACAGATATAGCGCCGGCGAATAAGCTTGTTTCTCTGACGTGGCTTTTGTGGGGCTGAGAAATTTTTGAAGATTTACATTTGCTTTCGTCATTACTGCCTGTGGTCTGAGACTAGACAATGAGGCCGTGAGAGTCGCGGTAGGTCTCAGGCTTGAAATAAACATCTGTGAACTTCATGAGTGCCGATGCAAGCCCTTATCACGGCCCCAAAAGGACTACGTACCTTCGATAATGATGGCGCTACAAGATTGCTTAGTTGACCAGTGCGTTTCAGAGTCAACGCGCTGTCCGTTTTTGGACTGAAGATGTACTCAATGCAACCTTGCAGCCCATGTAACCATTCTTATTAAATGGCGACCAGCACTCACCTTAAAACTGTTCTTTTTGGCATGTGCTGGTGCTCTGCTTTTGCTAGTGGTTCTCAATAAAGAATACTCTTACTTACTTACTTACTTACTTACTTACTTACTTACTTACTTACTTACTACTTACTTACTTACTTACTTACTTATTTACTTGTTTACTTACTTACTTACTTCTACTTACTTACTTACTTACTCATTTACTTACTTACTTACTTACTTACTTACTTACTCGTAGCCAGCGAACAGACTGCTATTCGCTCGGAATAGAACAGTTGAATTGGAAGGTGCAAACAAAAATAAACGTAAAGCGAACTTGCAGCGAATTACGTTCAAATGAGTCGACAGATAAATTATATTGAGGAATCTTTTTCTCTGCAGGACATCATGGAGATCGGCGATTACCAGTTTCCTTGCACTTCGGATGAGTACTATGATGGGATCGAAGACAAATGCATACCTTGTGCAAATGTCTGCACTAAGGAACCACTTACATTCTGCAAGAACAACTGCCCAGGTAGGCCTATATATCCGCTTTTCCTTTCGCAATTAGGCCTACGCACATCAATTATTAGGCCTATGTGCAGGTATACATGTACAGTACAGACTACAGTTTACGTGAGTGACGGGCGTTTCAGACAGCTTTATTTAAACTTCAGCTCTCATAATTTGACAAGACTTAGTATCTTGTTGAATTTCACACTAATCGGAACTTACTAATTTGTTTGTCCTATCTTATGAGATCCATATTAGGCTATAGGTGTTCTCTGCGGGACTCGTGGCCTTGCCTAACCGAATAATGAACAATGCTTGTGACCAAGTTGAGTCTGTGTCAGCCTGTCGCTATTGAATAAACCGTATAAACGAATATTGATTGATTGATTGAAATAGAGATTATTATATGAGATTTAGTTTTCTGGTGGTTAACACCTCGCATCGACCCGTATCATCTCGCATCGCTAATAAACTTCTGTTGCGTTGATGAGAAAAGCGCAAAACGTAGCTTATTAGGCATTCAAATAATGTAAGCAGAAGCAGGCTCAGTTGTGCGCATCCACGATCAAGGCCGACGGGATGATCGCTCGTACCCAATGGCCAGCTCGGCCCCTGGGTCCGACTCATTCGAGGGTCTGTCGATTGAAGACGTTCAGTAATAATTGCACTCTTTATTGGCGAAGCACAATGCCATACAGTATATATATAGGCTTACGTCAGTCTCAGTGACGACGACGAACGAATGCTGATTAGGTCTACGTAGGCCTATACCGCGAATCTCCGAGCTACGAACTGCAACTATATATGTTTAAAATCAACGGCTGTATTTTAGAGAAGAACCGTCTGAATGCCGCAGCAAAATTAGACCATGATTGGTAAGGTATTCGGTTAGGCTTTCCCTTCCATACACAATGTATTTGTCACCAAACTCTTTTCTTTCTTAGTTGTGACCTACCTCAAGAACTTTCCTTATCTCTACATATAAATTGCTCAACGACTTCTAACTGTTTAAGAATTAAATTGACACAGTTCTTTGAATGTTTCTTTCTTTCTTCAAACACAGTTTAATAACAACAAACTCAACTCTTGCCTTAAAACAACTGTACTACACTGTATAGTTCAAATTCACTTTCATCAGCAATTTCTAAGTTTGGCGCGCTAACTGCACGTGTAAAACAATCTATCGTCAGCCAAAGTTTAGGCTACTTTAGGCCAAGCGCCCACGAGCCGACAGCGCAACTAAGGCCTAAGACTAAAACGCTTAACAATCGATACACATTATATATATATCAACCTAAGGAACACCTGTGCTCATTATATATGCAAAACATTAGTTCACATTACCTCCTTCCCTTTCTTTGGATTGAGCAAATTAAACTTAAAAATTTGCGAAATCATCATGTACTAAATTATGCAATAAACTTAATACTATATAATACAGTAAAATAAACAATCTTATAATCTAGATAAACAATCTGCTACAACATTTAATCGTCCTTTCTTATAATTAACTTCTACATCAAAAGTTTGCAGTGCCAAAGCCCAACGCACCAGTTTAGCAGACTTAGACATAGATTCAGTCAGATAAGTTAAAGGATTGTGATCTGTAAAGATGTGAACTTTAGATCCAATGATTATCTCTTTTAACTTATTTAGAGCCCAAACAATAGCATAGGCTTCTTTCTCTACAGTTGCCCATCTCTTCTGGGTGTCAGTCAGCTTCTGACTTATAAATGACACAGGGCGCTCTATTCCCTTATCATCCATCTGCGTTAGCACAGCTCCTACTGCAAAATCACTACTATCGCAGTACAAATTAAAAGGTTTTCCAACATCAAAAACATATAAAACAACTTTAGAGCGTACAGCATCTTTAAGTAAATTAAATGCCTGTTGATGTCTATCAGTCCAATCAATCTTATCTGGAACATGTTTGCTTGTCAAATCAGATAGAGGCTTCGCAATCTGTGCGAAATCTTTGATAAACTGTCGATAGTAACCAAAAAATCCCAGCAATTGCTTAACTTGTTTCTTCGTTTCTGGAGTTTTCAAATTAATTAAACTTTCAATTCTATCTGGATTCATTTGAATCGTTCCAGAACCAACCACATGACCGATGAACTTTACCTCACTCTTACCAAAGATACATTTCTTTAAGTTCAGAGTAATGTTATGCAGTCTCATTTGCATTAAATATGCATCTAAATGCTGTAAATGAATCTTCCAATCATCTGAATGCACAGCAATGTCATCTACATAGGGCTCAGCAAATTCATTTATAGGCTGTAAAACCATGTT
Source organism: Aporrectodea caliginosa (assembly GCA_020284085.1). NCBI lineage: Eukaryota > Metazoa > Annelida > Clitellata > Crassiclitellata > Lumbricidae > Aporrectodea > Aporrectodea caliginosa. Next base: position 4,635 of record JACEVL010004276.1, read on the forward strand.
AATTGCTTTAACAAATGTTCTTCCTGAGTTGATCATTCCGAACGGAACACGAGTAAACTCGTACAGTCCATTGTGAGTAACAAAAGCAGTTTTCCATTGATCAGTTTGCTTAACAGGACAAGTCCAGTAAGCACTTCGACAATCAAAAATCGAGATCACATTTGATTTTCCAACTTTGTGCAACACGTCTTTTACAATCGGCATCGGATATTTACAATCCACAGTGAACGAGTTAATGTATCTGTAGTCGCAGGCAAGTCTCAGAGAACCGTCTTTCTTTTTAACAATTACCAGCGGACTTGCCATTCTGCTCGAAGATGGTTTTATAATGTTGGCTTGAAGCATTTCTTTAATTTGTCGTTCAACTTCTGCTCGATAGATGAGTGGAATTCGGTAAGCCATAAATTCTTTTTCACGAAATTCCGGTTTCAGTTCAATTTCATGTTCAACCAATGTACATAGTCCAGGCTTTTCAGAAAATCGATCAGAATATTTGTTCAGTACTTCCAGCAATTGTTTTTGTTGAGATAATGTTAAATGACTAATCTGTTCAGGATCAAGATTCAGTGAATTCTTTTCATCTTGCAAGTCATTCTTCGTCAACAACTCAACCACTGAACCAAAGTCTTCATCTTCTTCGACGATTAGTCCACAACTCATTGCTCTTGTAATGTACTTTCTGATTTTATTTGCGTGAATTATCTTTCGACAATCGTCACCCATATCAATCAAATAAGAGTACTTGGACCTTCGTTGTATAACAGTACATGGACCATGCCATCGTGAAATCAGTTTATTTGTTGACGTCGGATACAACACAATAACTTTTTCACCCGGTTCAAATTCTTTATGTTTCGCTCTTTTGTTGTATTGATTCGTATACTGTAATTGCTTCTCTCGTGAATATGATTCTGCAAACAGTAATGCTTTTTCCATATTTGCTTTCATGTCTTTCAAGTACTTTTCTGGTTGGATTCCAATATGAGGTGGTAAATTAATTTCTCTTGTCCAACTTTCTTTTAAAATTGCCAATGGTCCACGCGGAATCTTTCCATACACCAACATATAAGGAGCAATTCCAGTAGTTGCATTCGGTACTTCTCGTAATGCCCACACTGTAAACGGAATTACTTTGTGCCATTGCCTTGGATTGTCAACAATTACATGATGGATCATTTTCTTGAATGTTTGATTCCATCTTTCTACTAGTCCAGCTGCCTCTGGATGACCTGGCGTGTCAAATCTTGGACTACAACCCATTAAATTCAGAAATTCTCTTGTCAGACTCGCAGTAAAATTTGTTCCTTGGTCACTTGTGATCACTGAAGGTACACCAACGTTCATGAACAACTCCATCAAAGCATCACATACAGCTTTTGCAGTTAATGATTTCAACAGAAACACTGTAGGCCATCTGGTGCAAGAATCGACAATACATAAACAGTACTTGTGACCTGCAGCAGATGCTGGCTCGATTGGTCCTACACAATCCACCGTAATTCTTCTAAACGCCACATCTTCTCTTGGAATTGGAGTGATAGGAACCCTGTCCATCACCAAACTTCTTGCCTTTAATTGACATTTCTCACATGATTTGCAAAATTTCACTATATCTCTTCTCATCTTTGGCCACGTAAAAGACAACTTTATTCGTTCTCTAGTTTTCTCTTCTCCAAGATGTCCTCCAAATACTGATTCGTGAGCCAACTCCATCACTTTCATTCGTCGCTCTTTTGGTAACACCAATTGATATATCGTTTGCTCTAATATTCGATATCTCTTGTACAGTAAGCCATTTACCACGCAGAATTCAGATTCTTTATCTGGCGCTAAATTCCACCATGCTTTCAATGATTCGTCTTGTCTCTGCTGTTCTTCGAATTTCTTTGCGTCTGCAATCTGCATCTGTTGTTCTTCATCTTTCTCATCTTCTTGAAACAAATCTGCTATCTCCACATCACATTCATTATCCTCTTTCGTTTCATTTAGATTACCATTCTCGCATGCAGCCATCTCTTGTTCACTCATCTCTGCTGTTATACCGTCTTGCATTAAAGTTTGTTGATCATCGCTTTCGTTTTCCTCTTCACTTGAACTTTCAGTTTCACTTTCCTCTTCGACATCTACCACTTTCTTTCGCTGACTCTGCAATCTCGTCGTTACATTCACTTGAACATCTCCTTGTATCATTTTCACTTGTGGCACGGCTTTAAGTTCTGCAATGATTTCTGGATGCAACAAGAATCTTTCTGTGCTTCCCATTTTTGCAATACTAGCACACATCAATGTCACATAAGGTGTAAGTGAACATTTGACTTTATGCGGAATTACCTCTTCTTCCACATCGTTACAACACAGCCTTACATCAACTTTCACTAACTTTGCAGGAATGGCATCTCCTGCCACGCATTGTAAGTTCACTTTTCCAATCTGCTCCACCTTCATGCCTTCCAGTAATTCTTCACTAATCACCGGAACCTCTGCTCCAGAATCAATCAGTGCTTTTACTTTTATTGGTTCTTTTCCTGCTGTTCCACGAATTTCTACCTCGACGTACTGCAATACCACTTTCTTCAATGTTGTACTTTCATCTCTTCCAGCCATTTCTTTCTGCATTCCATTGTGCAATAGAATTTCTTTCTGAATATCAGGTGAAAGGTGACATTTCATCACTGACTTTACTTCAGTTTCATTGTTCTGATGTTCTGTGGCTTGACTTTCAGAATTATCAACCACTTGAATTCGATTCACCCTCGAATGTTCTTGTTTTCCATAATTTGAGGTTGTAACAGGAACTGGACAGAATTTCATCAAATGCCTGTCTGATCCACAGTTATGACAACGTTTCACCACTGCACCTCGTTGTTCGATGCTTTCTTTTCTCTTATATGGAGTAAACGATGCATTGCCTTCTCTCGCGACAAACCTTGGTGGTGATTTGTTATATACCTGACGTTGTCTGGTCATCATCGACTCTCTATTCTCATGAACAACCGGAGAATTTGGTTTCACTTCTGCACCTCTGAACTGATTTCCTGTTTCTTGATTGCTCTTCCAATGAAAACCAAAATTTGGAGTGAACTGTTGATTTCTTTTTACATTGGGTACAAAATCAAAACTTGTCTTATTCGGAATTGCCAAACCAATTCGATTATTAACATGAATGTCTGCTAGGTCTGCCACAACACTAGCTTCGTAACAATCAGTTCCTTCCTTCGACAACACAAACTGTAGTGGACCTGGTGGTAGTGATTCTTTCAACTTATCCGCCACTAACAAATCAAACAGTTTCTCAAAATTCTTATCCACTTTGCGACTTTTCACATAATAGTTCAACAAGTTCTTCAGCCTTGCTGTAAACATTGTATACGTTTCTTCAGCTGTCTTCTTCGCATCAATAAACTTCGATCTGTACTCTCTCGGTGTCAACTTGAATTCTTTTAACAAGTGCTGTTTCACGACCTGATAATCGTCTAAATCATCGAATGACAATCTGTTTAGAACAGTTCTAGCTTTCGGAGTCATCAATGGCAATAGTAACTTCACCCAGAATTGTTCTTGCACGTTGAAACTACGAAACGCATTCTCAACCGTTTCGAAATATAATGGCACCTCCATCATATCGTTTGGCATTTTAGGTAACACGTGTTTCATGGCATCACCAATTTTCTTTATTTTCGAAACCATCGTTTCACTTTCTTCTTGTTTCCTTTTCTGTTCTTCTCGTTCTTCTTGCCTTCTTTGTTCTTGTGCTTCTCTATTTTGTTTCTCCTCTTTGAGTTGTGCTTCTTTTAATGCTATTTTTTGTTGTTCCAACTTTAAACGTTCTTGTCTTTCCGCTTCCGCCTTCTCCATGCTTTCTTTCTGTAATTTCAGTTCTTCTTGTCTAACCTCTTCTGCTCGCTCCAACTCTGAAATTCGCACTTTTTCCTTTTCTTCTTCACGTAGTCTCTTCTCTTCAATCTGTTGCTGACGTATCTCTTCGTCACTTTTCCGCGCCTTTTCAAATTCAATCATCTGCTCTAATCTTCTCCTTTCAGCATCTTCTCTATCTTTTCTCAATTGCTCTAATTGAATTTCAAATTGCTGCCTTTGCAATTCTTCTTTCTCTCTTTGAAGACGTAATTCTTCCAGTCTTACATTCTCTGCTTTCTCTTCTTTCTCTCTCTGAAGACGTAATTCTTCCTGTCGTATTTCTTTCTCTTCTTGTCTGACACGCTCTGCTTCTTCTCTTCGTTTCTCCTCTCTTTCTTTCTCGTCTTGTCTTACACGTTCTGCTTCTTCTCTTCGTTTCTCCTCTCTTTCTTTCTCTTCTTGTCTTGTCATCATCATCCATTGCATCATCATCTCCATAGACATAGGCCCAGGCGGTTTCTCAGTAACCTTTTCCACAGCACCGCCGACAGCACCTTCTTCTTCCTCTGCTTCTTCTTTAAGCCAGACTTCAGCTAACGCTTCTAGCATGTCTTCACGTGACATATCTTTCAGTTTCTCTTCTTCAAAACCAGCCTTTAACAAGCGCTGTTTTAATCTTTCAGAAGACATCTTCTTCAGTTCTGCTTGTTTCTTGACACTTAATTTCTCCATCTTACTTCTTTACTTCAGTGCTGTCCTTTCTGGAAAACACGAGTTTTCTTTTGTGTTTGAAGTATTGGGGATTGTTCTTTGTTTGATAACAACAAACTTTTATACCTTTGTCGTTGAGGCTTACGTTGTCGTAGATTTACCAGTGATTTGAATGCGTATTCACCAGTCGACGTTGTTTCAAATCTCCGACGTTGTTTCGGATCTCACAGACGTTGTTTCGAATCCCAGATCCCAGACGTTGTTTCGAATCGAATTCCAGACGTTGTTTCGAATCCCAGACGTTGTTCGAATCCTACCGCTGCTCTTTCTTCAAACACAGTTTAATAACAACAAACTCAACTCTTGCCTTAAAACAACTGTACTACACTGTATAGTTCAAATTCACTTTCATCAGCAATTTCTAAGTTTGGCGCGCTAACTGCACGTGTAAAACAATCTATCGTCAGCCAAAGTTTAGGCTACTTTAGGCCAAGCGCCCACGAGCCGACAGCGCAACTAAGGCCTATGACTAAACTCGCTTTAACAATCGATACACATTATATATATATCAACCCAAGGGAACACTCTGTGCTCATTATATAAATCATTAGTCTCACAGCATTGTACCATATATGTGTTTTTTTTCTTTCAAATGAAACAGAGTTCTACAAGAAGCTGACAACTCAAACACACAGAGCCTTCGCCGATACATCTAGAACAGTTACTACTTTCGTGGATTACTTGTTTTCAACATCTGCGACAACAGAGCCTTCTCCGAACGATATGCACCCTACCTTTCGCCGCGGTCATCCCTTTGACCACACTCTTTTCGCCTTGATTGCCGCTGTCATCGCCATATGTAAATCGTTGCCTTTATTCTTGATATGCAAGGCGAGAAGAAGAGAAAAATATGACAGGAAAAGTCAGGACACAGAAAATCCTCTACTGCATCGAGCAGAAAGCGATTCTCTCTGTAGAAGCAATTGCAGTACTAGATCTTCAAGCGGCCACAGCGTAAATGCACAGAATCAAAACTCCAGTAAGTTATTTTTTACGCTTAAATAAACTGTAGGTATAATATAGGCGGAAAATAATTTCGCTGGAATTAGGGACTACGTCATATTCATCATCATCATCATCATTTACTGATCCCAATTCAAGCATGGTAGGCCTACATAATACAAGATAAGTAGAAATGTCCAGGGTACAAAGGTACACCAAAAGGAACAGAAGTCTCGCTTAACTATGGTCGCCTATAGGCCTACCTCTAAGCAATGAGATGACAAATTGACATAGTCTATACACGTAGCTATAGAACGAACAGCTCTTAAGATTAACTGCAACTGAGCCGAATGCCTGGTACCATATATAGGTAATAAGAAAATAAAAAGTCTTAACTAACTGTGTATTGTATACACGTTTGTAACTATCTGTATAGCACAAAGTCATAAGAAACTTTTTAGAAGTAACGCTTCTTGCTTGGTAAATTTAGTACCGAGCGAATACTCATGGGAAGTGAGTTCCATAATAACGAACCAGCAGCACATTTGATCGCTAC
>JACEVL010004278.1:0-12719 GCA_020284085.1 Aporrectodea caliginosa
ACATCCATATATTATATGCACATGCATGATACTTATAGCTACATACATGCATACATGCGCAAATAATAATAATAATAATAATAATAATAATAATAATAATAATAATAATAATAATAATAATAATAATAATAATAATAATAATAATAATAATAATAATAATAATAATAATAATACATTTATTAAACCCACGCCCGACATGGATGAGGTAGTAGCCGTTCCAGACACATTACTTTTATAATTTCTAAGTCCCTGGGGGAATGAAGTAGGCTACCTCAGGGCAAAATAATAATAATAATAATAATAATAATAATAATAATAATAATAATAATAATAATAATAATAATAATTATAATAATAATTATAATAATAATAGCCCCATTGGAGTCATTCAGACAGAAATAGTGTGATTCTGTTGTAGGTTGGTATGTTGTAACTCAGGTGTTAACGACGTTGTCCTTGGGTGGTCTACTGTCGTCTGTCCTGCTTCTCTTGCTTTACATTTCCCTCCATAAATGCTATCGTAGCAGAACGATCATGTCGGCCGTCATAGGACTCGGATATTGCTCTCCGGTAAGCTATCACCTTCTATCAATTATTAATCAGTAAGTAAGTCAGAAAGTAAGTCAGTCGATCAGTATGACAATCTGTCTTTTGAAAGAATTCTGTATCTTCAACTGGCTAGGACTTCTGTCTCTATGATAATAAACACATTCTGTATATATGAAAAAAAAAAAAAATAATAATAATAATAATAATAATAATAATAATAATAATAATAATAATAATAATAATAACGCTTTCAACAGTCTGCATCGAGATCGTATGCTATCGTCTGTCAACACTCTTCTGCCAGAGATTGCGCCTTACTGCCATCTGGCTTACGCAGAAACATCTCAGCTCAAATTTGGCAAATACACAATACTATCGATGGTTGGCCCACAGCAGGGCGATCCGCTGGGCCCTCTGTTGTTCTGTCTCCCTCTTCAACCTGCCCTCCTCAAGTTGACTTCTCCTCTAGCCTTCGGATATTTAGACGACATATCCTTGGGTGGACCATCATCCACGGTTGAGGCAGACATAGATTCTTTGGAGGCAGAATGTGCAGACCTGGGCCTCGTCTTTAACAGAGCGAAATGTGAAGTGACAGCCACAGATCTGCAACAAGTCACTCACAAATCATTCAGACAATTCACAAGGTTGAACCTAGACCTGATCTGCCTCTTAGGAGCACCGCTCTCCACTGGGTCAGCTCTTCAAATAGCACTGGACACCAGAGTGGAGGAGCTGAGCAAAGCTCTTAACAGACTAAGCCTAATAGCGCGCCAAGACGCACTGCTTATACTCAGAAGCTCTCTGGGCGCCCCAAAGATGCTCTACAGTCTACGTTGTGCGCCATGTGTGTGTCACCCCGCTTTGGCTGAGTACGACCAGCGTCTTCGAAAGGGCCTGGAGGACATTTTAAACATCAACCTGTCTGAGTCTCAATGGCTTCAGTCCACTCTTCCAATTGGCATGGGAGGACTGGGAGTACGTAGGGTGTCGTCGCTGGCACTTCCCGCCTTTCTGGCATCGGCCGCGGGCACCCTCGTTCTCCAGTCAAACATCCTCAGAGAGCTAGGCAACCAGCCAGACCCACAAGTTGAGAAGCTAATGGCGTTGTGGCAGGCGGATCTGGGAACCAACATCACTGAAGACTTTCCAACTCATATACAATCCAAATGGGACAAACCACTACTACAAAAGACGTTCTCAGACTTTTGCAACTAATAGGGGGCCACGGGGGGGCCGGGGAAACAGATGGAGGGGCCCGTCTATTTTCGTCAAAAGTGAGAATGGTGACAAGAGACCTGTATTGGAGCTACATGAATTGTTTAATCAACAGCCTCAAGTTAAGACACAAATGGAAACAGACTCACTTTGTTAAAAGTAAAACCTATGAACTACAAGCAATACATGCCCTTTTAATTAAGTGCAAGTTTTATTAAGACTGTCATGCCTAGAGTCAAACTGTTCCACAAAGGCACCCATGATAATCGACTCTGCACGAACACATTCAACTAACAGCATTGATAAACTGCTCTCTGAAACGAATATCAGACATAATTATTTGCTTTGCAGATATGTCTAATATCAGAAAAGACTTGTGTTTTGGCGTTAAAGATTGTAGGCCTATACCAATCATAATAGTAGGCTAAGCGAATGGTCAGAGAATTGTCGATTTAGTTCGGAATGATATAGGCCTAATAACTGGATGTAGACAAGTTGCCTAAATGCAGTCTGTGGGATCCACTTCAGAACGATGCCCAGAGTTTTATCTGCAGCAGAGCCCGAAAAGCGCCTGGCATTTTATGAACACACTGTTTGAGCGTAGTAGGTTTTTGAAGAAGCGCCTGGGAATGAATAAAACACAATGTTTGAGTAGTACAGTTTTAAGTTCGTTGAGGAAGGATTCAGATAGAGTCTCAGTGTGTCGGCGTAGGTCTAAAGGAAGGGCGTTCCAAACCTACCACTGAAAAGGCTCGATTCTTCATAGTTGCAGTATGAGCGAACGAAACCAGGAGAACTCCCTTTTCCGTACAGCATTGGGGATGACGTCCTTGGATACCCGAAGTCAGACAGCATTGCTCTCGGAGGCAAATTGGGCGAAGCCTTAGCTGGTGATGTCGCCATACCAGGGCAGCTACCCTGTACTCAATATGCTTGCGCATAGGGAGTCAGTGATGGATAGCAGGAAGTAGCTTATACGACAAGAAAATAGTTAAGACTCCAAGGAAGTAAATATATAGGTCGTGTCTGTGAAAACACCACGAATAAAATGACATCGGATTTCATCATGCATCATGCTTAAAGCAAGTAAGTCATACCTTTGAAAATATCAAAATTAAATTATACCATATTTCATAATATTTTGGAATAAAATTTGGGGGCCATCACTGAAGACTTCCCAACTCAGTATGCACAATCCAAATGGGACAAACCACTACTACAAAAGACGTTCTCAGAGCTATTCAACCCGCTAATAGAGAAACATGACCAGGCCCGATGGAGGGCCATCACAGCTCAGCATGCCGGAGACTGGCTTTACTCCTTGCCGATCACTTCCTGTGGCTTGAGACTGAGTGACGAGGCCATGAGGGTGGCTGTTGGATTGCGCTTGGGAGCCAGCATATGCGAACCACACACTTGTGCTTGTGGCGCACTTGTCACCGCAAGGGGCGAACACGGCTTGTCTTGTTCGCTGGGCTTTGGCCGTGTGGCTCGCCATGGTGTCCTCAACGACCTGTTCTACCGGGCTCTAGTTAAAGCAGGGTTCCCGGCGACCAAGGAACCTCAAGGCCTGCTTCGATCGGACGGCAAAAGACCGGATGGCATCACTCTCATTCCATGGAGAGCCGGCAGAGGCCTGGTGTGGGATGCCACGGTGGTGGACACGCTGGCACCATCCTACCTTGCCGCATCAGCCACCCGAGCCGGAGCAGCGGCCGGCTTGGCAGAGGACAGAAAGAACCAGAAATACTCCGCCCTCCTTGACACTCACTTTTTCATTCCGATTGCTATGGAAACGCTAGGTCCAATCAACAACAAAGGCCTTGATTTTATCTCAGACCTGGGACGCCATCTGACACAAGCAACCGGCGAACCCAGAGAGTCCAGCTTCTTATTCCAGCGTATCTCCATTACAATACAACGCTTCAACGCTGTTGCTTTCAGTGGTTCCTTCATTAAACCCTTAATTGACATGGATGAGGGGTAGCCGTTCCAGAATACAACACTTTTATAATCTCTAAGACCCTGGGGGAATGAAGTACCTCAGGGCAAAAAAATAATAATAATAATAATAAACGACGATTTATATGGCGCCGTATCACAGCCAAGCCGTTACAAGCACGCTATACATACACTCACGAACGCATACAAACATGTCATACGTAGGGCCTACATAATAATTCACTGTCCTAGGTCTGCTTCTGATGATTGCTGCGATCCGGCTACCTAACCCTCGTCCTGCTATTGCAGGATGGGGTATAGGTAGAATGTTCCTGGGTTCTAGAACAGCTTAACCACTTCGCCGACATATGCCAGAAATTCCTGGCGCCGCTCAAAGAAGCGAAATATGTGAGAATTTCAGTCCTACTGATGCATATTCGTTGTTTTTTCTCGATGATATAGCCTACAATGTGCAAAAACAAAATTATGCACAACTTAACCCTTTGAACCCTACGTTCCTATCCTATCGGCACATATACCCGGGGTTCCTGGGGATATTTTGGGCCCAAAAATATGTATGTATCTGTATGTATATTATACTATATATGTATGTATATGCTATAATATTATATGTATTATAGATGTATGTGTTTATGTACATGTATATGTTATGTATATACGTATATATATATATATGTATATATACATATATGTACATATATATATATATATAATATGTATATGTGTATATATATATATATATATATGAAAGTAGCGTGAGGCCGTTATAGAGGCCATTCGGGTCATTATCGGATATCGTCTGGCCGCTATAGAGGCCATTAGGGTTCAAAGGGTATAATGTACATATATTTATATGTATATGTATATGTGTATATATTTATGTATAGGTATGTGTAAGTATATATGTATGTGTATATATACATATATATGATTATATAAGTATGATAATATATATATATATGGGCCATTATCCCAAAAGTGTCCAATTCGGTTTTTGGAAAATGAAATTTTTTTTATCCCAAACTTTCTTGCAAGTATGTTTTTTAGTCGGCTACTATGTTAAATTTAACTAATCTGAAAGAAATCCAGTATATTTTGTAATAGTAAGTTAATTATTTTTAACATTTTATACAAAAAAAACTCCTGATTTGTCATTACCATCCCCCTTTTTACTTGATCACACAGACCTGAAATATGCATCTGGTGCTTAGATTTTTTGCAATTATAAACTAGATGATACCAGCAATTATTTGGAATACTGCGGGCCTTTCCTTCACAAAATATATTAGTCTGGTGCTGAGAAATTAAGCAATTTATCGAAATTATTAAAAATCCACTGTAGTATTTTCAGTGTCAGAAAAAAAATCTGTCCAGCATTGACTACAACTGTGTATTATATGCATTAGGTGCAACTTGGCAAACATTTTCAGAGTTCATAGTAAATTCTAACTACTTCCAAATTTTTTAAAATTATTTTTATTCCCACAGGGATGGTAATGACCCTTGAGGATGGTAATAACAAATGCGTCATTACCATCCCTATGAAGATGGGGACGGTAATGAGAAAATCGCAGAATTCTGAAAAAAGGGACGGCAATGATTAAAACAGCCAGTCGACGGTAATGACGAATGCTGTCAGTAATCACAGCGCGCAAAATATTTCCATGTCAATTACTCTATCTCACAATGAATTTCCCTCTGTTCAACAAAAGCCATACATAAAATCAGTTATCAATGTTGTAATTTACCAAACCCATGAAATACATAAATGGATGGTAATGAAGCAGAAATTTTCTCTTCTCTAATTTACAGCAAACAAACCTTCATAAAATCAAGACAATCGCAAATATTGAAATGGCATTTCCGTTTCCTGTTACATGCACACCAGATCTCGTTCTCGTTCTACTTCTTGAAGTAAGTAAGTGCGTTTTATAAAAACGGGAGGCTTTCAAAAAATGAGGATGGCAATGATGCGTATATCCCTGGACAAATTTTGTAGGTTTTTTGGAGAAGGAAATACTATGGAAATCAGTGTAAATGCGTAATTATTGCATACTCTAGCTATTCATTAATCAAAATGAGAAACCTTTGTTACAGATTATTGCACCACATTTACGTGGCAGCTGAATGTCATGCATTGTACGTGGTGGCGGACAGGGGATGGTAATGACTTTTCGTGTACTTTTTGTAAAAAAATTAAAACTTTTCAAACATGTAGGAACTAAAATAGTGATGGAACATGTTCATCTTTTCATTCTTTCAACGAGAGAAAAAAAAATATGTACAACTTATGAAGAAACTCCAAGAAAAACACATAGGACACCAGTTTGCCACTTTTGGGATATTGGCCCATATATGTATTCATGTATATATATGTATATGTACATATATATAGGTATATGTATATGTATGTATATATGAAAGTAGCGTGAGGCCGTTATAGAGGCCATTCGGGTCATTATCGGATATCGTCTGGCCGCTATGGAGGCCATTAGGGTTCAAAGGGTTAAGGTATATCGAGAACAGTAGTTCTGCAAAACTAGGCCTATGCGACAAACCTTTGAATCATATGACAGAATTGAAAGTTCTGCACAGTCTCATAATGTTCTTATTTAGAATTATGCAACTCAACTGATTTTAAATAATTATTCCATTCATTCATTCATTCATTCTATTCATTCATTCATTCATTCATTCATTCATTCATTCATTCATTCATTCATTCATTCATTCATTCATTCTACATGAATGAATGAATGAATGAATGAATGAATGAATGAATGAATGAATGAAATAAATATATTATTCACAATTAAATAACCGAACATAATACCCAGCCCGACAAGAAAGTAAGAGACCTCACAAAATCAGTTCTTCTTCGAACATAGTCGAAAACGGGTAACAACAGACTCTATTCGAACCAAAAGCAAATCTGTTGGTCTCAGTTCACAACGACTAAGACAATTTATTCGTACCCAGAAGGAGAATGATCCAGGAATTTAACGGCATATTATTGCAACAAAGGCCGTTGACTTCGACAGAAATTATTTTCAACAGTTCTCATCGTTCCTATGGCATAAACAGATTATTATTATAGTCTTACTACACTGTGAGCCATAAAAAACCGGGCCACTTTATGTTTAGCTATATCGCGGTCGGTATTTTAAATTTTTTTATAGTTTTTGTGTCGTTTGAAAGAAAAATTAAATCTCTACGATTTACTTATTTACTTGCGCGGATGACGTCATATCCGTTTCGCAGCATAATGTAAATAAAGTTGATGGTTGAAAATTTGAGTTAAAATTTTAAAATGTTGAGTTTTGAGGATAAAATTTTAATTAAAAATCTGCGGGAATGCAAAAATTATTCTTCTAGACGATTAATTAAGGAGTTTCCGAACAAGAATTGGAAAAGAAAAACATTAGATGACTTTCTGCGAAAGTTGAGAACTACCGGTTCAGTTGAACGCGCTGCGGGAAGTGGTCGGCCAAAATCGTCGCGAACTGAAGATAATATCGCCGCCGTCAATGAATTGGTTCAGAGCCAGGAAGACAAGCCTAAAACACATCTTTCAACCAGACAAATCGCGAGAGAGCTGAATCTTACACAAACGACGGTCAGACGCATTATTCATAACGATTTGGAACTGAAATGCTTAAAAAGACGACGGGCTCAGGAACTGACCACCGCTAATCGTCAATCTCGTTTGGTACGAGCTAGACAATTGCTGCAGCGTTTCTCAGTATCGGATGTCGGTTTCATTTTCTTCACTGATGAAAAGTTATTTACAGTTGCTGCGCCGTCAAACACTCAAAACGATCGTCTTTATGTGCCTCGTTCAGTGTCAAAGAAACAGATTTCATCAGACCGTCTGTTGCGTACCAGGACAACATTCAGCAAGTCGCTCATGGTTTCCGTGGGAATTTCGAAACTCGGTCGCACAGAGCTTATATTCGTTGACCCGGGAGCCAAAATCAATGGCCAATATTATCGAGACGTGTCTGCGGGTAGAACATTTTTGCTACCCGACCCGTACCCGTAACACAGGACCGCTACCCGTACCCGTACCCGACCCGTAGTCAAAATTACAGCCCGACCCGTACCCGCGGGTATACCCGTACCCGTCACACAATTAATAGGCCTTCCCATAATCCCAGCCCCTATCAGTCCAATAGCCTCACAAAGCATGTAGTAGTAGGCCTAATAATAGTCTGATGATCATGGTAATGATCACAGTAATAATAATAATAATAATAATAATAACAATAATAATAATAATAATAATACTCTTAATCATAATCATAATGAGAATGATGATGCTGACAGTGAACCTGTTTCATGGATAATCGTGCTGCCCAACTGAATTTCTTAATGTTCGGAGTATGGCTTTTTTAGATTTATGGCCCAAAATGGAACGATTTACCAAAATTGGCGCAATATAAGAAGGCTATAGTAACACCCGATGCAGCTATGTCATACACCATAATTTGATGCCAGAAAAACTCATAATTGACAATATTATCGTCGAACTTTCATATTTCCACGGCCGATTACAATAGGGTACAGATGTGACGTTATGTACCGCCGCTATTACATGTAACCCCAAAACTTCAGTTTGGTACGGGTAAAACCGGGTATACCCGTACCCGTAATCTCCCCTACCCGTACCCGACCCGACCGTGAAATGTCTACCTGATTTCGAAACTCGGTCGCACAGAGCTTATATTCGTTGACCCGGGAGCCAAAATCAATGGCCAATATTATCGAGACGTGATGCTAGCACAACATTTGTTGCCACAAATGCGCCACATTGCTGGCGACATGTTCATTTTCCAACAAGATTCAGCTCCGGCGCATCGGGCTCGTGAAACAATTGAGTATCTGTCTCGCAATGCACCATACTTCATAGGGCCAGAGATGTGGCCACCCAATTCGCCTGACCTAAATCCACTCGATTATTCCATCTGGTCCATTATGGAACAGCGCGTGTACCAACAGCGCATTCAGAACACTGATGAACTTCGGCAGTGTCTCGTATCCGTCTGGAACGATCTGGAACAACATCTTATTGACACTGCAATTGATCAGTGGCGACGTCGCTTGGCAAAATGTGTACGTGAAAAAGGAAGTCATTTTGAACACAAACTTTAAACAAATAAAGGCACTGAAGAATTGTTTGCATTTAAGTAGTAAAAATGCAGCATTTATCGATTCTCACGTGTTTTTTAGTGTCTTCAGTTTCGCAAGACAAGTTTAGCATACATGTAGGACTAAATCGATAATGTTTATTTCTGCTCTTTAGAGTATTGATTCCTGTTTAAAATAATGCAAAAAGTGTAAAAATCGATAAAGAAATGACAGAGATATAGCTAAACATAAAGTGGCCCGGTTTTTATGGCTCACAGTGTAAAATTGTTCGGCCGCTTGTCTGATTTTACTTATAGGGCGCATATTAGACTTAAAACAGGTGTGTATTACTTTGATCAGTTCTCACCATTTCTAGAGTCCTCTGTCAACTTAAGCTGTAATGAGTGGACTCATCGTACACACACAATCAGACGACGCAAGGGTTCCATCAGTGTAACGTTATCTTATGGCATCAAAGGACTTTAACGTCAATAGGAGGGATTTTGCAATCTTAACCGTAACATAATTTCAAACCTAAATTCGACGATGGATATTGATTGCTGTTTAATGACCTGTGTCATAAGAAAGATGCTTAGCATCACTGTCCTCTTATTCCCGTAATTAGACACCTTTAAACAGCTTCATTCCAACTCATATGTAAGAAATTTTCGCACAATCATCAGTGTTACTCCGCTCCAACGCATCGTGTGTTAGCTACAGTTTAACGAAGCCGTGTCAAAACAAAAACAGTTACTAAATTTGCGTCACTCTCCTCTTTTATCCAGGCTTGGGACTGGCACTACCAGAGCAAGGCAGTGGCGGAGTTACTCGAATTCGACTCTGCTATTAAATTCGACTGTGGGTGAATTGATCCCCAGCTTAACAACATCTTATGATAACAAAGGCCGTTGACGTCTTCAAATTTCATTAATATATTTCAATTCATTTTCATATAACTTTGTTCCTTCAGTTTTCATTACTTCTGTCATCGTTGATTTAGGGTCTAACAGTTGCTGAAGCGGCGACATTTGACAGAAGGTTATTGCAGATCTTTTATAATAATTACATGGAAAATTCGTAAATATCAGAGAGGCAGTTTATGACGGGTTCTGCTTTTACTTTTTCCTTCATCTTTTGACGCAAAAATTATTCGACAGCTATGGTTTTATATTGTCTCTCAAACTCATTGTTTTTGACGGAAAAGTTTTCTATCCTTCACTTGGTTTATTTAAATTTAGATTTATCAAACGGTTTGGCGAACCTTGTATCTGTTATTATCGCCCATTCGTTCGATGCCTTTTACCTCAAGCTGAAGAGAGAAGTCAGCGAAACTCTCGTTTGAAATGAGAAGTCGAGGATCTCTGGCGCTTTCGGATATTGCAACTGATGATTGAATTAAAGAATTTCGGAAGCACAAAAGATTTTAGCGGAAGAGAGACGTCTATAATCTCATAAGGTTCCTGCTGCATCCGATCAGGTGAGAAGTCTAGAATCCTGGAAGGTTCCAATGATTTCAGGTGCAAGTGAGGTGAAGAGCCTCGGAGGTATAAGAAATTTCAGCCGTGGACAAAAGCTAATAACCTTAAAAGTTCCAGAGATATCGATTGTGGATTACTTTTCGATGAGGGCCCTTAAATAGTTTGTATTTAGAAGTATTATAATAGAAACAACAGTATATAGTAGTAGCTATAATGGCAGTCATTATAGTAGTAGCAGTAGTAACTACAGTGGAAGGATTTCTGCAAAGACCTGCTTTGGATTACGACTGAAAGTTTGAAGGCCATTGTAGAATAATTGGTTCTTAATTTGTATGCTAGTGTAATATTATTAGAGGAGATTTAAATTAATTAAGTAGAATGATTGTTTTTCGTAATCATAACATCGTGGATTAATCAGCGTCAAAAGAAGTCTAAATAACGGGAATCAGTTTATTCACAAGATCACTAGGGGAGGTATTGTCATTGTCTGTTTCAGGTCAGGATCAGGCTGGAGGACATTCAGAATGCTAGAGTTGGTATTCTTGGAATTGGAGTGGCAATTATAATTAAGATGTATAGGGAAAGAGAAATCAAGATAGATGACAGTAAGACATCAATCCTAAATGCATGCGTAATTTTGTTGTTAGCAGTAATTTTAAATAACGTAAAGTTTTGTACAGAGGCCAAAATCTGTAGGGCCTACATAACTTTGGGGGTGGACTTTTTCTGGGGCTGAATTTTTGCAGATAGGCATCAGTCAAAACTTTTGGGGGACAGTCCCCCTCTGTCCCTCCCCCATGATTGACGCCGCTGAGTTTGTATAGCGCAGCGAAAAATGCTCTCAAAAGTATTTGTATAGTTTTAGTCATTCGACAGGTGGCCGACGGTTTACCAGAAAGTAGAGTACTTTTATTGGGTTCGCCAGATGTCACTATTCATGCTCAAAGCATCATTAGATGGTAGCATACAATTGTTCCGCATGCAAGTCAAATTACAGGTTTGTTCCGGTCGAAAGCCAGTGCAAAGCCAGACTTCTCCTGCTGAAACTTAAAGAAGTGTACAAAGACTATCACCATAGAATCAGCAACAAAGAGAAGACGTCAAAGACGTATGCAGTTATAAAACGTCCCTAAATTCAGTCCGTTGGTGCAAAGCCTTTATTTTATCAGTTTGATGCATTAGTCCTAGCTAGAGTTTGAACTTATTTAAGGTTCCACCATGTGTGACTTTGTATTGCCAACAAAAAATGAGTTACAACAATCGAGGCATTTCGGCACCAATGCGTTTTCTGGAGATATCGTTGGAAAAATGAAGACGTAACGCCTAATTCTATTAATGACTAGTTACAAATACCATAATAGAATCGCAAACTGTTTCCAAGGTAGGATCAGCAAGAAAGGTCCAAAAATCGCCCTATGAAGTTATAATCCACAGACATACATGTAAACCCAGTTTCAATTCAAACGACTTTGTTAAACTATTTGAATTTGATCTTTCGACCCTTTCACCGAAAGTGTACGGACGGTGTACTCATTACAATTGCGTTTGTTAGAGGGCACAAGCGTAGCAGAAATCTAGAAAACATTTCTGCCTTGACAGGGAGTTGAACCCTTGACCTGCTGTCTGATAGTCCAACACACTATAACTATGGCAGAGCAATACAAGGTAACGTTATCTACAACACTACTAGAATTATATACCATGCAACGTTTATTTGGACACCTTTAAAACGCTTTCATCCGGTGTTGTGTCACGATTCTCTACTCAGTTCAGTTGCTTGTAGCACACTATAATTGCCTGTTCCAGAGTAATCTAGCCCCCGTTGGGTAAAGCCGCTATCAATGGCCCTAGCAGACACAAAAATGTTGGTAAATAATTTTGAGCTACCGCTAGGGAGGATGTAATGTCGTAAAGATAACTAGAAGAAGCAACACTTTATTATGCGTTCTTTCTTTGGACACCTTGAAAACGCATTTTATTTTGGTTATAAAAGCTCGTTACCGCTTCGACAACGTTGTCAAACTGCACACCCTCGAAAGAGAATTAAGATGAATATATACAAGAGTCCAACTTTTGATAACACTGATGTGGTGTGCATAGAGGAAACCCTTTTAAAACCTAAAAGAAATCCACCAAAAATAGATGGTTATAATGTGGTCCGTAAAGACTGTACAACTAATACAAAGGGTGGCCTTGTCATTTATATAAAAGTAGGAATAAATTTCACTTTACTAGATATAGAAGATAATCCGAATATTGAAATTCAAGGAATTGAAATTAAAACCAGTAATGGTCACTTAAAAATTTTTAATACATATATATCACCTTCACATCAATTGGTTAAGGAGGAAATTGAACATCTTTTCATAAATAAAAGAACAATTA
>JACEVL010004280.1:0-10460 GCA_020284085.1 Aporrectodea caliginosa
AGTAGATTATACCTGTTACGCGCTAGTCTAAAAGAAGTAAAGCCCCGGATTCAAGTATAACATTTAATGCAAAAAACTATAAACAAAGCGTATTTACAAAGCACAATGATACCTGTAAAGCGCGGCAGCAACTCCGCACACCTCTCCAGAACAACACCAGAACCACGTCAGCAGGTCTAACGAAGACCTCTATAGCCGAAAACGTGTAGAAAACGTAAGTGTCGGTCCCGAAGACGACAAAGGGCGTACCACCCAAAAACATCGACAAGAGTGCTATGACAAGCACGAAAGACCAAACGGTGGTCGGAAGAAGAAGAAGAACCCAACGAGGGTCAACGACACCAAAACGAGAACCAGAACTGGCCTCCTGACGAATCTTACCACGAGCTTATAATTATAGGCCCCACTAGGCTACGCGGGAAACCCATCCTACCTTCCTCACACGTGCTAGAGTGCTACCACCTCGCACTAGTTTTATATGAGGGCTATGCCTAACAATACCATTGATTATCTATATTAACCTTCGCAGGACAGAAGACATTTTACGATACACGGAGGACGGAGAGGGGTAATTTTTTACCCCAAAGATATTTTTCATATCTCCGGCTCATAGGTAAGGTACAATAAAAAATTAAGTATTGATTTTAATAGTTCCAAGGTCAAAGGAATCGATTTATCGCAGAAACAATAGTGTGGGAATACTAGTATTCCATGATGGCGGCGGCCAATATATTTCCGCCAAACACACAAAAATAGGTATATGTTAGCTCACAGGTAAGATACAAAACAAATTATGTGTCGAATTTAATATTTTCAAGGTCAAGGAATCGATTTATCGTAGTTGCAATAGGGTGGAAATACTAGTATCCAAGATGGCGGCCAATATGGCCGACAAAACACAAAAATATGTATATCTCAGCTCACAGGTAAGCTGGAATAACAAATGAAGACTCGAATTTAATATTGTCGATGTCAATGAATATATTTCTCGTAGTGGCAATAGTGCTCGAGTCGTACTTTACAAGATGGCGGCCAATATCGCCGCCTAAAGACAACTATGTATTTCTCAGTTCATAGGTAAGTTAGAATAACAAATGGAGTTTCGAATTTATCATTTTCAAGGTCCAGGATTCGATTTATGGTAGTGGCAATAGTTTCGAGTGTTACTTTTCAAGATGGCGGCCAATATATCTGTCAAGAGAAGAATATGTATATTATGGTGGTTCACAAAAACAAAGTTCAAGCTAGAAACCAGGGCACCCTCTCAGTTTGTTAGACCTGTCAATAGTATTATTGAGATAAATTTCAGCATCTTATTCCAACTGGAAGATGGCGCTCAATGACATAGAAATATTACCATATAGTAGCTATAGCGGTAAATCTTGAGGTCGTATAACTTGGTCAACAACTCAACATTTGACATGGTGAGCTTCAAATAGTTTCTGTTGAGTCATACTTACCTACTTACTTATTTACTGGTATTTTGAACAAAGTGTAAAGTTCTTGTTGAAGGTCATGGTGTCCACTTCCTGTGGTTTTGGCAGACATGTTTTCAAAAGTGATTTTCACATTTACCAATTTCGAAAATGAAATTTAAGAGCTCATATTTAACACAAGTTTTAATTCTTCGGTGTGCCCAAATTAGCCTCTGGGACAGGATACAATGAATCCATGGCCATTCATAATCATCTGGAGTTGTGGAAACAAGGTTCCAACCTTGAGCTTTGATATCTGTCAACACGGAGCGCTTCAAAGAGTGTGCGTTCTGCTGGAAGACAAGATATGTCGAGAGCTCCTGTGGTTGGCCTGCCGTCACCATGTGATGATTTTAGCCAAAGTATTCACCTTGTGCTGCGGTCCATCTAATTCATCACATATTTATTCCAATCTTCCAGACCTATAAAGCTGCTTTGGGAAGTGTGATACAGGACTAAAAGTCATATCCGGTACTGAACCCTATCATGAAACAGCTCTCAGTTTTCTCAAGAAGTTTACTGAAAGAAATTCACATTCAGAATCAGAGATCAGAGATGACTACCAAGAACTCATTGAGCTGAAAAATGGTTGTCTTGGAAGTTAGCCTTCAATAATTCACTGGAGACCCCTGGGCCAATTCACCATGCAAGCTGGATGGCCAAGTTACTGTATGACATCAAAATCTATCTTAATCGCGATCAACGTGATGTATTCAATCTACAGAGGAAGAAAGAAACTCAGATTCATCGATTTGTGCAGTCTACACAAAGGCATGGACTAAGGACTCACCTGCTATGACAAGATCTATCACTTTGGATTGATCTAGGAAAATACGAGTCAATTCACCGCGAGATCAGCGTTGCTGCCAAGAAGGCCCTAGAAGCCACTCGTGGCACCTTTCAGATGAGGCTGTAGGTCTGGCACTGTTCACAGACCAAATTCCAGTAGCAGATAAGGTGAATATTGTTAACAAAGAAACTGCAAAGCCTGGTGAAAGGAAGGTGAGAGATGACGCTGCGGTAATGAAGGATGGTGCTTGCCTGGGTGATTTTGGAACCCAGTGAAAACTGACACTGCTCTCACACCTGAAGATTAGTAAGTTATTGCTTTCTTACGCTTCCACCAGAGAAATGGATCGCGAATGAGGATTACAAACAAGGTAGAGAGAGAATTTAACAGTTGAGAGTGATGAACGATATGGCCCAGAGGTGTGTGAAGTTGTTCGAGGTATAAACCTACGCATCACCAATAATGAAGAAGAAAAGCAATGTCCTCTCCTAACTCAGTGGCGTAACGAGGGGGCGCAGGACAGAGGGGGCGCAAAATTAGGCTTGAAAATTTGTGTGTGTGTAAGAAATCAGGCACGAATAGTGAAAAAGTCACTTTTGTACATGATTTTTTGCACTTGCGGGTGGGCGGGGGGCGCAAAGTGAGATCTGACAACTTTCTTGTTGAAAAAGAGATGGAAAAGCAAAAAAAGGTTATCAGAAAGACAATTTTTAGGAAATTCTTGCCCCCGGGCGCACGAACCCCTAGTTACGCCACTGCTCCAAGTGGTCGTGGCAAATAGGAATGCTATTTGCTTCACAATAACAAAGAACTCTGTTTTTGACGCAGGGCTTGCAGTTTAAGACTGTAGCTGGTATTGATGTCATAAAACCGGAACAATCGACATTCATGATCTGAACGATGTTTTTTTTAATTTTTGAATATTTTCAATTCTTCAAACCTACTGAAATTGTACAGTTCAATCTAACTAACTGTTCTACTGTCACATGTGTTGTCAAATTACAAAAATATTTGTTTCATCTTGAAATGAAATACATTTGTACGGGAATGTATGCTCGACGCAGTCATTTCCACAATTAATGTTTTTTTATCGGTATCAGGCAAAGTGAATCAGTCCGTGAGCACCGTCTTCCCGTTGGAATTCGAAGCTGAAATTTTGTATCAATAATACTATTGATAGGTCTAACAAACTGAGAGGGTGCCCTGGTTTCTAGCTTGCACTTTATTTTTTTACCATGCATCTGTGAACCACCCTAATGTATATCTCACCTCACAGGTAAGCCACACTAAGAAATGAAGTGTCGAATACAATATTTTTGATGTCAAGGAATCAATATCTCGTAGAGGCAATGGTGCTGGAGTACTACTGTCCACGACGGCGGCCAAAATGGCGGCCAAATGAGAAATAGGAGCTGAGATATATATATTTTGGGTTTTTCGGCCGCCATCTTGGATAGTAACAATCCCACACATTTGCAACTACGACAATTCGATTCCTTGACCTTGAAAATGGTACACTTGACATATAATTTGTTTTTCTATATTACCTAGGAGCTAACATATACATACTTTTGTGTTTTGGCGGCCGTATTGGCCGCCATTTTGGAAAATAATGCTCGCACATTATTCCGCTACCGTGAATCGAATCCCGGACCTGGACAATATTAAATTCGACACTTCATTTGTTATTCTACTTTATTTATGAGCTGAGATATGCAAATGTTTATGTTTTGGATGCCATATTGGCCGACATTTTGTAAAATAAACTCGCCAAAATTATTACAACTATTACAATTCAATTACACGGTAGATTCAGTACTTTATTTCTGATTAAAGGTTACCTATGAACTAATAACTTTGAAAATACATATTCACTATGAACGAATTAATAACGACGTCGAGGACGAAGAGCTGTAAATTTTTACCCCATAACATACCCTATGACACTTTGGACTCAAAAATCTTCTTCCCACAACATGCCATTTTCCTGGCTTTGGTGTCGGAATATATCATTGGTCGTAACTTGTAAACACATGGAACGTCATATTATAACTGCTTACAGTTGCTCTGCAATCAGCATTCAAACACCCCTGGGGTAATAATTATTTAACCCTCTCCATCCTGCGAAGGTTAATTAATAATAATTATTATATCACAGTTTGGTATACGTGTAGTTGCAATTGTCTTTTTGAGCAAATGAAAATAAAATTCGTCTTCTCGAGATATAACGATAATTTTTTGGCTCAACCCATTCACCTACAAGTTATGGTTCAATATTAATTTTGCAAATTACTGTAGCGTGTCAATAGATTTATCTGACATAAGCACATTGGTGTTATCAGCGAGCATTACAAAATGAAGCAATGGCGAGGTGTTGGAAATATAATTGACATAAAATATTAGAAATAGCAGAGGATTCAATACCGATAAACTTGAGAATTGTGCTCGTTAGAAAAGCCTTATAATTTTTTACATACCCCCAATTAAGACATATATCTGTTATATAATGTTCTGGTTTTCTTATCAGAATTTCATGGTTCACCGTGTCAAATGCTTTATGGACTATTGGAAACTGCTCCATCTTCTCTCAGATCTCAGAGTTCTTTGTTTAATCTGTTCCTGGTCGCAAGTCCTTGTCATCCAATGGACTTGGTCGTCCACTAACCAGCACGGAAGTTTTGCTATTCAGGACAATAACCCCCGGACAATAACCCCCGGACAATAACCCCGGACAATAACCCCGGACAATAACCCCATAGGACAATAACCCCCGGACATTAACCCCCTATGCTGATATAATAAGCATATAAATATACAAATAATGTATATTAATCGTTCATTGGAGTCAGCATACTACTTTATCGTTTCCTTGATCAGATTTTATAAATTCAATCAAAGGATAGAAATAGAT
The DNA here is from genome assembly GCA_020284085.1 of Aporrectodea caliginosa. Classification (NCBI taxonomy): domain Eukaryota; kingdom Metazoa; phylum Annelida; class Clitellata; order Crassiclitellata; family Lumbricidae; genus Aporrectodea; species Aporrectodea caliginosa. Next base: position 5,177 of record JACEVL010004280.1, read on the forward strand.
TTCCATTTGTTTTGTATAGTGGTTGACCTCTCTCGTTAGTTTTGAATGTTATGTATACGTAAGGCAGAAAATAAAACAAGCGTTACAACAAGTTCACTGCAGCCAATTTCTGGCTGGTCGCCCATCACAACCTCCAAGGAAGTAGTATGCTGACTCCAATGCACGGATTCTGGCCGTCATTAGCAAATACAATTAGCGCAATGGTCTTGACTACATGGAATAGCTCACAGCCTATTCTTTTTAAATTCAATAAACTAATTAATAATAATAAACATTTTCTATTACACATTTAATTTCATACTCTGACGTTGCATGGTTCTCTAACATAATGTCTAATAAATTAATATATAAAATGTATAATTAATATACATTATTTGTATATATTTTATGTACTTAATATATCAACAAAGGGGGTTATTGTCCGGGGGGTTATTGTGTCAGGGGTTATTGTCCGGGGTTATTGTCCGGGGTTATTGTCCGGGGGTTATTGTCCGGGAGGTTATTGTCCGGGGGTAATTGTCCTAGAACCTATTGTTTCTGTATCCTAAAATAGTCTTCATTTAAAATTAGAAGAGAGCTAATCAGTATCTCGTTGCATTCAGGCTGTGCTCTATCCAGTGGCGGCGTGTCCCAGGGCAGGTCGCAGCAGGTCATTTGACCTGCCTATTGTAATTGCCGTTGTAATTTTTAATGTCTTCTTTACATTTCAAACATCAACACCTGTCCGATAATTGTAATTGTAATTGTAATCAAACATTTATATAGCGCCGCTCTGAAATCAGCAGCGCTCTTGACCTGCGTCAGTGCCTGAATTAGGAAACAAAAAAGTCTTAAGACGTCTACGGAACTGGGAAGGAGAGAGGGCTATAGTAACTCAAAACGAAGAGACTGGGGAAGAGAGTTCCAAGCTGATGGGCCAACACGGGCAAAGCACCTAGAGTGGGCCGTAGCAGAGCGCATGCGAGGGACAACCATAAGGCCACGGGTCGAAGATCGCAAAGAGGCCCTCGCAGGTAAGGAGGAGACAAAGGTGCAAAAGACCTCAGGTAGGATGGGGCCACCCCAACAAGGCAGTTACGCATGAGGGAAAGGATTTTGAAGTTTACCCGCTGTTGGATAGGGAGCCAGTGAAGGGTATCCCGAATATAGCTTGAGATATGAGCAAACTTTGGAATGGCGCCTAATAAGCCGAGCAGCTGCATTAAGAATAGACTGGAGTTTGTGAGTATTAGAGGCAGAGAGTCCAATGTATGCAGCGTTCCCAAAGTCGACCCGAGTGCAGATCAAGGCGTGGATCAGAGTAGTAATGGCATGCAGTGAAAGAGAGCTGCGAATGGAACGTAGTTGGCGTAGATGGTAGAAGCAAGATCTGGAAACCGAGTTGACCTGGTCAGTAAAAGAAAGGGAAGGATCCAAGACAATTCCCAGGTCACGAACAGAAGAGGAGAAGTGGATGTGGGAAAATCTGAGATGAAGGGAAACAGTATCAATCTTATTGAGCTGAAGACGGCCACCAAGCCATATGAATAATACAATTATTGTGTCTTGTCAGGATTCAGCCGCAGGCGGTTAGAAGAGAGCCACTCGTCTATGGCAGAGGAAGCCTCTAACAACCGCTCTACCATTTGAACAGCAGAAGATGCTGGGCCATGTAAAAAGGCCTGGGTATCGTCGGCAAATTGATGGGAAGAGACCCCAAACAGTTGGAAAATACCTCCAAGGTCTGAGGTATACAGAACAAATAGTAGAGGAGCAAGAACAGAGCCTTGAGGAAGACCATAGGGGGACAGTGACCCAAGGAGTGCGGTTTGAACCAAATTGCAATTATTTAGACCTAAACGAATTTTTACGTTTTATCTAGTATGTCAATAGAAGTCTATTATTGTAAACTCTAAAATTAAAATGCTTAAGTATTCTTTTGCCGCCATTGCGTCAAAAAGTTGTGAAAATAAATAACTTCGCGAAACTAACCTATTTCAGTTGTTTGCGAATTGCATTACATTACCAAATAAATTAATTAATAACAATGAAGCACTGCAACATTGAAGATCTCTTCGGAAATGAATCCTGCGGAAAACGCATTAATTAAGCAGAAATAATAATATGACTGTTAATGCCGACTTTGGTGTAGTGCTGACCGATAATAATGCTAGCGAATTACAGGATGTAAACGTGTTTCTGTAAATGTTGAAAACGAGGGTCTTGCTACTCGTGCGTCTTATTAGCATACATGTTCATGATGTTCTGAGTAGCTCATCAGTAGGTCTACTTCCAAATCTAGTAAAGTAACTAAAGTTTAACGTTTTAATGCTGATTTGTTTTAAATTTATTTGACTATACTACAACAATTGGGCTATTAGTGTTAAATAATAATTTTCTTCATTTTAGATATATAGTTATATATATATACATATAAAAGAGATTTGATTGATTGATTGATTGATTGATTGATAACTATATATATATAACTATATATAATATATATATATATTAAGGGTGGCCGTTAGAAATGAAAGTTCAAAATAATCTTGTGGCAGCCTTCCAATCTATTCCAATTATGAAGAAAACACTATGTGCAAAAAATCTTTGCAATTGGTCAATATTTATGGGTGGCCCTGGAGCTCTCGAGTTTTAATAATACGCGAATAAACTTCCAGGAAGCGCAAGAAACGATCACAGGAGGAGCTCGCAGGCTGTACAAGCCAGGCAGGTAGTTCAGGATACTGATTCCTCATCAAGTGATGCAGAATTAAGTGATGAAAGTGATGGAACTGATGCTGAATGTAAAGGGAAAAAAACGATGATACTAACAGTAGTGACAATGAAGCATCTGCACCTAAACGAGCCATATCCAATATTCTGTCTCCTGGTCTGACGTCGGCTTTGGATAGAACCAAGATTTCGTCAAGGAACGCTACATTCGTTCTTAGCGAAGTGGCTTCCAGCCTTGGTCATGATGTCAACACTTTGAACAACCGAAATCCCAGTCAACGAGCCAGGGAAAGAACAGCCGTTTTTTTTTGACCGTTCGTTATGACGGGAAGTTACTGGAAGAGACATGTTGATCGTTTTCCAGTTCTTATCTCAGGTGTAGGAGTTGAACAGTTACTGGGCATTCCAAAACTATCATCAGGAACAGGCTCAGCCCTAGAAGTCGTCCAGTGTTTGAGAGAGTGGAATAATCAGTATCAGGTTTTCGCTTTGTATTGTACCTATCAATTTATATAGCGCCTTTTGCAGTGCACACCAATCAGAGGCGCTCCCAGTGCGAGAGACCCAGAGAAAAGAAAGAGGTCTTGAGACAACGAAAAGAAGCACTTGGCCCATCAGTTAATAAACAGGAACGTGTTAAAGGAGGAAGCTGGTTCCATAGTGCAGGGCCAATGAAGGAAAAGGCTCGCGTTTTAGCGTTTTAGCCATGGGCAAGCATGGGCTAGCTTGTGCTTCGATACGACAGGCTGTAACACAGGTCATCGCTCAGGTGCATGTTGCTTGATAGAGCAGGAACTGAATAAAGATCTCCTTTTCCTGGCATGTCGCCACCACGTTATTGAACTAATTGTTGGAGCTGCTTTCCAAAAATACTTCCATTGGAACTTCTACTGGACCCGATAATCTTCTTTTCAAGAGGTTTCAAAACTACTGGCATTCATTGAAAGCGACAAATTTCATACAACCTCATCAGACACATCGGTCGAATCTTTGGTGGCGATATATCGTTCTGACGTCCTGGAATTTGTTCATAAACATCTGGCAACTGAACAGCCACGAGACAATTACAGAGAATTTCTCGAGCTCTCAGTTGTCTTTCATGGAGATATTCCAGCTCGTGGAATTCGGTTTCGAATGCTTGGCGCTATGCATCGGGCACGATGCATGGCAAAAGTTATCTACACGATAAAGATTTGGTCTTTTCAAAAAGACTGCTGCAGAAGAACGCAGCATTCCTGATATTGCCATCTTTTCGGTTGTTGTCTACTTGAGAGCCTGGATAACTTCGCCAACTTCACTCTCATGGAAGAACTTCTAATATACCCACATACAACAATTTCTGCTGCTACAAGCAAGAAGCTAGGGCTTCATCTATGGTATCTTTCTGAAGAGCCTATTGGGCCTGCCCTTTTTGACCCAAGAGTATATAAATGACTCTAAGAAACTGATGATTGCTGCAATGGAAGAAGTACATGTAGCTCCAGATCGTCCGCCTATAAGACCCAGTGTGAAGTGAGATGCAGTTTTTGGCACCAGAGGTCTCGAAAAGTTCTGCACAACTAACTGCACGAAACTGTCTCAGGTGCTTGGTATGCGAGAATCGAGCCTTTCCCGTGGTAGGCCCAGTGGTCTGGACATGGCTCCTCCAGGAGATACGCCTGCTCCCTGCGACTCTTACTGAAGCTTTCTTTACTAAACTCAAAACTGTACTTTTTGGCCGTGCTGGAGTCGGGAGCGCCTCTGAGTAGTCCTCTTGAAGGGGCGCTATGTAAATTTATGAATGAATGAATTTATGAATGAATGAATGAACTAGTATACTTCTTAGCCAACTTAGTGAAAGACTGAGTGACAGTGAATGTGCTGAATAATTATTTTTAAATTTTGTGATTCAAATCGCAAAATCGTATTACATAACAAATTTTAGAGCTCGAGGGCCACCCCTAAATGTTATACAATTCCAAAGTTTTTTGTCACAGAATTTTATTTCTATAATTGGCATGGATTGAACGTATGCCAGACTAAATTTTATGATTTTCATTTTTTGGCTGTATGCTAAGGGCCACCCTAATATATATATATATATATATATATATATATATATATATATATATATATATATATATATATATATATATATATATATATATATATATATATATATATATATATATATATATTATGTTTCTTTATTGAAAAGAAATTAAGTTGACACGACGATGTCTCGTTTGTATATATAGTAAGTAGATATGTAAATTCTCTGGCTCATTTACAAATGCGCTACATAAAAATCTGTGATTCTCCCATAACTTAGGTTAGATTTTACAAATTAAACCAATAATAAACCATATTTCTATAATACCCAAGTTCTCGCTATGACTCATCGATCGAAACTATCGGAAATTCCCAAGATTTCGAAAAGATCGATCGCGCTAATGACACGCGACGTAATCGTTGGGGAACATTCTCGCGGTATCGATCGTATGAGTCATAGGCGTAATCGTTAGGGACAATACCGCGGTATCGATCGAATGAGTCAAAGGTCGCGGAAGTTCCCAACAGTTTCGATCAGTCG
>JACEVL010004281.1:0-11697 GCA_020284085.1 Aporrectodea caliginosa
GTGTAGAATTGGGGTCGATATGGAAGAAAAAATAGCCGAAATGAAAATAGCGCTGACGAAAAATACGCGTTCATAAATCCAGCACACATGTACTGAAGCTCAGACCAGGATAGTGACAGCGTCGAAGGTCGTCTTTGTAAACAACGTTCGCGTGATTTAGCCTATGAGTTGGACAATGAAGTTATATCCTGTTTTAGCCTCTGCCTCGGGCAACTGTCGCTGTGAAAAACATCCAGGATTTCAATAATTATTTCATAGGCCTATGCATGTTAAAATTTAGAGTGGCGGTTAGGCCAAGAGCAAATGAATCGACAACGGCCTATAGCAAATGATAACTTATAGGCCTATAACGCTGTGCTCAAACGGTCTATAGCAAACGGATGAATTTTATAACGCTGTGTCCAAACGACCTAGAGCAAAATGATAACTTATATGGCGCTGTGCTCAAAAGACCTAGAGCAAATTGATAACTTATATGGCGCTGTGCTGTAAATCCCATTACCTATACTACTCCAGCAAATACGATATTCGATCAACTGATGCGTTGACTTCCTATGCCCGCATCAGAACACAATAAAGATACTTAGGCCTAGTATCGCCCTCTCCCTTTATCCAGGCTTGGGACTCACATTACCAGCGTTCGAGAAGTGACAGGTTTGCCCGGTCGCTAGTGAGGGACTCCTGTCGATAACTGAAAGTCTCCCAACATGGTATTGGCAAAACGTCTAAGCGCACAAGGGTTTGCCATGAATGTCCGACAGGTTATCCCCTGGAGGTTTAGTATCAGTGGGGTTGAGAGATAAAGCCCTGCTTAAATACAGGTTCACTCCTATAGGCCACCTATACATCTTCTACACGAAAGCTCAATTCATTCATAACTATTAACCTATGTAACGTAAATAGTAGGCTAAGTTTATAATTGAGGAGCACATTTCCACTTGATAAAACTGAACAATATAGGAATAGTCGATAAAAGAGATAAAGATTCATTAAAAAAATTATATCAACTACTTTTTTCATCAGAATAGCCTATGTAATATTGAAAGATTTTTATTGCAAAATAGGCATTTCAAACACAACTGAGCAGTACGTTTCCAAAACGCACTGAATCCAATAAAACCAATCTTGGACTGAGTGAGTTTTGGAAATTATAGAATATCTTTATCAGCAGAATAAATTATGTTGGACTTCAAGGAATGACGAGTTCATCCGAAGGTGAATGATGCTTGAACGGTTGGAGAAGGTCTACGCTGTCGGGCTCTTGTATACACGTAGTATCCGATCAAGAGATCTTCCGGCTAGTATAGTATATTAAATATGGTTGTATGCGACGTAGATATCTTATTTCATGTGCAGGCGGTCACAAGTGTATGTTGTTATATGCATAATTATGTGCACGTGAGATAAAGTTCTGTAAGTTTCCTACATCGGCGAACGAAGTAGAAGACTCAGAACAAGACTGATTTGGTAGTTGTGTCATCATCACCATCATCATCATCATCATCATCATCATCATCATCATCATCATCATCATCATCATCATCATCATCATCATCATCATCATCATCATCATCATCATCATCATCATCATCATCATCATCATCATCATCATCATCATCATCATCATCATCATCATCATCATCATCAATATCAATATTGTTATTACGTTATTGTCATAATAATAATAATATTAATAATAATAATAATAATAATTGTCGTTGACAATTCAGCGCTTTAACGCTGTGGCCTTCACCGGTTCTTTTGTTGACCCTATGCCCGAGATGGAAGAGGGATAGCCCTTCCAGTTACACTAGATTTTGATATATAATAATAATAATAATAATAATAATAATAATAATAATAATAATAATAATAATAATAATAATAATAATAATAATAACCGGGAGGGCCGCGAGTTCTTGATGGAATTGGGGCGCCGAATGACAGTCGTTTCAGGCGACCCTCTGGAGACCGTGCACCTGTTCCAGCGTTTGTCCACATGCACTCAGAGATTCAATGCCGTAGCCTTCAGGGGCACTTTCGCACAATGCACCGGGGACGAGGACCACTAACTCCAGATTGATAGCACACCTTAGGATAGTTTCTAAGTCCCTGAGGGATCATGTGTACCTCAGGGCATAAAAATAATAATAATAATAGCAATAATAATAATAATAATAATAATAATAATAATAATAATAATAATAATAATAATAATAATAATAATAATAATAATAATAATAATAGTAGTTATTATTATTATTATTATTATTAATAATAGTAATAATAGTAGTAGTAGTAGTAGTAGGCCCTAGTAGTAGTAGGCCCTAGTAGTAGTAGTAGTAGGCCTAGTAGTAGTAGTAGTAGTAGTAGTAGTAGTAGTAGTAGTAGTAGTAGCAGCAGCAGCAGCAGCAGCAGCAGCAGCAGCAGTAGTAGTAGTATTTATCATAAGCTCCAGCAGCAGCATCGTCATCCTCGTCATCATTATCATCATCATCTTCGTTGTCAGCATCATCTAGAGGGGACAAGAGTCCAGCTAAATTTGGGTCGTCTATTAGCTCAATAGTAGGAAAGTTGGTTATAGCGTAACAAACGTCAGTGCATTGAAATTGAACCATAATTTAAAAAAAAACAATAATAACTAAGACGTTTAAGTTAAAAAAAACAAGGCTGAACTAACTGCAAGGTCAAAATGATTTTGTACGTCGTAGGTACTGAAGAACCATCTTCAATGTTTGCTAGGACTACTGAAGAGTCCAGTAGAGCGCCTACTTTTGCCGACGCGTGCGAGGGAAGTGAATTAAAGATCAGTTGCACTGAAAGTGAACGCATCCACATTGCATACGTCAACTATGGACGCTCTGGTCCCGATAGTTGTAACCGTTATAATGAAAGCCGTGTTGAGTGCCTCTCCAGGAACTCCCAGCCAATCGTTCATCGCCTGTAAGTCATTCTTGTTTCGTTGTTTAGTACTTGAAATATCAATTAATTTCTTAGAAAACTGCAGACAGTCTTTTGATCTTGACGCTACTGAGTAGCTACTATCCATCACAAACCGGCAGTGATTTTGGTCCAAGACTTTGTAGTTAATAGCAAGTGTTCGCTGGCTATAACAAACGGTTAATATGCCGACCGTCGCTTGTGGCAGTAGTCTTGCTGCGGTGTTGACAGTAGTGTAAAAATGTTGATGATTGGGTAATATTAATGGATCTGCCTTCATCTTAATTAACAACGATGGTAACTATAATCGCAATCTTAAAAGATAAACTTCGGGCGCAGGCTTTTTCACGAGCGCAGAGTCGTGTTAGAGGATACCTTTAGTGGTTAGCCTAAGGGAATGCTCCTCCTCCTCCTCCTCCTCCTCCTCCTCCTCCTCCTCCTCCTCCTTCTCCTCCTCCTTCTCCTCCTCGTCCTCCTCGTCCTCCTCCTCCTCGTTCTTCTCCTCCTTGTTCCATATGTTATAATGTGTTATATGCTTTATTCCTCTGACTTTTAGAGCAGGTCACTTAGTTTGAAATCGGCAATATTTCAAAATTTATGATGGCTTCTTATTTTAAGAAGTGAATTGCACGACCCCGTATTTAATTGATTGGTATGGTCCTATTGCTCCTAGGGTCCACCACTGTCGGAAAGTTAACAGGTGCCTGAATACATGCACGCATTTCGAGGTCCGGTTCTTAAGTGTAAAAGTATGCACGTGCATGGAATACATACATTCATGCATAGCCTACATAAATACAATAATGCAGACATACATGTATATATAATCCTAAATCATATGCATACATTGATATATGCCTTAGTGACTATATAATATATACTTCATACATACATCACACGCATAAATCTCTGCATTGGCTTCCTGTTCAGCAAAAAATTCGTTTCAAACTGGGGCTCATAGTTTCAATCAATCAATCATCATTTATTGTTAACCTTTGAACAGTGCATTTACAGTTATACAGTTTTCATTTGAAGGGTAACAAGGAGGCCCTGAAGGGATGAGTATCCCGCTAAATTAGGGTCACCTATGTACCAGATATATACAGCTAGAGGCAGTTGCGATTGCTATCTTGTTCAACATATCTCGTGGGCTAAATGCCCTATACTGGTGATTGGTTAGAGAACAGTTTAGGAAAATAGATCATTATTTTGTTTGTAAAACTTTTAACACTGGCCAACCACAATATTTAAAATCTGTTCTTATTCCTCTGACTCATAGGCGCAACCACCCTATGGGACCCGTGGGACGCGTCCCCCAACTTTCGAACAGCTTGGGACCGTCCCCCCAACTTTTGAAAATTGTGAGGCAAACAAGAGCCCAAAATGCACTCCATTTGGTAGCAAATGCTCAAAATTGCGTAGGCTGCTGGGGCCCCGCACCAGACCCCGTCACCCCGATGGGGGAACTAACGACGCTCCCCATACTTCCTATAGTCGTTAGGAGCTTCTTGCCTTCCGCGATCTCTCCCCTCTGTACCATTGCCAGTATAGTACAAGGCTCTGGCCTTGGACGTATACTGAGTTTGTCATAGCCATTTATAGCCTTAAACCTAAATACAGTGAAAACCGTCTCACTAAATATGCCGACGATAGCTACTTGCTGGTCCCTGCTTCCTGCATTGACAGCACTCTTTCTGAACTTGACCATATCTCTACATGTAAGTGGGCATCCATTAGCAATCTTAAATTAAACCATGCTAAGACCAGAGAAATGGTTGTCAAACGACCGAGGTCCAAACCGATTGCCCTCCCTCCTCTCGTCCCTGGCATCGAGCGGGTCCAGGAGATGGTTATTTTGGGTGTCACCATCTCTGATGGGATTGGCTTTGGGTCACACATTGACAATATATGCTGCAAAGCCCGAAAATCCATGTTCGGCTACGTGTTTTGGTCGCTCACGGTCACCACGGTCAACGTCTCTTTGACGTTGTCAGGGCTACTACCCTCGCACGGCTACTTTACGCCTCCTCTGTTTGGTGGGGATTTGCCACTGTAGGGGAACATAAACGCCTTAACGGCATTCTGAGAAAATTGACCCGTTCAGGCTTCCCTTCTTCCGATTTTCCTAGGTTTGACAAACGCTGTTCTAGAGCTTATTCTACTCTTTTCCGTTCATATCTCTTGAACCCTTGCCACGTCCAGTTTATTCATATAATAAAGTCACATTTTTCACAGATCTAGATGGCTTAGGTACTTTTATATCGAAATCATCGGTGAAAAATTAGAGGTAAATTAAAGCCCAAAATGCAGTGCCGTTTTAAGGCCTAGGCACGCGAGGCACGTGCCCAGGGCCCCGCGCAAAAGGGGGCCCCGCGGCGACCCAAAAACAAAACTGCATCGCGACCATGTAATAACAATACGATAATGTTACTCAACAATATTATAAGTTCCAACAATTCTGCAAAGTTAGATCAATAACACATCTTTAAACATACGTTTTTAGTTAAATATTATTATTGGTAATAAGCGCAGTCTGCGCAGAACACTAGAGAAGTTAGATTGAGATAAATCAATAATTTTAATGCAGTGGCTATTTCTCATAGCGGCGGTAAAGGGGTATAAATACCAATGTCTATGATAATTGTCATCAATTCAACTTCTATTTATGCAAGTATTATTTCGTCGATCCGACATCTAGTTTCACAAGAAACTATTTTCATCAATCCAACTTCTATTTAAGAAGGAGTTATTATTATCAATCCAACTTCAATTGTATGCATTTTGGGCACCTGCCGTCACGCTTAATGGACTAGCAATCCTTTTATTGATCAACGAGAATTAATAATCGATTCAGTTTGACGAAAAGTCCGTGGCCGAACAGTCCGTTGACGAATCGTCCGATGGCGAAAAGTCCGCATACCGTTATTATCAAGTAAATGTTGCAAAAAGACTAGAAATGGCCACCAAGATTTGACGAAAAAAATCAAAATTGCCACGAGAGAAGACCGTTATAAGTGCGTAATATAAATTTAATATGGTTGTCCTTGGCAGCAAGTATGCAAATGCCCACATTCTTAGCAATTTTAGCTGAAATTTGATTGATGTGAACCTTTCAAGTCATATGCTGCTCAATGTGGATCCCTAGAAGTATCGTTGACTCTACCTGTTCAACAGAATGATGTATCATTATTATTCTACTCGAGCCTGCCCCTCGGAAGAACTTTCCTGTGGGATTTAAATAATGTAAAAATATTTTGTTATAAATTCAACGTGGGTTTATTAGCACCAAACCAGGCAACTATTTTCGATAGTTCCTCGTTGACAACGCGAATAAATTCATGCCAGAACACGTTATTGTCGTCAGGAAATAATATTAAAAGTAAAGTTTCGGAGACAAGTGCCAGGCCGTTAATGTAGGCCACAGCAAAACATTTTTCATAAAACTTTGAGAAATTTGGGAGAGTAGCTACAGGTCGAAAATTATTCCCAGTCACAATCGGTCAGTAGAGTTTTAAATTGCTTGACTCTTTCCTCGTTAACAATACGTTAATCAAAGGAGTTTGAGTCCTTTCTCTGGGACTGCATAGTGCTTATGTTGAATCATTCAAATGCGTGAAATGTTAGCGTTTTGGTGAAAAATTGATTATTCAGTGAATTCCTTATTATCTTATTATCTGTATGTCTGTCCGCCTGAATGTCTATTTGTATCTTCATCTGTCTGGCTTGATCATGTGTACTATCGTCTTATGTGCACATTGACAGGTGTTCAGAAAAATCAAAGTGTACGGTTACATCTTCCATCAACATTTTCGGTGATCCATGCCGTGGAATTTTGAAATCTCTCCAAGTATTATATCAGTGTTACTCAGGTAATTAATTAACTGGCTAAAGCGATTGCACGATTGCGCAATAAGACTAAGGTGTGGGTTTTATATAGATTGGATCATAAATTGTATCGTCTGGTCTTTATCTTAATGGATGTGGCCTAGGACGACTTGAGAAGGTCTACGCAGTCGGGTTGTCGCAAACACATAGAATCCGACCAACAGACGTTCTTCCGGCTAGCGATGCATATTAAATGTTGATGTATGCGATGCAGACATCTTATTTCATGTACAAACTGTTATGTGTGTGTTTCTATATGCATGTGTGCACTGAACATCAAGTTTGATAAGTCCGTGACCTTGGCATCCTTTTGGACCAGAAACTAAGTTTCTCATCTGCCCTCGCCGCCTCAGTCGCGACTGTTTCTATCAGCTGCGCCAGCTTCGCACTGTCGCTCGCTCGCTATTTGCTGGAACTGCAACCGCTCTGAATTGTGAATTCTTTCGTCACAACTCGTCTTGATTATTGCCTACGCCGGCTTAACTTCTGCACGGCTGACCTGCCGTGACCGCATCCAATTCTCTGCAGCACGCCCTTTTGGAAAACCTCTAAATTCGGTCACGTGTCAGATTACATGTTGAACGTTCTGTACTGGCTTCCTGTCCGTCAGCGTATTGAGTATAGGATTGCCTCCTTGTTATGGCAGTGACAGCTAGACCTTGCTTCGACTTTTCGGAGGCGCTGCTGCTTCTTTTCGTAGCGGCATGAGAATCGCGGCACAGACCTTACGCTGAACAAGATGACGACGGGTATGTTGCCTGTTAGGGCATGATTAATTCGTGTCCATCAAAGGCGACGCCACGTCGAAGCTTGGTACAGACCTGTCTACGACTACGACACACGACATGTACCACGATACCGTAATAATCCTTCTGTTCACAGAATGTTAAATAGGCTCCAGTTAGGCCTACAATCGGCCAAACAGAGGCACCTCTGTGCCATCAGGTCAATCCTACTATGTGAAAGTATAGGCATTTCCTTGAGCTTGAAAAGGGAACATGCATCCATAACTAATGTTGAGAAACTAAAATATTGCCTTGACATTTTGAGTTGCAGCGCCCTATGGTCTATGGAGTGCTCTTAATTTCCTAATCTGTATTCATGTTCTGTATATTTATTGACACCGAGAGAACTGCATGCATGGGCGACGATTTCGATTGCGCTAGGTTTATCGATAAATCGAACCCTATGGGGCGCCGTTGGTTTAATACTGTTGGGTGTCGTTTTGGGTTTTTGGCCACCTGTAAATGTTTTTGGCAGGATGAGTAAATCGACACCCATAAGTTGACGATTTTTGACCTTTGATCCTTCGGGTGCACTAAGTGATACTCCCTGCACTTAACGGGGAGAGGTTTCTCTCAGTTCCGTTCACCCGCACCACTACCTTGCAAACAGCCGTCCTTGTTCGGTTGTTTGCCCGATGGTGCGGAAAGGTCTTCCTCTGGAACTGCGTCTGTCTCCTAGGTCGCTTTCTGACACATTTTACAATCGTTTGAAAACTGTTCTTTTGACCGTGCTGGAGTCGGGGACACCTCTGAGCAGCTGTCTGGAAGAGGTGCTAAATAAATATAAATTCCCGATTGAATGAATGAACCATCTGCGCCAGCAGCAGTACCAGCAGCAGCATTGGCATCTTCATCAGCGTAATCATCGCAATCATCACATTGCTAACATTATTGTCGTCGTCATCATCGCTGTCGTTGTTATCATTATCGTCATCATTATCATTGGCACTATACATGTACAGCGCAGTGCGTTTGTCAGGCGCTTAATAAAGAAAAGATTATTATTATTATTAATTTTATTATTATAATCGTCGTCATCATCATCATCAACATCCACTCAGTGAAAAGTAATTCATGTTACGTGGAAGGAAATTGAACTGAGCTTTGAATAATAACCAAGAAACGGTAACTTCAAGGCTTAGCTAACTGTTGCCTAAATGTCAAAATGATATTGTACGCCGTAGATACTGAAGTGGAGAAGTCGCTTGTTACCTATGCAATTGATGGAAGTGAATTAACTATCTCTTGCAAAGAGAATAAACGCATCCACATTGAAAACGCCTCATACTGTCCTGATATGAATAGCTTGAGCTTCTCAAACAAGTCCATGCCAATCGTTCGACGCCTGTAAGTTCTTGTTTCGTTGATTTTAACTGTACCTGATGTTTCAGTCAACTACTTAGCACATTGCAGCCAGTCTTGCAGCGTATACTGACTCAACAGCTATTTAGTACGAAATGCCAATGACTTTTTCAAGACTTTCTACGGAATAGAAAGTGTTCAGTGGCTAATAGCCTTTTGGTGTTCCCACCGTCGTTTGTGGCATTGGTTGACACGATTTTAGCAATGTTGATGAATTGATGATTATGTCTTCATCTGAATTGACAATGGTTGTTACCATATTCGCAATTTCTGAGTTCCTAAAGCGTTACCTAGAAACTAAGCGTCGGGCACCAGCCCTTACATGAGCGTCGTCAGAAGAGCTGTCCAGAGTTATCAGGTGAAGTCCAGTTCGGAAATGGTCTATGTTTTGTGGTGGTGATTACTGTGGCATCCGTAGTTGATAGATGAAGACAATGATATTGGTATGATTGTATACGGCTAGTTGTAAAGCACCTTTAAGGAATCTCACACAGGCACTTAACAGGGATATGCAGCAGATCAGAAGAGGTGCTTCTTCAGATGGTTTGAAAATGTTACATAATTGTGAGCTACCACCCACTGTGATCGCTCACAACAAACACTAGTCACCTCAAACGAGAACCAAGTACGACTATACTGAGCGGGGCGTGCTCGTCGTCCCTTTTACCGTCACAGCTACTAAGCAGAATCGATCCTTCTCAGTGGTTGGCGCCTCGCTCTGGAACGGGCTCCCTTTGGCGCTGCGCTTGCATCCCAGAATCCACTCTGACTCTCTAGGTTCTCACCTAAGAACCGTCCTTTTCAGCCGTGCTGGAGTAGGGAGCGCTCCTGAGTAGTAATCTTGAAGGGGCGCTATGAATAAACGTAAGATAATCTATAAAATTAATTATATGCATGAAATTAACCATTTGTATACATTTTGTTCTAGTAACTATTCTAAATATAGCGTCCGGTCATGGTACAGTGTACATGTATGTTCTTTCGATAGTGCAACATAACATAACATAAATAAATAAATAAATAGGGTGGAGTGAAAGTCTAGAAAACAACTTTCAGTAAACGTTTTCTAGTGATGGAAAGTTGTCAGTATGTTAGAGTAAGTAGTGTCCAATTTTTTTTATTTTGCCTTTTGTCTTCTGCGAGGAAAGTTTACAATATAAATTCTGTGGGAAACGTCCATGTAGTGCATTCATTTTTCTTGAACTAAATAATATTATTGTTAGTGTGGTGGCTTAGTGAAATTATCGTTACCTGGCGGATAAAAGCACCAAATTTGGCATGAAGATCCGTTAGGGTCTACTAATTAATGTCAAAGTAGGAGCCCTCTGAAATTAATAAGCATTCTTATGTAAAACACCAAAAATCAAGGTCAAAAGGTCAAACTCAAGGGAAAAGGCCACAACTCAGCTAAATATTATTCTATTTGGGTGATTCTTTTACCTATTTGATCGGACCAATAAAGGCTGCATCAGAGGAGAAATAGAACTAAAAGGCTAACATAATCCAAGGTCATTTCAAGGTAAAAATGTCAGAATTAAGAGAAAATTGGCAATAGCTATACCAAATTTTTCTTGATCTGGATGATTCTGAGTTATGTCGAGCGGTGGCAAAGTCATGAAATACACGTTCAAATCAGAATCCAATGAAGTGCTGCAATTTTAAATATTTCCAGGGACTGTGCTTTAATTCACCTACTCTGTCAGATCACGGGTGCATCTAGTTCTTGTCGCCCCATCTCCATGCTCAGCCTCTCCATGCCATCCGCATGTCCTATATTCGTGGATCCCTCGACTGTCGGATGCCCGGCGACGCACTTCGTAGATGTGAGCTCTCTCCCCGCCATCGACGCTTGATGCCTTTAACGCTGACCAGTTCTAAACGACCTCCATTCCTCAACCATGACACCATGCTGCCGGTTCGGGAGTGAGGACTCGCTGCCGACCTCAGGCCGTCTGGCTCGATCCATTGGACTAGGGATCCTGCTAGCCGACTTCCTTGGATCACTCAATTTCGTGCTCTCCACCGTCGGAAGTAGGCGGCCTATGGTAGAAAAACTTGGTCCTACGAATTGAGAAAACCCAAACTTAAAGTCTTGTGAACTGGACATAATATGGTCAAATTTGATGACAACAAAGTTTCATGGCTCATCATTCGCCTTTACTTCATAGACATTCGGCCGACATTCCTGCCATAATTATTTCTAAACACACTCGCCAACGGGTCACCTCTATGCAGATGACATACAGGAAGCGGTTCACGCCCCCCCCCCCTTTGTTCAGCTGCCTCTTACTAGTTGCACTGCCTCTGTCTGTCTGTCTCTGTCTGTCTTTTTGTCAGTCTCTTTGAGACGATCATCTGTACTATCGTCTTATGTGCACATTGACAGGTGTTCTGGAAAGTCGACTTGTACCTTCCATGCAAACGACAACGTTTTGGGTATTCCATGCCATGACGGTCGAAAAATTCTCTCAGTAGCGCATCGGTGTTACTCGGGTAATTATTTAACTAGCTTACGCGATTGGACGATAGCGCAATAATTAGACTGAGGTATGGGTTTTTGTATAGATGAGGGCGAAGATTAGAGCAAAATAAACGTTGTTAACGCCGTTATTGGTGGTCTTTGTATCGCAAAGGGTGTGGCCTAGATAGATAATTGGGTAGAGTTTATATCGTGAAGGGTTTGACTTAGATCGGCCGGTTGTAGTTTAGATTGTAATGAGCGAAT
>JACEVL010004282.1:0-10203 GCA_020284085.1 Aporrectodea caliginosa
TTATTATTAGTTTTTTAAATTATTATTATTATTTCATTCTTTCATTTTGTTGAAATTGTAATTTGAAAAAAATATACATAAGCTAACATGACAAATCATCCTAGTATTTATTATATACCCATGGGTATAAATTGTTAGCAGCTTCATTTCTTAGCCTTGGCATACGTGGTTGGATGGCTAGTTCTTTCCATAGTCATCTGATCTTCCAAAATACAGCTTATAGTTAATGAACTCCTTTATTCTAGTTTTCCAGGGCCACATGTGGAAAAGTAATGCTGCATCTTTCTGCTCATCATGCCTCATATATTGGACCATCTTCATGGACCAGTCTTCCATTGACATCCTGTTGCACTCGACCTTGTTCAGCAAACATTCTCAAACTGTCTTAAAACACACTTGTTTAGATCTGACATATGAAATTTACCTCGGGAGAGTCTTTCTGTTACAAGCGTTCTGAGATCATTCTCGTTGAAACCGAGATTCTCTATGATGGGCATCAAGACAGAAATCTCGTCACGATCCATCACAGCAGAGAATGGGTCGTCAAAGGTTACTCTCTAAACATTTAGAAACAACTACTACAATCAAACAGCGTAATTTTGGTTTTTTAAAGTCCCTTCCTCTTTGGACTCCAAAAAGTTTCCTTGTAGCTGATTAGTCTTTCATCATCAGCCATTATAATCATTAATCACCATGCTCTGTCATCAGTTTCTGCACATTTACTAATTAGTTTAATAGAAATAATTCCAATTTTTTTCAAAATCTTAATTTGCATAATGTGCTCTTTTACAGCCAACCACTTAGACCAGGGGTTCTTAAACTTTTTAGAAGCAGGGACCGGCTGTGCATTTATGATGTTGTTGGCGGACCACCAGTTAGAAATGCAAAATTTTATCTGACAATCGAATCCAAGATAAAGGGAAATTAGAGGAATGAGTCCATATTTTATCTTAATATTTTATTGAAATTATTCTAAGAGCGAAATAATGCGAAATAGTGACTAAATCAATAAACTGCTTTTACAAATATATGTAATTACACATGTTCTTGTTATTCATTGTTAAATATAACAATAAATATCAGAATGTATTTATTATAGTTAAAGGAAGCGTTCAAGTTTTTATAAATAATAACTAGTAATTTTATTACACGAGAAGGCTTACTCCTATCTAAAAGTAGCAAGCCTAATTACTGAAAGTTTAATTAAATTAAACTTGACTAAACTTACAGCAAATGGAGTCAAGCAAGATGCCCGCAATGCAGAAACATTAACTTTAGTGGTCTTTAACATCTGTTTCTGTTGATCTTTTATTTCGTCACGCTTTCTTTTGAAAAAATCAATAGGCTTATCTTTGTATGCGGGATGTGCTGAATTCAGATGGCGAAGAAGTTTTGATGGCTTCATGGCATCATTACTAAGTGTAACTCCACAGATTACACACAGTGGTTTTGGGCTGTTTTCATCTCCGGAAGAAACAAATCCATATTTTAAATATTCTTGATCGTATTTTCTATTAAACAAACGATGTTTCTTGGCTTTTTTAAAAGAGATCCTTCCCGTACATTATCATCGTTTTCTTGTGTGCTGTCACTGTCCGTGTCTGAGTTGCGGCGCTTTGCTGTTGTTTCATTACTTTTAAAGAAACTGTCCAAAGAGACTTGATGTGCTTTGCTCATTGTTTCTCTTATTTTTTAAATTTAAAACTAAGATTTCTAGGACTTTATTTCGTGTTTAAATTTGTCTTATTGCAAATAAACAAAAATATTCATACGCTAGCGTTTTCTTAATTATCGCTCAATTCCATCAACAAAGAACAAATATCTGGCGTACGAATGGTTGTGTTCAGTTGGTGACAGTTTCAATCGCTAGGTGATCGAAGTCCATATGCCTAGCGATCACGGTGTGGCGATAATGGGAACTTTAGATCTAGAATCTAGATTGATTTATTGCAAATAACGTTAAATAATAATTTCATTCTATAAATTTTTTTAACTTAAAAAATATATCTATAATTATCTGTATTTTCCAGGAATAAGTTGATCAAATTTTTTATTTTTAGGGATTGTTTCGCGGACCGGCGACTTGAGCTCCGCGGACCGGCGCCGGTCCGCGGACCACCACTTTAAGAACCACTGACTTAGACAACAGAGTTTCCCTTTGTGGAAAAGGCACAGCAGCCAGAGTCCTCAAGATTTTTAAATATAAGATTAGAAGAGCAGTCCCATGAGCTAGCCTGAGAGTCAGCCATAGGTATGAAATGTTAGCGACTTCTTTTTCTTAGCCTTGGTATACAAGGGCAAGTGGCCAGTTTTCTCCCAGAGTGTCTGTTTTCTCCCTGTCTGGTCCTAAAATGTCACATTGACAGAGTATGGTCAGTGTACTCATTATAGCTGAGTTGGCTAGGGGCACAGGTGGAGCAGAAATATTGCAACAAATTTCTGCCCGCAGTGCCCGGCAGGGATTTGAACCCTCGACCTCTTGCTTGATAGTCCAGCATGGTAACCACTAGACTATTGCATACCCCTTTTGAAATAGAAAGGTCCAAGATAAGCAAGTATATCCTTTATTATACCAATTGCTAACCGCATTTTGATCCAGCAACAGAGAATGAAGTACGGCTAACTCTCATGAAAAGGCAAGGCACAGAAGTTGGAAAGTGATATGAAGAAACAACAGTACATGAAACAGAGACACAAGACATATTCTGGGAAAGACATCTTCAAAAAGTTTAAGTATCTTATGACTTGTCGGAAACTAACACATCAAAATCATATAAGTTTTTCATTAAAATGTTTCAATCTGATCAAATGCAAAGTTAACACAGTCTGCTACAAATCTGTGCCAAAGGCAGACATACAGACATACAAACATACACATAAACAATCAAACACAAAACAGCAGGTTTAAATAATAAGACTGACTTCATATAATTATTTACTTGGTTTCTCGAAGATTCCGGTGAGTCAGTTGAACACGGCTGTGATGTCTGCACGTGGGAAGGTCTCCCACTCACAACCAAACTAAGAACAAATGGGCAGTTGGGGGAATATTTTTGATGCTTAACTTTGATAACATCTGTGGCTTTCCAGTTTTTCAGACGTCCATGACAAAAGGCACACTGAACTCGATCACTCTCTCCCGTGTAGAAAAACCCCTCCTGAGCCAAAGCCTGGTGGTCAACACAAGCATCCACAGGCCAGTTGCTGAAAGTACGCAGACGAGATTCCTCATTTTGCAGATGTTCATAGTCCAGTTGTTCTCTTCTGTACACAGCATGGCCTTGATTCAATACTTGTGGATCAGCCTGTGCTTCTGGCAGTGAAACTGATCCTGAACGTTCCGTGTTACCACCAGAATTTGTTTGAAAAACCTCGTGGTTAGTAGCTCGAGCTAAAGCTGAACGTAAAATACACCGCAGGTTATTATTCCTGCTATCGTCAGGACGAACATCATCTGATGCTGTGGGACCTCCAACAGGCAAAGCGTTTGGTGCTGATGGTGCAATGGCAAAACGACAGACAGGAGACTGCTGTCTGTGTCTCTCTAAAATACTACTACTGGAATGTTCCAAAGGATGAAACTCAACATCACATGCTGTACATCTAGTGGTACCTTGTGTTCCATCATAACAGAATCCACATCTGGCCAATAGAAGCGGAGAAACATCCGCATTTGCTGGAAAATTGGAGAATGAGGCAAGGCGGGTTAGCTCGTTTTCCATTGTTCAAGTAGCTGAAAGTCAACCAAAAACAAGAAACAATAAGTTTCATAAAATTAAACATCACAGGTACGACTGTCTCCGAGCATGTCATTTGTGTATGCAAATACCTGACTGTTCATGCAGTTCTATATGAAACAGCAAATATTAAGTTCCAACACTTTTCAAACGTACACTGGTTGTAAGTCCCAAAAGAAAAGTAAAAAAAAATTATTGGTGCTTAATATCTGCTGTTTAAAAAAATCATAATGGTCTGGAAATGTGGAGAGAATGCAAGCTGACCGATTTCCACACAATACACTATATACAAGATTCAAAGGAAAGAGAAACAAAGGCAGACATAGCACATGCTTCAGATAAACAACATAACGAGGGCATCAGAAGACCTGGACTAACTTTGACAATAGCATTGGATTTGACAAATTACAGAGGACAAAATCTGCACAGGTCTTTCACTCAAACCTTAACACATTCCTCTTACCACATTATATCCATTGCTGACATTACCCAATAGGCAAACTAGACAGTTGCCTATGGACCTCACAACATCAATGGACTCATCTGACAGGTGCACGAGACCCATGGCTTCAAAGGTGCCAATGCTCACACAAGTTTTGGCTCTGTGACGCTGGCGCAGGAGCATGCTCACACAACTTTTCTGGAAACATTAATACTATAAAATTATATATCGGATATAATGTATAATTTTATCCACCTTAGGTCTGTACTTGGTTGAGGTTAGCTCACACAACTTTTAAACACTTTTTAGGCCACTGCCATCTGATGGTGTGTAAATTTCTGGAGGGGAGAGAAGGGCAGGCAGGGAGTCAAGGAGATGATAGAAGGGGTAGAACTAGGGTTGTTAAAATCGGTTTTTTGGCAATCCGAATTTCGGTTTTAGAAATCCGATTTTAAACCGAATTTCGTTTTTTATTGGCCTTCATAGAAAATTTAATATATTATTATATAACGCAAGTTATTTTATATATTAGGTACCGTAACGTACGTTAAATAAACACCTTCTTATCTGCCGGCTATATTCGATGAAAACAATCGTAAACACTAAAGAAATGCAGGATTCAATTCTTTCTGGCATTTCTTGAAATTTTCACTACGAAAATGATTTTTTTTTAAATTCGAATTTCGTTTTGTCAATAATAAAAATCGAATTTCGTTTTCAAAACCGAAATTTCGTTTAACATCCCTAGGTAGAACCAACATAATCTTGGGCCTATGGACCTCAATAGCCCTCGTCCAGACCAGAACAAATCCTATCCTAATTCCTACTCTTCTGTGTCTCTGTTACTGCTCAAATCCTTTACGTCATTCACCACAGCCATCAGATTTTCTAGTTGCCTGACCTTCAGATATCCACCTGGAACTGAACCTCACCTTATCATCATATATTCGTTTATTGTGTTAATCAATCAATCAATCAATCAATCAATCAATCAATCAATCAATCAATCAATCAATCAATCAATCAATCAATCAATCAATCAATCAATCAATCAATCAATCAATCAATCAATCAATAATAACTTTATTGCATCAACTGCAGCAACAGACATAACGCTGTAGGTGTACATAGAAAAAAATACATCTAGATATTATAATATGAATTAATTAACAACAGACATAACGCTGTAGGTGTACATAGAAAAAAATACATCTAGATATTATAATATGAATTAATAATAGCTTAGTAAGAGTTCCAGGAATAACATACGAGATATAAAATTTTGTGAGTCCTTGTCAGGAAGGTTAAAGTTATGTGGTCTGACCCTAAGAAAATAGGGCGTAAAATGTTGGTTAGGAAAAAGGCATCTGAGTGAATGATTCTCATTTAAGAGGATGGCCTTAAAGAGTGAAGTGTCTGCTTTATTAGCAAGAACATCCATAGATTTGTTTTGACTCAGAGCCAGCGAATTACCGTGATCCCATGACTTAGGCCAAAAAAAAATATAGGTGTGTTTCCGGTAACAGTGGTTTTAAAAACTGGGTAGGTAGGTAGGAAAAACATTTTATTTTGTAAAATATTTTTATGCAATGCTGCATCGTTGTATAATAATAAACGAATACATCGTCATCATATTTCACCTTGCTAAGCAATGTTGTAATAAAAAGGCAGTTTGACGGCACAAAAACTGCATGCTGTACACTAGGAAAGTTGATAAAGTTTAGGAGTTTGTGTTGTAATACTGACTAAAAGGTTAAATTCATGTGTCAATAAAAAAAAAAATTTTTTTTAAATTTAAAAAAAAAATTTTTTGAAAAAATAATTTTTCCAAACAAAATTTTTTTACAAAATTTTCCCAGTCGGGCCTACAAAAGTGAGTCGGTCGGGTTACCGGAAACACAACATTATTTTGTTTTGGCCTTAGATTTCTTGTGCGCTGCAGTAATGCTTCAATCAAGAATGAAAACAATTACTGAACATAATGATCGACATTATTATGATCATCCTCATCAATATTTTTATCATTGCTATGAAAATTAATTTTACTCTTTTTACCTCAGGCAAGTGTCAGGAAAAAATACTCTAAGATCTTTTAACGGGGATTCGGAAAATCAAGCATTGCCATCCACAAAAATTACTATTATTATACCCAAAATATAAAATACATAAATAACTGGGCAGGTAAGCTACCTATTCAAGGGAGGATATATTTCTAGATTAATAATATAATAATAATAATAATAATAATAATAATAATAATAATAATAATAATAATAATAATTGCTCACTTTGTTATAATAATAATACTAATACTACTAATAATAATAAAAATAATAATAATAATCAGTGGTTAAGTGGTATTGGTGAGCAGTGGGTACTCCAAAGAAGAGTTTTATTGGAATGCATGCATTACCAGGGTTAGTTGCATGGTGAGCAGTGGGAATGCAAGCAAAGACATTTTGAGAGCAGCCATTCCCACGCGTTCCCACCCACTATAAACGCTAATAATAATAATATTACTATTATTATTAATATTGGTTATCCCGTACGTTACGTTGCTATATTATTTTAATGTATTCAATGCCGTACTTGAAGTTAGTAAGTAAGCAGTCTACCAATGTCCATGATAACTGTCATCAATCCAGCTTCCATTTAAGATTAAAAAATTCATCAATCCAACTTCTATTTAAGAAAAAAACTTCTCATCAATATAACTTCTATGTAAGCAAAAAATTATTTTTCCTCAACTGAATTTTTATTTAAGAAAAGAATTATTCTCATCAATCCAACTTCTACTTATGGAAACAATTATTTTCATCAATCCAGCTTCTATTGAAGCAAAGTCTTAGGTTCATCCAACTTCCATTTAGGCAAACAATAAGTTATGTCAATCCAGCTTCCACTTCAGCTTAAATTGACAATACAAAATAATTTAGCAACGTAGACTACTACTGTTTTACCATTGATACTGTTATTAATATTATGCATAGCACATAAATGACCCTGTTATAATTTATAATTATTCAAACACTTTACTTAAATCCTTTTTACTTTATTTTTTTATATCTAACTCTAAGCTATGATGGTTAGTCAATAAAATGAATATCGTCGTCGTCGTCGTCGTCGTCGTCGTCGTCATCATCATCATCAATCAGTCGCGATTTCAGGAAAAGAGGAGAGAATTCGGTTAAACCGTATTTTACGTTGCTAAATAATTTGATATTGTCACTTTAAGATGGAAGCTGGATTGATGAAAAAATTGTTTCCCTACATGAAAGTGGGATCGATTGGTGAAAACATTCCTTTGTTTAAATAGAAGCTGGATTGATTGAAATAATTTTTCCCGTAAATAGAAGCTGGATGGATGAAACTAAGTTTTTGATTCAACAGAAGTTGGATCAATGATGAAAAATAATCGTTTCCATAAGTAGAAGCTGGATCCATGAGAAAATGTCTTTGCTTAAATAAAAGTTCCATTGATGAAAAATATTTCTTTCGTTAACTAGAATTTGGATTGATAAAAGTAATTTTTCAAATTAAATGGAAGTAGGATTGATGAAAAAATGTCTTTATGAAATGGAAGCTGGATTGATAGTTATGAGTTATCATGCACATAGGTAGACTGCTTACTTACCAACGTCAAGTACGGCATTGAAGACATTAGCATAATTTAGCAACGTAAAATACGGTTTAACCGACATTTCTACCCCCCCACTACCCTCACTTTCTAGACCAAAGTTACGTCCCTGATAGCCATGCATATTCAACTAAATAGGAGTATTTAAAACAATGACCGTAAAGGCAAAATACACCACTTTCGGTGAATTTCAACTAGTTATTTTATTCTTCTGTACAACTATTAAAACTGCGTCATATCATGGCGGACACGCATACTCACAGTACGGTAATGAAAGCAATGAAAGAATTTAGCCATTTAGAAAGCGAAACAATTTTTCTATTACGCCTTCTGCGCAATTAAAGTTCGCAAAATGCGGATTCAGACAATAAAACAAGAAAATACTTTATCTTCCAAAATTATATCCCTGACGCGATTGAGGTAGCCTAGGTCAATTCTTACAGTTGTTAACAGCACTGAGCACTTCATTAAGATAAGCGGTTGATTATACTGCGTCTGTCTTATTCAGGAAGGTCGGCCATTGAAACTCTTACGTCTGTAACAGTTTTAGTTGAGAGAGGGCGCCGCTCTCAAGTACGAAGCCAGAGCTATATATTACAGAGTAGGCCATAATATTATATCGCTTTTCATACTTGCTGTTGCTGCGGTCGCGAAGCGGTGTGGTGACTGCAGGCTGCAGCTCAAATCAACATCCAGAGCCTCACATAATTGGCGCTTCTACTTTCGTTGTCGATGTTTGTTCGAACGAAAGAAGATGAATCACTTCCTTAATGAAGGCTACACCGAACAACAGACTCTAATTGTCACCGAGGTCGCCGGAAGATAATGTCCAGAGGATGGCCTTTATCTCAAAACAGAATTTATTCATTTACCGGATACAGTTGTTGCATTCTTGTGAGCGCTGTCTCTGCTATTTTGCTTTGTCTTCAGACTTCGCCACTCTTCTGCATCTCGTAACTCTGAAACTACAGCCATTGTTAAGAGACAATTTATTATTGTCGAATTTGTCGTTCCCCGAGTTCATAGGACAGTGTTGCACACACGTTCGAATATAGTACGCCATATATATAGGGCCTACGGGTCTCAAATTATAAAATCAAGCCATTCCTCGAGTGTTCAATCAGAAATGAAGTGATCCAGTCCTTTATAACTCAAACTTTTTCGCTATTGGCCAAACTTCGAATGTCAAGCACCACCAGAAAGAGGCAGCAAGCTTCGTCTGCGACCAAATGGTCTGACCTTGCATGACCTGACCTTGGTAACGTGACTAAGTAGGCCCTGTATAGTCTATAGTCCGTTTTCACAGGTAGGGTCTAAGTCTCTTCTTGAGCGAGCTACTGGTAGGCTATCCCTCCAGCTATCAGATCCTGAGTGGCCGAGTGGGTTGGTAGCCCGCTCTCCACGCCGGCGGCCCGGGTTCGATTCCGGTCGGTCGGTTTATCAGAGATTAAATTTCTCGGATCTTTACTGCGGGTGGCTCGGTCGCAATATAAACGTGGAGTACAATATAATACTGTGGCGACCCCCTTCCTATCCAGGCTTGGGTCGGGCAGTTGTGGGGAAATCTCTTTCTCAACAGACTTCTGATCCCGGGTTCGAACCTCTGGCGTAGCAATGAATATGCTGCCAGTTTCAGCGGTATGAGGTAATGAAACTCTAAGGGTTTTATCTCTGAGTCTAACACTTCTGCGCAAAGTCTTTTGCGGTGGCGCTACAGAAGCGTTTGTACTTTCAATGTCACTATCTACCAGGGTACCTTGGCCAGGCGCTATATCCGCGGCTTCTGCTGTGGGCAGACCAATACCTCGCAGGGTATCTGGGTCCTTCTTTCCCACAACTGCACTTTCAAGAAACCGTGATCTGGTTTCCAGGTCTTGGATCTTACTTACTAATGATTTCAAAATGGCGGCCAATTCCTGTTGACTCTTCAATAGGGTATCCATATCCTTACGCATATCATTAGTTTCATCCATTGAATGCAACTCTTCTTCCATTTTAGTGTTTAATTAATTAATCTTATCAAAATAAAATAAATTACAGAGCGATTATTCTTTGAGGCAATCCCCTCGAATCAATCTTCAATAAGGTTCAAGTATTAAAACATTGACAGACAATTATTTATATAGCCTAGTGCACAGAAAACATTGATTAGATTACAAGACTTATTTAGCGCACGATCAAAATAATAATAATACACAGAAACCTTTACTCAGTATTTCTAACCTTAACCGCACGGTGATTCTGCTGACGGGCAAACACTGCAGAACGAAAGCGATCGTCCTTTCCACCAAGTGCTGGACAGCAGGCGTCAAACCTCGAACCTTCGACCCGTACGCGGTTGACGACCTTCTATCAACTAATCGCTCAGCCTCACTAAGCTCGGTCCC
>JACEVL010004283.1:0-10412 GCA_020284085.1 Aporrectodea caliginosa
TTTTTGCGAAGGCGTCGAAGTGAAAGTCACGTTGAGTAGAAGTTGAAGAGGTCCGACACCGACAGGGCGTCAAGATAGGAGGAGTCGGAGGGCAAGTTTGGAGCGACGGAGTGCATCACTGAGCGCTTCATAGTCGAGAGATTTCCAGCCCCGCATCATACGAATGGTGTGTATGGGTTGGGAGTGGAGCGGAGGAAGAGTGAGTTCAATGAGCGAGTGATCCGATGAGGCCGGCGGGTGGACATATTATAGGTCTTGGACGAGCGCTTCATCGGAGGTGATAACCAAGTCGAGAGTTCCACCGAGCGAGTGGGTAGTCTCACTGACATTATGCTAAATAAGCAGATACAAATAAGCATGGGAACTTCTAGCGCAGTTATAACTTCAGAAAGCTTAAGTTCCTCTTTGATATACAGGTTCATAAATGATAGGCCTATATATACTCTCGATGTCTGAATAGGTTTTTTTGTCGATAGCAACAGTCACATCGACGATTGAGACAGTCCGATCGACGCAATCGAGGAAGGACTTAAACGTTTCTAACACGTCTGCGTATTGCGAGACGCAGCTCTGGACTTCAGAAATGCTCAGCGGAACATCCGACAGGTTATCGATTATTTGTTTATATGGATTACCTTCGTTTATTCTAATGCAGAGTATTGATGCGCTTCTGGTGCTCGGAAACGGTGTGTCGCCTGCGCTGGAAGCAGGAGTTGCTAACGATGGAGTAGGACTTGATGCGCCATTTTCGACTGAACTGACATTGGCAGCTTCAGAAGTAGAGCTACTTGACGTTCCCCTAGCAGCGGGTGTAGTTGAGAGACATTCATCAGTCGAAATCAGACTGATTATGGTACTCATCTTATCGTTCAGACTGCGGACGAAGCTGCTGCAGTTCTTCTCAAAAACGTTTGCTGGACAGAACGGATTCTTTTCGGCCATGCTGAGAGAAACAGATGTCGATTACATCGTTTTGTTAATCTGCACAAGTAAATTCTTTAGGTGTGCATACTGGTCGGCTGTCATGTAATAGTTCGCAGAGTTTTGCAACTTTGCGAGTTCCTGATTCGTGTAACTCAACTGACCTGATATATTCAGAATCAAGAAGCTGGTGTTTTTGCTGTAGCAATCCTGGAATTTGTCTAAGAAGCGCTGACTGGATACTATATCGACTTTCACGTACCTTATTAAGAATATGTTAGCATATGAGACGAGGCTTGTCACTGAAGTATCCGAATTCAGTATATTCTGGTAGATGAGAGTGCTTTAGCTCTCTATGACTGACAATCACTGACTATAAGCCGGATCTGATTGGCATCATTTCTGTGTAATCTGTTCTACGATCAATTTCCAGGCTGTGCCAGTAGTTCGGTAGCATGCTGTCTGTATTCGACAGGACTTTCGCCAATCTGTCCCCGGAGAATTGAGAAAAGGAGAAATCCGTCGAAATGGAAAAGACACGACATTCTTCTGGACAACTGCAGGGCCCTTGATCTGCGAAATAATTCATAGATGGATTGATTTCGTAATCGTAATCGTAAACTCCACATTTATAAAGCGCTACTCTAAAGCTAAGTGCAGAGCACCAGCTTATTCACGAGCGCTGAGGTTGTCCAGAGATTGATGTCCATTGGAGGTAGAGAAACCAGAGAGAGGAGGCACAGCAGCTGCTATGATGGATTCTGTTGAGCACAAGAAAGCTTGGAAGGCAGAAGATCGGATGACTTTGGGTAGGAATTCTCCTTGAGATATGAGACTTCATTGGGGAGTGGTAAGCCTATGGGATGACGAGTAGAGGAGCCTGAGGCAGATGACGGTGAGTGAGTTGCGGTACTGGTAGAGGTACTAAGTATATGCGGAATTCAGAGGGAAGTTTGTTCCACAATTATTGAGATGCAGTGTGGGATATGGATCGGTTAGAGAATTTAAGGCGAATTGGGAGACGGGAGAGAGTGAGATGAACGGGTGGACCGGTTGAACGGTAATGAGTTCGCGAAGGTACTTAGGCTGGGAGTATTGTATCGAGTTGTAGGTTAGCGATAAGACTTTGAAGCGGATATTGGTGCTCAGGCATTTTCAGCCAGTAGAATTATTTAAGAACTGGAATGATATGGTGATGCTTGGATGTCCTTTTTACAGTTCGGAAACGAGAATTTTGAATGAGTTGTAGACACTTAATCGGGGTGGATTCGAGGTTGAGGAAAAGGGAATTACAGCGATGAAGCTAGAAGTGGACAATGGAGGTAGCGATAGTGGACGCAGTTTTAAAGTCAAGCATGGGTCGAAAGAGGCGAAGGTCGCGAATATGCATGAAGCAGATGCGCCTGAGGTTGGAGATGTGATTAGAGAAGGATAGATAGGATCAAAAGTGACGCCAAGATTATTGCGCACAGGTGACTGAGGTGAGTCGGAGGTGAAAGTAAGAGATGAAGAGTTGGTTGGTAAGTGTATGGAAGGGTCGGGAATTTTCTTGATCTAATCTATGAAGCCAATGATAATAAATTCGGTCTTGGTAGGGTTGAGGCAGAGGAGGTTGGAGGACATCCATATGGAGGAGGAGAAGGAGAAAGAGCTGGGAGAGAAGGATGTGAAGAATTTGGTGTCGTCTGCATAAAGATGACGATCAACAGAGAGAGGATTTTATCGTATGGCTCAGGAGTGTAGTGTAAAGAATGAAGAGAAGTGGTTCAAGGACGGAACCTTCAGGAATACCAGAAGAAGAGTAGGAGGCGTTGCGAGGAGTGGCTGGAGGTTTTAACAGGAGCGGGAAGACAAAAGATTGTAACCAGAGCAGTGCCAGAGAGAGACGCCAAACCAAGAGGACAAACGAGGTCGTGATTTGTGGTATCGAAAGCGGCAGAGGCAGCGAGGAGACAGAGACAGAACACTTGTCGATGACTCACAGCAGATACCAGTTTATATACATCGAGACAAACAGAGTTTCTGTGGAGTGGTGTTTAGTAAAACCAGACGGGTGGGGCTTGAGGAGTGATTTACAAGAGAGGTCGTCATTTTGCAGAGCAAAAACAATGCGTTCGGTTGGTTTAGACAAAAAGGAAAGATTGGAGATGGGGCAATAGTTTGAGAGGCTTTCCTTGTCGGAATAGCTTTTTGAAGAAGGGAATAGCAAGAGTGCTTAAAGGTGATGGGAAGCGAAGAGTAGAGAGAGAGGGTTGTAACTGGTCTCTGCTGTAAGTCATCAACAAGTGTTCTGTCTCTGTCTGTCATTATTTTGGTTATGATAGGAACGAGGACAAAGGCAAAACCTTTGAAAGAGAGATAGAGACAGTTTATTACGATAACACGAGCTACAGTTAAAATATCTCAGAAAACAATGAAGTCGTTTTATTAATGTTCATTTTATTTTACCCATTGCTGGAAAAGGTCAAAACTTGGTCAACGTATCGATGTAAAACAAACGAACTCTACGTAGATCAAGTCTATTCTAATTTTGAGACTTTAAGTCTGATCTTAAAAATTTCGGACGTTATGCAACATATAATCCTGTGAAGTCTGTATGATTGCTGTTACAATCAGAGACAGGAAATTATACGACATGGACGGGAAAGCAATTGTGGATGAATATTTTCAGAATTTTCTATAGACAGCCTTCCACTTTGATTGTTAGTGTGAGATTGTCTCTTAATGCAAGGTCTCGTGTTCCTGTTGAAGTGTATACGGAAGGAGTTTATTCCCCGCTCTTAGGTCGTTTTGCTGGGCGTGGACGCTGGACTAGGGACCAGTTCATCGTAGGAATTGCCGTCTACTCTTAAGGTTACGCAGGTACAAACGTACTACTGCTTCATGACAGAGGCACGCATGTGCAAACGGCTTGTCCGGTGTTATTCCACGATATCTGCTATTGTTTAGATAACTTATTGTTTTAACCATTTGGTGATTCTGTTATTCATGGTGATGTTTCTGTTGCTGAAAAACAAGATGAAAAACAGGAAGAATAAAAGGAAGAAGAAAATGATGAAATACAAAGACTTATATACGAAAAAAGCAGGAGTTTGCAATGGATCCGTAGTCCAAGAGCTCTGTTGAAATATAGCGTATGTCTAAGTAGTCGTGGCTCAAGACGACTTACTTCCTGCAGCGATACTTCGACAAGGAATCTGAGTCCATGAACCGTTGTACTTATTGCGTGTGCAAGGGCGACACGCACATCAGTAAAAGAGGATGGAAATTGGTGGTGGGTAGAATGGAAGAACAACAGAGAGACAGACAGTGCAGTTAGGAAATAACAGATCGGTTTGCTCATTATGATTGCATTTTGCAAAAGGCGATTCCACCGCCAGAACAAAGCCAGTACAGTTGGACAGCGTTACATGTTCCAACCATTAATTATTATCGTCAAAACCAATATTTCAGTATATTGCTTCAAATAGGAGTTTCCGGTCTTTTGTGTATCTAAGCGCTCGATGAGGCACCTTAGAGCTGTGCGAGTCACTGAAGTATACAACATTAAATAACACTAAGACATAATTTGCGTTGGTCTAATACTCGTTACTACGACGAATAATAATTAGGCCTACCGCTCTAGCCAACTAACCAATCGATCCTCTTCCGTATCGATGCCATTTATTGTGATCGTAGTCTTCAGAATAAAAGCTAATTTTCTGGAACCAGATTATTTACAGGCGCACAGTCCTCAACTTGTCGTCTCCAGAGAACTCTGGAGACGACAAGTTGAGGACTCATCGTTGGCCTTGGCCTGACGGAGAAGAAACAAAGAAGAAGCACAGTCAAAACAAAATTGACAGGCAGGTAAAAATTGGTTCCAGGTTAAGATCAAAGGGTACAGACAGATAGTCAGGTTAAGGCTACTGTGCAGTGTGCATGGATAGTGTTTGGAATTAGAACGGCGGAAAAGGTCAGCAGAAGAGTGGAAAAGAGAGGATATCTGTAAAAGATGTGTTTTGGGTTTTAATTCTCAGACTGAAGCAGAGTAATCAAGAGATGCAGTTTTGGTGAGTTCGCAGGGTTAAGCAGGTAATTGCAATCATCGTGGCGCGTGATGAGTCTATTCCTGAGCGGCACAACAGCTGTGACTCCGGAGTGATTTTCAAATGTTTTGCGGACGAGGTGACGTAAGGGCGGCAAAGTGTTTGTGTGACACGGTGGCCGATTGGTTAGAGCGGTCGGCCTGTAACGCGGAGAGTACGGGTTCGATCCTCGTCCGAGGCGGTCACTGTGTAGGGACCGTGAGCAAGTCCTTCGCGCACAATTGCTCTGCAATATAGGCTAATCAGGCCTACATCTGCGCCATTGAGGCGTGTGCGCTTCTGAACGTTGGAAGAAGGGCAATATCAAATGCAATTGTATTATATAGTGTTAGGGCGGAAGATGACACAGCCAATGATTTTGCCAAACAACGAACTATACTGACTTCTATCCCATTTTGTACAAGCAAACATCGTAATCCTTTGTTTCTTTGCTGTCACCTGTTAACACATTTTGTCGTAAATTTTGGCAAATTAGAGCAAACGATTTGAAGATTATTTTAGCCAAAGGTCGAAATATAACACGCGTTGTTAAATAATAAGATAAGCCTAATACCTGTTGACAACCGTTTTAGATTTTTAAACTTTAATCCCGATTTTAAAGGTGAAAATATTTACACATGCTCACTGTCACCTGAGGCAATTATAGACACGTATTACGGTATTTGGTCTATGCATGGGTTTAGATATTTGCTTAGGAATTCCATTAAAACTAATAGGCGCAGATAATGCAGGTTGGTAGTCTGGAAACTATCAAAACTTAGAAGAAGAAGCTAGGAAATTGGGCTACTAAGCACTACAGTGTTCCTTGAACAGATTTCATGCCTTCTGATTCATTTACGACCCATGTTATGTTGTGTTACGTGATATCATGTTATGCTATGTACCAAAACCCAGACTCGTGCTAACATACGAGGTCCATCACGTGATCTCACCACTGGACATAATTATAAGTATCATGCGAATCTAACAGCTGTGTGTTTCCCGATGATCCGTTGTCAAATGTTGCAAAAGAAATGTGGTAATGTCGGGCAGGATTATATCGTATGGACAAAATTATATCATTTCGATCCCATAAACTAACCATTGCAATCAATCAGTCGAAATTTATATAGCGCCTCTTCTAGATCTCTACTTGGAGACACTCGGCCAGGTGGATAAACAGTCTTAAAGAGCTGATAGAACGGTGAAGGAAGTACCAGAGGGAGGGAACGTACCTCCGGTGGAAACCATTCCACGTCACTGGACCGATAACAGAAAAGAACGCGTTGCAAGGTTGTATCCTGTTCGGGAAAAAGGAATAATCAGGTCACCATGGACAGCAGAGCAAAGAACACGGCGCCCACCGTGGGACGAGCGAAAGAGCTTCCGCAAGTACGCAGGCGCATCCCCCAATGAGCACCTCAGACCAGGGAAGAGATCCGGAAATAGATGCACTGGGAAAATGAAAGCCAATGCAGTACTTCCAGCATACAGTGCGAGGCGCGGTCAGTCTGAGACGTCCTGCCGCTCAGTGGACCCGCTCAAGCCGGTCCATTCGGACGCATAGGTGGCAGTGGCGGCGCCAGCATGGGGCTAGGGTGGGCTAAAGCCCCCCCCTATCGGCGGCTCAGCCCCCAAACAAAAGTGGGAAATCACTGCAAATGCCAGAGAGGAGGGGAGAAAGGGCAGGAATTGAGGTTTTAGCCCCCCCCCAACCTGAAATCCTGGCGCCGCTACTGATAGGTGGAAGAGCAGTTATCAAACCAGCGGTCGTAGCCCCATCGGCATCCATCTTGTTTCTGAGTTGGATCTTACGTAGTCGTCAGTCTTGGCTATTCCTCGTTGAAACCCTCTACAAGTTAGTCAAAATCGCCCTTACTCCAAATAACAGCGTTCAGTAGGCATTAACTCGTAAACCTACTTCGACAAGTTCGTCTCTTTCGCAATCGAAGGTCTATAATCGATTTACAACTTTCGATACACTTCATTGAGCTGTAAAGACAACCTATAGCGGCATCACAACTGGTGAGTTTGATGTAGTCTTTCAAAGTTTATAACTTCCCGCAATAGCACAATCGATTGATCAATTAGCCGGTTGCCTCCTTATACGATAAACTGCTCGTTTCTTTCGAATGAACTCTTCGTTAATCGTAATGACCCGGAGTGGGCCTCGTTGTGCCACGTGAGAAAGCAGACGACAGTTTCTGATCACCCGTTAAGATTCAAACCGTCCAATCGTATTCTTCCACTTCATCACCCATAGTCTCGAACAACAGAATAAACCAGAACCTAATATAACATAATTATGATTGCATAGCGTAGTGGTAACATCACTGGCGTGAAGAGCAGTAGGTAGCGGGATCGCTTCCCGCACCCTCCCAAGGGTCCACTCAGCCTATCATTTGCGAAATGAAGGACGTGATGGGCGACTGGGCTGCAGGCAGCCGTATAAAGTTAAATTCGACTCCTGTAATAAGTTGTGATCAACCGTTCATGCTGAATTGTGGGGCGCGGTGGTCTAGAAGTATGTTCGTTGCCTTGCAGCCGGAGGGTTGCGGATTCGAATCCACCTCAAGGGGGTATATTCGGTGCCTTGCAGCCGGATGGTTGCGGGTTCGAATCCACCTCAAGCCACCGCGTAGGGACCTTGGGCAAGTCCTTCACTCGCAATTGCTATTGCGCTTCGGCGTGAAACTCCGATTCAGTGTCCGCGCTGTAGTCGGGAGCGCCTCTGAGTAGAAATCTGGAAGGGGCGCTATATAAATATCTGAAATGAATGAATGAATTAATTGTAATCTTCCTGCGTAATTGTCAGTTTGAATTAATAAAGAATACATATTATGCCGCTTTAGATGCCGTTATAATTAATTAACATTAGTCTAATAGTCTAAACAGTGATGATGAGCGATCGCTACTAGCTTCATTTAACCTCTATTGCATCATTAACCCTCGTATTACCACTGGGGTCAAAAACTACCCCAGAGATTGTTTCCATTAGTGCTGCTCATCCCCCCTCCCAAGTGATATCCCAACGAAATATTTTTCCTGTTTTGTACAAAGTTCCAAGATTTATTTATCTTTCCGATCACCAGATCTGATGGCGCAAGTATTTCATTTATAGACTACACTGAGTACCAGTGTAAGCTACATAATTAGGACATAGTAAAAATAACAAAAAACACATTTTTACTTAGATAACATTTATTTTTAAAGTACTTTCACAAAGGCAAACTATTATACACGGTGGTTCAATGAAAAGTAAGCCAAACTTTTTATTTCATATAAATACTTCTAACATGAAAACAGTATTTAATATTTGTGTGAAGAAACTCTCAGTAGTATGGTTTGATTATTTAATTAAAGAAGATGTTCAAAATGTCCTCCTTCTGCTTGCACACAAGCCTGGAGGCGCTGGCGCCATTGGGCAACGTTTTCTTCAGTGCGCGATGACCTTCTTCTGCCACTACCAATGACGCGGTCGACTGACCCTGTTACGCTAATTTTTCGAAGCAATTTATCTAATTTGCTTCTGGTCCAATGTTTTTCTGGAAACCCTCGTAGAAATTGACGGCTGCTGTAATTCTTGGATTCCATCAAACCTTTTATCACATGTAAATCTTCTTTACTAAAAGGCATTTTTTCGGAAATTGCAAGTCTCTTGTTTATGTTTTTCTATCGTATTATCGTCTGCTTTTTTGGTAGGAAATATAAACCGGAAGTCATTAAATAAAAAAAGTAAGTGTGTGCATATTTTTATTTTGAAAATATTGTTAATAAAATATAGTTCAAGCTTTAATATTTGCCTATAAAGTTTGGCTTACTTTTTATTGAACCACCGTGTAGTTTTATTACTTAGTATTTTTATTACCAAAAATTGTCACTAGAAATCGGTTCCAAAAAATATCACGTGGCTTAAATTCGATGATGTCATGCGCAGAAGAGAACGTCCAGATCCTAAACAACTTGCACGTAAAAGAATTTGAAAAGAATTTGACATGTGGAAAGAAATGCGAAATTATTCTTTTGAACCAGATGAAAATGTCACAGTTGATGAACGTCTTTGCTGACATAATTATCGTGGGCAATTAAATTCCAAGTGGCCCTAAGCCTGGCAATTATGGAATCAAGCTCTGGATGATTTGCGACAGCATTACCTCCTATGTCTATCGCCTGCAGATGTACACCGGAAGACTTGAAGGTCAGGACAGAGAAAAGAATCAAGGAGAACGTGTCATGAAGCACTCTCTTCATCTTTGCCTTATGAGATGATGCAACAGTCTTGTGTCCTACTGTCCAAAGAAAGACAAAGATGGTGTTTTGCTCCGCAGCCTGCACGTTGTTTTGAAGTTGCCTGACAATGTCACATTATTGTTATTTTACTAACAATTATTGGCGAATTTGCTGGTTTAAATTGTGATATCAGTGAAACACCGGTACGTTTTAGATTTAAATTACAATCATTAGTTAATTATTTAATTGAGACCGAAACAGCACAAGTGTACATTAGAATGGTCGCACCTCTAATGGAAAATTTTCAACTTAATATGTTTTCTTTCTACAACCCGGCATTCCGTGCCAATTGGTCAAAAAGTGATATAGCCAAACAATTATCAGGATCGAACAATATCTAGGACTTGCACAACGTCTTTGAAGTTTTAAAGTTTACAAATAATTGTCGTCATTTTAGTATAAGTATAGGGCCCTATAATTCGCATTTTTGGACCTATGTTTCATTTTGAACAGAAATTCTGAATGATTTTACTTAGGCACAGCTAAAAAGTAATTTCTACGATGTTGATGCTCTCGTTGATTGTGTATTTTGTATTGGCATATTAGTGGTATTTGATCCGTGAGTTCTTTAGACCAATGACCACAAATCTATCCAGGCAAGCATACACAATGTTAGGTCTAACTTAAATCTTCAATGCACCACAATACACACTACGCATATAATGTCACATATATTATGTAATATATAATACTGTATTTTGGTATATAATTATACATTATACAATTAAATACTATACAGGTGCAAAGTTACCATATAAAAACTTTGTGATCTGAACTACAATCTCTTTTTAGTTCCAGTTGTGACTATAGGCCTACTGCTCTTCCTTCCTCTTGCATCAGCTCATAAACATGTGCTTTATCTTCAACACTTAAACAAGCTGTATTGTTCATTGGTCAAATTGTAATCAAAAACACCTTACCAAAGAAAGAGAGGCCCTTTAAGAACATA
The DNA here is from genome assembly GCA_020284085.1 of Aporrectodea caliginosa. NCBI lineage: Eukaryota > Metazoa > Annelida > Clitellata > Crassiclitellata > Lumbricidae > Aporrectodea > Aporrectodea caliginosa. The sequence goes on from JACEVL010004283.1 coordinate 10,228, forward strand.
TGTTATATTTTGAAAAATATATAACATAATGCCACAATTTTTCATAGACATGTTGGCAACTCATATAGCTAACAGACATACCTTGAAAATTGACTACATTATGGTTAAATATTTAGCAAAATAAGCCCCAAAAAAACGGGGGGTTTTTAAGTTTAAAGTTTTCCAAACCTTTTTTTTACCCCTCC
>JACEVL010004285.1:0-10843 GCA_020284085.1 Aporrectodea caliginosa
GGATATTACAGAACACGCTGTTTCTTGATTATTATACACATGGTCCAGGATTATCTTGTTCTATTACGGTCACGTGGTCTGAACGGCAAACTGTGATTCGCACATGCATATAGAACATTATAATAGTAAGCGTGTTCCGTTACAGAAGGATAATCAAAAAAATATTACATAAAGAGACAAAATGGAGAGACTAATTCGAAAATAATGCACATATATGGCCTATACAATGATAGCAAGTATCACAGTTAAAAATGATATTACAAAAATAGCTTTTTCTCTAGAATTATTATATAATGTACTTTTATAACTAATTACAGCGACAGTCATAATTCACTTCGCTAATAATTATAATGTTCCATGTAATGACGAACATCATAACATTTAATTGTATAGAGCTATTTCAGTAATATTTTGTTCTATTTGAACAAATTCCGAAAGTAGCCTTTAAATTATGTTTTCTTATGCAAGAGGCTTCAATCGTAGTGATTGTTTAAAATTGCCGATGTCCACATAAATGTTTTCTAAACAGTCTTTCTCTATTTTGTCCCACCAAAGAGTTTTCAGTACTAAATTCTAACTCACTAAACTTTCTTTTTCGATTTTCTCCGTTTCACCAAAAGTGCACATAGAACAGTCTACTTCTCATGCGACGACTTGTGAGTATTTGACACCGTGCTGAATGATAAGCTGATCATTGAGTAGTGCCTCGATGCCCGGCTGCATTACACTCAAGAAAGTCAACGCGTCCCGCTCTAACCCATGACCATGAGGAACATTCGCACGATAGTCTCTAAGCTGATTAGTAAACTCTTTGTATAGCAGAAATGGTGGTGGACCGTTTTTATTTTTCTTAGACAGGAGGGGATCGAACTCTACCAGAAGGGCTTTTCGTTTTACACCTCTTTGTTTTCGCACGGGAGGAATTGGTCTTGGGAGAAGCGGTTTCAATAAGCGTCGTTTGGTTGCTTCCGGGATAGGCTCATCAATAATATTCTGTATAATATTCCGGAGAGCTGGAGGCCCGTTAAACTCAGCTAGCAGCTGCTCTATGTACTCATCCATAGACAATGCCATTGATCGACGTGGTATATTCCTATATGTTATATTTCTTTAATTGTTTGTTTTATATATACTCAAAGAAACTTTTCTATTATTTTATATATTTACTCAAAGAAACTTTCTCAAATTTTTTTATATATACTCAATACAAATATTTCTTTAATTATTTATATTTACTCACAGGTTAATAGCAGCTAACCTTCTGCACTCGTCCTGAAAAATGCGGTATTCATCACGCAACATTTTCGTCCTGGCCATCTGGTATCCGCAAAGCAGACAGAGTGCTATAGCAGTTTTGACCGCCTTTCCACAGCTTTTACAAGGTCTTGTTCCTGGGCTTTGGCGTAAACGGGCCAAATGGATTTTACAGTAACCCATGATGCAGCGCTTTCCACAGATATCTGTGGTGCCAATAGTGAGCCATGAACAAACATTTATACCCTTCATTTTCATAGATACTCGTGGCAACAGATGACTTTAACTGGTAAGGCTATACCCATACAATACATTACACTAATTAGATGTTTCATATACTCATATATTTATCTGAAAATATTCTTTACAAAATAATTTTATTCAAAATTGTAAAGTGGCATGCTGAGATTCGCCGTATAGCAGTCTGACCTATATTCGGTCTCATCCATGAGACCAAAAGTATGTCATAGGTTTCATTCAAAATTGTAAAGCGACATGCTGAGATCCGCCGTATAGCAGTCTGACCTATATTCGGTCTCATCGATGAGACCAAAAGTAGGTCATAGGTTTCATTCAAAAATTGTAAAGCGACATGCTGAGATCCGCCGTATAGCAGTCTGACCTATATTCGGTCTCATCCATGAGACCAAAAGTAGGTCATAGGTTTCATTCGATGTAGTCGGTGACCTATATATTCAGTTTATGTATGTATGTGTGAGCACTTGTTCAAAAATACATAAAGTTACTCATTTAAAAAACAATCAGTTCTAAATCTCCAGCCTGGTAGACTGCCAGAACTGGGATCCTAAATAAAGTGAGATTTATTCTGCTCACTTTTAGTAATAAATATAATTAATTATTAAAATAAAATTTCCGCCACTTTAAAGAATAAAAAACTGAAGCAGTGGCTGAAATCGATTCCTCGTCCAATGTAGTCGGTGAACCTAAAATAAAACTTGTTTTAATATATCACAATTATTGTAAACCGTATTTCAGATACTTGACAAACATACAGTACAACTGAATGTAGACTGCAATTTACAGGCCATTAGCCCATTGTATATTTTAATTTAAAAACTATAATAAATTAAAAATGCTAGAGAAACATCCTAAATCATTTACAAAATTTCAAAGGAACAATTTAAAATTAATTGGTAATTACAATTACATTTTATTGTAATTCAATTACTTCTACAATAAAGTAATTTACAAACATGTAATTATTATTATATATTAAATTACATTTGCAATGTAATTGATACAACACTGGGTGTGAAGTGGTAGCGACTTCACTTTCTTAGCCTCGGCATATGAGGGCGGGCGCATTGTATATTTTTAATTTAAAACTAGAATAAATTATAAAATTCTAGAGAAAACAATTCTAAATCATTTACCAAATTTCAAAGGAACAATTGAAAACTAATGGTTACTGAATTACAATCAAAATGTAATTATAATTCAATAACTTCCACAATCAAGTAATTTTAATTCACATTTATTTTTCAAGCATGATGACGAAGATGATGATGATGACGACGACGGTGATAATGATGATGATGGCAACGATGATGATGAAGATAATGATGACAACGATGATGACGATGACGACGACGACGACGACGACGACGATGATGATGACTATGATTACGATGATGATGGCAACGATGATGATAACGATGATGACGACGACGATGATAATGACGATGACGACGACAATGATGATGACGACGACGATGATGACTGTGATGATGATGATGATGATGATGATGACAACGATAATGATGATGATTATGATGATGAAAACGATGATGATGATAATGATGATGACAACGATGATGATAATGATGATGATAAAGATGATTATGATGATGATGACTACGACGACGACGCTGACGATGATGACGACGACGACGATGATGATGATGATGACGACGACGATAATGCGATGTGTGTCGGCTCTGAGCCATCTGCGTATGTGCCATCAGCCATCAGCCTCCTGCATCAAATATAGGCCCAAGTGGGTCACAGCTTGGGATGGTTGAAAATCATTCTTAAACACACAGAAAAACAGTTGTGAGGTAACAAATATCTACCTGCTGGGCCATTCTGAAAACAGTACGATAGGCCTATTATTCACGAGATTATCAAAAGTAATAATCGTACAAAATATGGTTTCCTTACCGTCAACTCAAAAATGGCCGAACACGATGTCGTGCTTGCAGGAAGATGATGCAATATGCGGGCGTCTGCCCGCGGCTGCGGGAAGCTACGGCAGCCTAGGGGCCGTCTCGTAGGGCAGTCTGTTGCATAATTTATGAATTAGGATGGACGGCTATACATCAGCATGTGGTCGCGAAACTATTCCTCCTCGAACAAATATATTATTTATTTAGCGAACGTCTGTTTTAGAAAAACGGTCTGGAGCAGATGGACTGTTTTTATTTAGCATCAGCCTGCCACAGACTCTTCTTTACTTACCTAGGAAATTGTCTAGGACTCGAAGTCGATCTTGGCCCCAAACTGTAGTGTACCGATGGTGGGTCGTCTGGTAGACCTCCGTTTGAGTTTTAAAGCCTACCGTGATCGATTGTTGACTTATTTCAGATTGTTTTGGCCCCACTTCGGTCAATGGGATATTGGTAAATCGTTGGGAAGACCACCGTTTGGGTTTAAAGGCCTACCTTGAGTGGGAGGGGGTTTCTGTTGTGCCAGAAGGCTGCCCTAGGATTCGTGGCGCCTTCAGGTATAAAATATAAAATAGTGGGGGCCCCACGGCCCCCTTGCTATACACTATTACCCAAGGAAAGAGAATGAATATCTTTTTTCCCCCCTCTCCAAAGCCTGAAGTAACCTCGAAGTCAATCTTGGCCCCAAACTGTAGTGTACCGATGGCAAATCGTCTGGAAGACCTCCGTTTGAGTTTAAAGGCCTATTGTGATGAATTGTTGACTTGTTAAAGATTGTTTTGGCCCCACGGCCCCCTTACACATACTACTAGCTTTAATTAATCTGCAATGCTGCTAAGTTAAGTCTTTCTACTGCAACGCCTCCCTACCTTGTGGTGCAGTATATGAAGGCCTCCTGCTCACTAGACTAGATGAGACTTGTCTACAGTTAAGGTCTTAAGGATCCTAACAACCGACTCTCGAATCTTTGCAGTGACGAGAAAGATGGGCGTTTTAAGACTCCCAAGTCTTCACACTAGGACAGCGATATCCTACGACGAGTCAAGCAACAAGACTTAAAAGGAAGGTCCAGTATTCACATATAACAAAAAGCAGATTTCACTTGAAAATATAATTTTCTTAATGATACGATGAAGCGGTTGAATTATTTTGTATTTAATACCAAGCTTTTGTAGTAGAAAAATGTGAATTATGCGCTCAAAAGGAAGAGTAGTCTTCTGATCAACGAATTCAGTCAGTGCTTCTGTATACGGAAGATTACAGTTTATACAACATCTGACTTTCAAATATCTTGCAAGATAATGTCTTCCAAGAAAATATTGATATCTAATGGAGTAAGGCCCTATACGAAATGATGAGGGACCGACCTTAAGAGAATACGCATAGCTTTTCTGAAACCAGTGATGAAACTTTGAATATATATGAAGTACCCTTGAATTTTCGGATATCGTCATTAAGAGTTGATGAATAATAAAAGAGTGTGTAAAATCCAAATAGTGACTGTATTTCTTCATCGAAAAAAGAGTCAATCGGTGGTATCACCAAAACATAAGCCAATAAAAATTGTTTCAAGTCGCTCTGCAGGGTAAGCTGGGTTTAGTGAAAGTATCTCCTGTCATCTAGCGAATACATTTCAGCGTGTTAAATCGGTGTCACAACTCGTCGAACGACATTTCGTCTACGACACTTCGTCGAGCGACATTTCGTCGAACGGTGTTATTCTTTCACATCATCGACGACTTCATTTATTTTTTGTTTCAGATGCTCACAAGATGACTCCAATTTTCATCTGTCAGTAGCAGTCATTTTCGAATACAAAGAAAGAGTTAATCACACAGATAAAACACTATGACGAAATACTGAAACTATCCAACCTGTGTGTAATAGAACATTCTCATGCTAAAACTGTTCATTATGACTTTAGCCAAAGATGAAATAGTCAACATTAAAAAAAGTTGTGCAACAGATAAATCCACTGTAATGTTCAAGATGAAGATTTAGTCAGATGTAGACCTTCTCTGACAATTGCATTTTGAAGTCATAGCATAATGTAGCAACTTTTCTTTATCTCAGTAATCTCATATCACAATTGTTTTCAACTGTAATTGTTCGGAATCATAATCGATCATAGGTAAGCAGCTAACTCGTCAGGTGGAGAAAATCGATGGCTAGAACAATGTTCTAGAAATTCGTTCTCTGTTTCAAGCAATTCGTCACATATACCACATCCAAAAGATTTTGACAAAGACGCTTTTCGATCCAAAGGAGATCTGAATTTGCTAACAGACAGACATTCTCCATCTCTAAATTTCGGTAAATGACCTGCAATTCTACTATCCGGATATATTATGTTCTTTGAGAAACATTCATTTGGTTTATATATAACGCCTGTACTACCAAATGTGATGAAATGATCAGACAAATTGGCATTTACTTCACTTCCCATTTTAAGATCCGGAGGCTGTGTTCCTGCATCGAGTTTAAACTGCTTCACTGAAGAACAGTTCTTGGTATAAGGTTCATTGTGTAAGTGTAGCCTCGCAGTTGCATGAGTCCTTCCGTGATTCTTTAGTTTTCCAGGTTCTGTGAATCCTTTGTTACAAAATTCGCATATGAATGATTTTTCTCCTGTATGCGTTCTCATATGACGCTTTAGATCCCCAAAACCTGCAAATGGTTTCTGACATAACTGACATCTGTGTGGTTTCTCATCAGTATGGGTTCTCATGTGTATTTTCAGATGACTAAGATCAACAAATGTTTTCTGACATAACTGGCACATGTATGGTTTTTCGCCAGTATGGGTTCTCACGTGCCTTTTCAGAGAACCATAGTCAGCAAATGATTTCTGACAAACCTGGCATCTGAATAGTTTCTTGACTGTATGGGTTCTCATGTGCATTCTCACCGAACTATAGTGAGCAAATGATTTCTGACATAACTGACATTTGTATGGCTTTTCTCTGGTGTGGGTTCTTGTATCAGTTGTATGGCAAAGAAAATTACTTTTACTGGGAAATGTTCCGTTGCACAAACTGCTCTTGTATGGCTTTTCTCCAGTGTGAGTTTTTGTGTGGCAGTCAAGATTGGTCTTGCATATATATGCTTTGTGACATACATTGCACTTGTACGGCTTTTCTCCAGTGTGGGTTTTCCTGTGGTAAGAAAGACTGGACTTGCATGTATATGCTTTGTGACATAGATTGCACTTGTATGTCTTTTCTCCAGTGTGGGTTCTTGCATGGCGGTCCAGATGACTCTTCTGTGTAAATGCCTTATCACATGAATTGCACTTGTATGACTTTTCTTCAGTTTGCGTTCGTTGATGGATGCTGATGTAGGAACTCATTGTAACTCTTTTAGCAATATTTATATTGGTATCAATTTCATTCGGTGTAGAATCTTGGCTTGAATCTTCAGATCTTCAATTCAAGTAAAAAGCTAAGCTTAGAAATAAAGCACTCTTACCAAAAAATATATATCCAGATAGATGCTAGTCCTGCAACAATCCCCACAATGTTAGTTTAGTGAAACCTTGGCATCTATTTGTCCCAAAAGAAGTGTAAGTGATGGATGTGCACAGAAGTATAACTATTTAAATGTGCATAAGTGCATAGTAATATACTATTTTGAGGCAAACCATGTAAATAGATGAAGGGGCAAACTCCCAGGAGAGTGAAGAGACAAAGAGCAAAGTTAATTATTAAAACGGGATATATATTCAGAGAAACTTTTATGTAACTCAATAATGTACCAGACAATGCTCCCTCTCAGGTGTGCGGTTGCACAGCTCATTGAAAAGTGCCTCGCAGTAGCTTTCAAAAATCTGTGCCCAAGTTTTGGTAGGAAATATATGTTATGTGCTAAAGTTTTGTTTAACTGGCCATTGCATTATTAACCAACGTAAGCCATACATCTTCTTTAATAAAAAAAAACATTATTACAAGCTTGAATTTAGCCAGTACTGTAGTCACTAGTTACAATCTACAATCACAAATTTTCTGCAAATGATTGTGTTCATCTCTTTCATTGCTCACGAGGAACTTAGGCTGCTCAAACAACGGCCGCCAGTTCCGAGCACACAGGAAAAAGGAAGAGGGGAAGTTGGTACCAGGTATATGAGAAATAGCTTTGAAAGATAGCTATATCAAAATTGCTCAGAAAATTGATCTTGTTCTGTTTACGTCAGAGGCCAAAGAAACCAGCATCATGCAATACAAAAGTAAATAATTATATATTCCATTTGAAATCACTCACATGAAATTACAAAGCATATAAAAAACAAAAATCCAACTTCTGTTTAAGCAAAAATTATTTTTATCAGTATAACTTCCACAAATTTCTGACTATCGGGCCTTCGAACTATCGACCTGTAACCCTTTTCATCAATCCAAACTTGTATTTGACCAAAGCTGAAACACATGCAATACCCAGTAATTGAATAAGATAAAAAGGTAATCGTGCATTTTAGCGTAAATGGAAGCTGGATTGATTAAAAATAATTCTCCATGAAATGGAAGCGGGATTGATGATAGTTATGAGGGACATCGGTAGAGTGCTTACTTGCCAACGTCAAGTACGGCATTGAAGACATTCAAATAATTTAACAACCTAAACTACGGGATTACCAATTATTGTATGCCAAAATGGAAGTTGGATTGAATAAGCTAGTTATTTGCTAAAATAGAAGCTGGATTTATGAAAAAGCGTGTAGCTTAGCGTCGTAAATGACTCGCCATTCCATGAGTTTCAGCGTTGCTCAAATACAAGTTGGATTGACGAAAAGAATTCATGTCAAATAGAAGTGGGAATGATGAAAATAATGTTATCTAAAATAGAAGTGGGATTGATGAAAAGAATCTTGCTTTGGCCTAAATAGAAGCTGGATTCATTACAGTTATCGTAAAAAATCATTGAAATGATTAAATACGCCAAAATACACGTCTACCGCCACTAACAATAAAATACGCTAAAATGCACTTTTACCAGCTAAACTACAGGTTTACCAAATAATTTAACATAATAAAATTGGAAAAAAGAAATACTACAGGTTTACCCGCGTAAGAAGGAAATGTGATTTCCTCTTCATCGGTTTTACAAAATGTCGTTAACGAAAACAAAATATCCAAACTAGAAATTGGATTCAATGCTATTAAACGGTCGCGTCCTCTGATGATTGAATGAAGGCACACGTTATTGAAATTCGAAGGTAAATTCACACGGCACGGCTAAACATTTGCATTTATAATTAACACACTGCACGTTATTGCAGAACATTGTTAGGGCCTACAGAATGTTTATTTTGCTGAATTCTACTGTAGTGCATATTATATGTTAGGGCGCAGGTTAAATGTTTACTGTGGCACCGGCGCCTAGCCTAAACCCTGTTCATTTCAAGAATCGTCTTAAAACATAAATATTTTTATTAATCAACAGTTTTTTTCTGAGTTGCTACGGCTCCTGGAATATACTGATGACAACCTACACTGGGTAATACCACAGAAAAGCGTAGCTTTATCTATTCACCTATTTTACTGTGTTGTCTTGAAGTGGCGCTAAATGGCTCATTTGAAAAATCTGAATTATAATAACAATCACAGTTTGAAAGTCAATTAACAGACTACAGTAGAAAGCGGTCAAGTCAATTATGTAATACCACAGAATAGATAAAGCTACGCTCTGCTCTGGTCTAACGATGTTAGATGCAACTACGAGCATGAAGTCTTTAAGTCAATATTATTGTCAATGCGCAATGCTCAGTCCGATGAGCACTCGCACACAAGCGTAGGCCCTATCTCAATCAAGGCGTTAAAAGCGGTGACTCATTCCCAGCCGAATTCCATTGTCTAAAAATAATGTTCTCGACTTTGCGTCCACTTTCTTTGTGACTGTGCTTTTATTGTTGTCGTTGACTGCTAATACACTGCACTGTACTTTACTGTGTGAAATTGTCGATTATTTTTACTTTGCTCTCTATTGGGTAAGATCTATGTTACCTTCTGAAGACAGGCATGCAGACACACGAACGGACAGAGAGGGACGGACAGACAGATACATAGCTCTAGGCAGAAAAACGGACAGAGAGAGACCGCTTGAGTTGAATTATAGCATTTCGAATGGTCGTCTGTGATGATAAACTCAACCTAAATAACAATTTTTCTTCTAACGCATTATAAAACTATGGGTTCCGTAAAGATGCGTCTAGTTTTTCATTTTGTTGAGATGATGTGCTCTAATGGGTGAATAATTTGGGACGGTAAAACGAAAGATAACGGGATTATTTTGAACGAATAAGGTCTAAGGTCATTTTTTTGTTTTGTGATGTACATTGACACCACGGGTGTCAGTGTTACCCATGTCAGTCTTGCTGCAATGTTTCAATGCTGTTTTGGGTGGGTAAACCTTCTTGCAACAATATGCTTATTAATGTCTAGTAGGTCTAATAAAGAGAAATAGCGAATATAATATTCCTTTAAAGTATCATTAGTCACAAATTTCATTAATGTGAGAGAAGTCAATGTTACCCCAGTGGTATTTTTTTATTTAAAGAGAATAATTAGTCTCTAAGGGAAAAGAGAAAACAGCAGTCTGTGGTCACTTCAAGTAATTTGGCAATTAGAACTTACATTCCATTAGAAAGAAGAAAATGAGCAGCCTTTTCAGCTAGATTTAGAAACCTTACACATATTAAATTGTAGTTTATCTTTAACTCATAAGGAACTACCATGTTCAACTTAAAATTCATTGGTATTTGCTTTTAAATTGAAGGGAATTACCATGTTTAGCATCCTGTAAAATTTCTTTTTTTATTTAAAGTGAAGTGACATGCTTTAATTCACATAATCCATTGCAGAAGTACCATGTGCAGCAGCATTATCAATAATTATTTTTTTCACTTCAATTTAAAAAGAAGCACAATGTCTAGCTTCTTGTTCAATTGTACCTGTTTTAATTTAAAATGAAATACCATGTTTTTTTTCATGATCAATTGTTGTTTATTTCTTAATTTTTAGGGAGGTACCACGTACAAACGTTTCGTGATTGGAACAGTGCAACTGATGCTAATGGCTGAATCCGACGTTGAAAGATATTCCACTTCATCTGATGAACTCGACAAAGAGTGGGAAAAATTCAAAATAAAATTTGGTAACATAATTTAAACTGGATGCACTTTTTATTGCATGTGGAGTTTATTAATATAATCTATGAACTTCCACTGCCTTTATTATAATGCTATCTGCCTCACTCTTCTGTATTTATCGCTGCTCAGGCTTTTCACTCGAAAATAGACTGTCATTTTGCCAAACAAAAATGATAAATGTCTGAAGAAACCATATGTCACGATACAGCGCTCGAAAATAAGCAGGTATCTGCACTTAGGTTTCCAGCGGTGCTTTATAAAT
>JACEVL010004287.1:0-10309 GCA_020284085.1 Aporrectodea caliginosa
CCCAACCCCCGGTCCCGGGTAAAAAATTTTGTAAAATTTGGTTTTAAATTTGTTTAACCAAAGTGGAAAATTTAATTTTTTTTTGAAAAGGCGGGCCCTCTTCGAACTCACCCGACCTAAATTACACAAGAGTGACAAGACCATATGGTCCACGTTCGAACAGAATGGTCTTCAACCGCTTGCGAAATAGCCTAGAGGTAGGCCCTATGGGAAGTAGAAGAAGCTCACGTCGCAGACTGCTTGGGAGTGTCCCAGAATGAACCGGGGCCGACCATTGCGTAGGCCTATACGATAGCTTCCATGTGGCATTGTGTAGGTACGCGAGAGAGAAATAACCAGATTAATAGCCTACTGTGGCCAGTAGAAATTCACGAAGCCACAGTTTAAAGGCCATGAAATCCGTGATTTTCGGCACTTACCGTGAATGCTGTGAATTACTGGCGTGAAGAGCATAACATCAAGTAGGAAGCGGAATCGATACCCGCTACTATTCCCAAAGGTCCACTCGGTCTGTCTCTCATTCCGCTGGAAGATGGTGTTTGTAAAATGAGTATTAATTAGGACGTACGAGTGATGGGCGCCATACAGCTGCCTGGGGCTACAGTTAAATTCGATTCCTGTAATAACATATATATAGGCTACTATGAATTGCAATTAGGCAATATAACCTTACTAGCGTAGTGCCTACTTGTCAGTTTGAAATAATAAACAAGTATATTATTATTAACTTTCGGAACTGATTAGCCTGTGTTTCGCAACGGTCACACAAATTACAATAAATAAAGTAATATAACCTCTCGATGACGCAGGACGTTTACATTGACAATTTGTGTGGTGTTCTATAGGCCTAGGCCCACATACCGACAGCGTATACTGTCTGTTATTGGCATTATTGTTTGGTCGGATGATCGGATCTTAGTAAATAAAAGCTTGATTTCAGGCCGTGAATTCGCCCATTTTATTTACAAAATGCTATACCGTGACTTTTGAACTTTTTGCCGTAAATTTCTACTGGCCTTACAGCTTGCGTGCAGTCCAGAACGAAGAGATTTACGAGGTGAAGATGACGTAAAGGCAGGATAGCAATTATTAGCCACCCATACTCCCATACAGCCATCCTGTATAGGCCTATATTCGAACATTTGCGTATCAATAACCGCTATAGGCCTACATTTGTCTGTCATTAAATATTATTTTATATATTTTTACCTTCTATCAAATGACGCTTTAAAAAAACGGAGGATGCGCGGGAAGTGGTTTGACGTCATTCCATATGCGCTTAATTATCTTGTCGTACGTAGCCTACTTGCCTCCCCTTATTTCGTCTTCTTTGTTTGTCTCTCTTTCTGTCTCCTTCTCTCTCTGTAGGCGCTAAAGAAAAGACTCTAAGTCTATCAATTTTTAAGATCGTATCTGGTTCATTAGGTAATTTCTTTGTCCATGTATGCTGCATCAGCCACGAGTAGGCTATAGCTGAGGATCTTTTGTGTCGTCTTTCAACAGTCCCCAAACCATAGCAACTCACGCAAACACGCACAATCGCAGACTGCAAGTAGGAATAATACAATAGCACTCGTCTTAGACACGCAGTCGCTGATAGCATATACGCATTGTCTCCAGTTACAATGGTTCCTATACATAGGTATACCGTAGGTTGTCTATCGAGACGGGCATCACGCTAGACGGATATATAATATATTCGTTTATTGGTAAGAAACAGGTAGACACACCGCTATCTGATACATAATAGTAGCCTAATAGAAAAGTTTAAAATGAGTATGGTGTTTTTAGTCATACAATGTCAGATTAGCCTATATCACCAAGAGAACTTCTATATAGGGCTCTGGGGATAAACTGTCTATCGTCTTTCGGAGGCAATGTGTAGTTATGTGGACGGGGTCGTAGATGATATTTGATGGTAACAACAGGAGGAAATAGTCCTCGAAGAACGTGGTGGTCACATCTGATGACGGCAGCCAAGAGACGTTCGTCAGCATGTTTGGCCATATCCTCTGCCGTAGGAGAATCATCCTTGAGGTACCCCGTTCTTCGTAATCTTCTCAGAAATCTTTCAACTCTAGCTCGATCATCTGCCGAAGTGAAACCCCACCAGGAAGGAGCAGCATACATTATTCTAGCCACTGTGGTGGCGCGAGTCACCTCTTGCAGGGCCATTGGCGGCAATCCATGTGATCTCAGGATGCGCAATGCATGAAGCGATCCTGAGCTGGCAGCCAAGATCTCATCCACATGAGATGTGACACGAAGGTCTGACCGAAGGGTGACTCCAAGAATCTTCAGCGTCGAGACTCGAGTCAGTCCATCAACGGGCTCCGGGATAGGTCCACCGGCTCGACGCAGGACTATCATTTCTTTTGTCTTGTCACTGTTCAGTCGAAGGTTGTTCAGGGTGGCCCAGCGTGTGACAGCGTGTAGCTCTTCTCCGATTGTGTCACGCATCGACGCCCCGATTAATAAGTACGTATCATCAGCGTACTTTACGATGCGGTTCTCGGAATTTTGTGCTTTTAGGTCAGAGGCGTTGACGATGTAATTGGATGGTCCAATCCCCGATCCCTGGACGATACTTGCGTTGATGGACCTGACTGAGGACAGCCTCCCCTGGAATCGCGTAACGTGCCCTCTGTCCTTGAAAAAGTTGAGAATCCAATTGTATATTGTATCAGGTATGGCCAGACTTGAAAGCTTGCACGCTAGGGTTGAATGACGGACCGTGTCAAAAGCTTTAGAGAAATCCAACGATATGATTGAGACATGGTTATTGTTCTTGAGAAGTGAAGTGACATGGTGCAGAATGGAAATTACGGCGGAAGTTGTTGAACCAGTTGGTCTGAAGGCATACTGGTCGTCAAGAAGGCCGGCCATCGGTTGTTCTTCCAGCGCTGGATATATGTATCGCTGCACCAACTCTCGTTCCACCAGCCTTGATAGGACTGGGGTAACTGAAATCGGACGGTAATCGGCTGGGGCTGATGGTGCAGGCACTTTGGCTACTGGATGGATTACCGCGATTTTCCACTGAATGGGAACGTGGGAGACACCCAGTGAAAGGTTGACCAAATGGGCAATGGCTCCAGAGTAGAAGGGTGCTGCAAGACGCAGGTACCAGGCTGGAAGACGATCAGCTCCATCGGCTGTGTGACTCAGATGATCAAGCAGGTGGAACATCCTCATCTCAGTGATGAATGGCAGGTTGGTGGCCGCAGTTTGACGGAGGAGAGGCTGTTCATAGCAGGTATCTGTGGAAACAGCAGCATAGTGGTCATTTAGGCAGTCAGCCGTAAGCTGACTGGTTGTAGATGCTGGTCGCCCTCGAGTTATTTGACCCACTCGACGCCAAAGCTCCTCAGGTCCCCTGCTATGATCGACATCAGCTAGGTGACGCTTAGTAACTCGCTCAATGAGGATACCCACGCGTCGGGCCAGGGAAGAGGCCTCCTCAACTCTTCCAGCCCGCATCAGCCTGTTCTTTTTCCGGAGCAGATATTTAGCTTCGGGATTGAGGAAGTAGGGATCAGCAGATGACATTGTGATCGTACGCAATGGGTAGATGTTGTCAAGTCTACCCAATGCATCTCCATAGAATATATCCCAGGCTTGTTGCGGGTCGGAGGTGGAAAAGAGCTCAGAAAGGTCCACTTCCACAAGGCTGCGTAGTAGATTGGCATTCTGATTAGGTGAACGGCGACGGAATTGAGCCTTGTTCAGAGTCTTGCTTCTGGAGCGCACTGTTCCATGAGGCAGAGCCACAATTGCCTTATGGTCGGTCTTTATGGTGGAATCAATGATCTTTACTGTGGTATAGCATCCTGGCTCCGATATGAATAATCGATCGAGGGTATTAGTTCCCCTAGTCGGGCTCTTGATCAAGGGGATCATTCCTGTGCGCTCGACAACCTCATCTTCATCCAACTTGTTAAAATCCCCAGCAAGTACAATCAGCGCCCCAGGATCCGCAAGCACAATTTCCTCCACAGAATGTTCAAGTCTTGTAAGTAGTGTTTCCAGATCATAAATAGGTTTAGGAGGGTGATAGAGAGCACCAATGAAGAGTGCTCTATTCCCAAGTTGAATCCTAACCCAAAGCAACTCCAGGGAGCGGGAGTCTCCCGTGATCGCATACTCCCTCGCATCAAGCTCTTCGGTCGCAAGTATAGCTACTCCACCAGCTCTTCGGCCAACCCGATCTCTCCTGATGAGATGGAATCCATCCAGCTGGCACATGGTCCCAGTGTGATGCTTTTTAAGGTGGGTTTCAGACACGATCGCCAGCCTGAGCCCGTATCCAATCATCTCAGCATGCAATTGATCAAAAGCGTTTGGCTTTGCGAGGGAACGGGCGTTTACGATGTATATGCCAGGCAAGTCCACATCATCCTGTACATCCCTCGAAACTGCGCGCCGGCTGGAAGGTAACATTTTAACCTTGATGAGTGTCCTCGGGGCATGACGCTGTCGACAGGTAAATCGCACCGGGCGCTTGGAACCGACCGAGTCAAGCACCTTGATTTCACGTCGTCTTCTAGTGCCACCCCGAGCTCCTCTGTATCTCAGGATATTCGCAGCCGAGAGTACAGTCAATATATTCTTGCGTTCTAGGCCGGTGATCAGCCTTAACCCATCACGACGCATCGAGTATAACTGTTGTATAGAATAACGTCTGAACGCAACACTAGGACCACCTGTGCAGGGCGTCATGCTTCACCTGGCAGATCGTAAACACACAGGTGTGAAAACTCTGGTGGTAAATCCAACGGTCGAACCATATTGATATCGATATTGATATTACTTAGACGTAGAATATTATGTGCGTTGTAGGTTTTGAATTTTTGCATCAGAGTATTCACTAGGGTGCTCCAGAAAAATAAAAGTTGAAATATCTTTGCTCCACGGACGTTTTCCCATGCGTCTCATACAGATGAGTCTAAAAATCCAAATTTTAGGCTTTTATATTAAGGCTAAGCCTTGCCCCAGCACGATGAAGTTTTAGCAATATTCGCAATTTTTCGTTGAAAACACAAATTACCGGTATTTAAGTATATATGAAAAAACTAATATGTTTCATATTTATTGACCAGAACATGAAAGGTTGCAAGTACAAATACAAGTACTGAGGGTCTTAAGTACCTGTACAAATACTTAAGTATCAAGTACAAGTACGAGTACAAGTACACATGGCTACTGCAAGAACAAGGATTTACTTCCTTGACAAAGCAATGGTGTATTGCCACATGCACTCATTTATAATTTTGCTTTTTTGAGAAATATAATGGATGTGAGCATCTTGTCACTCAGATTCGATCGAAACTGTTTTAATATTAAACTAAACACACTTTCAACCGGAGCGCTAGATGCAGGCACACTCACAACTCTAAACGCTGGTTTGTCAAGAACAGTTTTGCTGCATTCCAAACGTCCAAACAATCAATTTCATCAAAGTCATCATGGCCTCTGATATTCAACCAGGTTGTCACTTGTGATGATAAGGTGCTCGGTTTCACAGAAGATCGTGTACAGTAGTGACCAAATAGCTTAGACTTTTTGATACATGAGGTCTGCAGTTTCGGTTGCTGCAACCGTATCTGTGATTATCGTGCCAAAATGAGACGTTTGTGTAGCACCTGCTCCACCACTGCCAAAGAAACTTGATGTGGTCCCCAACAAAGCATGTGTCTCATTCACATAAGATATAATCATATCTGCACACATTAAATAAGAACATACTAGTTGTAGGCAGTCTTTGACAATAATTATTGGAGCAACACAAAGAAAATGCCTTAATTAGCGTTTTACGTAAAACAGAAAAGTGATTCGCAAATGACTACCTAAGTGGCCTAACTAAGCGCGTTTTGATACAGATTACAATGTTTCCTTAACATCTCGCACACGCAGCGGAAGACTCTTTCGAGAGGAACATAGAACACAGAGGAACATAGAAAACTCACAATTTTCACAAGTGAGCCCCATTCACACATGAATTCCATGTATAAACCATAGGTTCAGTGGCTTATTTCTCGTACTCATAACATAACATAACATAACATAACATTTTATTCGGTAACCAACTTAATACAAGTCGCAATTACATCATGTTTATTCAATTATTGTTGGTTTACCCAGGAGACCCAAAAGGGGCCGAAGGTCCCGCAAGCCAGGGCCACCTGAGATCACTAGGTTAGAAAGATGCTTCATGGCCATCTGAGTGGTGTAAAAAAGAACTGAAACAGTAAATGCTTAACTAACATAAAAATAATTATACATAAACGTGGAAGGAGGTAGGAAAACAAGGTACATACAGTGCAACGACAAGAAAAGTAAATAATAAGTGCACAATAAGTGCATAATAAGTGCACACTCCCAGGTTAGGATGACTTACTGTAGTGGTATTTCATAGGGGTGTTAAGTTTGACTATAGGGCGGTTTTACACTCCTAGTTGAATGTAGGTTGACAACTCCCGTTTAAATAGCTGGAGAGATGGCAGAGAGCGAATACTATGGGGAATACTATTCCAGGTTCTTGGTCCGGCACATTTTATTGATGTAAGTCTAGTATTTGTACGGGCGAAAGGAGTATAGAAAGGGTTAGTATTTCTTGAGCAGCGATTACGAATAAAATTAGGTTGGAAGTAATCTCTATAAGTTGATGGTAGTTGATTATGGATATATCGGTACATAAATATCCCAATTTGGACCTGCCTTATCTGATCTGGTTTTAATATTTTTAGGCTTAAAAATTCTGGTTTTGTATGAGCTCCATAAGGGAGTTTTGCAACAAATCTAATGGCTCGTTTTTGGAGGATGAGAAGTTTAGAAAGATTCGACTTGTAAGCAGAGGCCCAAACTATATTACAATAAGTTATGTATGGGTGTATGAGTGTATAGTAGAGGGCAGTTCTAGTCTGTGGTGGGAGTATTCTAGATATGCGCGTAAGAATTCCTAGGTTTTTTGCAATTTTTGTTGAGATATTAGATTATGTTCTTTCCAGGATAGATGCTGGTCAACGTAAACTCCTAGAAATTTAGATGATTGGACTTGAGTAATAGGGGTACCCATGATACATAAATTTGGATATGAGATAGGAAGTGCTTTTTTATATGCTCTAAAGATAATGTAGTTAGTTTTATCCAGGTTAAGGGTTAGCTTATTAGTACGGAACCATTCGGCTACTTTTTCTAGTTCTGTGTTTGTATGATTGATTAATGTTTCTATTGAGGAGTGAGAGCTAAAGATATTCGTATCGTCTGCAAATAATAAGAAGAATAGGTTAGATGAGACATTGGGTAGGTCGTTGATGTACAGAATAAATAACAGAGGACCTAAAATAGAGCCTTGAGGAACCCCGTATTTGATTAGTTTTAGAGGGGACTTAGCGCCATTACAGCTAACTAGTTGCATTCTATTTTCTAAATAGCTTTTAAACCAGTTAAGTTGAGTATTTCGAATTCCATAGATAGATAATTTTTTAGTAGAATGCTATGATCAATAGTATCAAAGGCTTTGGCCAGGTCAAAGACATATTCCTATAGACCAGAATTCATTTGTCATGGATACGGAATGGGGGAGGAGCTTCATGGACGATTGGCGTAATATTCTGGTTTCCTTATCGCGGCTTTCGTATGGTGCTGAGAAAGTTCGACGACTTACATTTACATTACTCGATAGAGTTCAAATGATTTGTTACTCACTGCTCACCTCTCCGTATGGAGTCTTTGCAAGTGTTTAACAAAGTTTGATGTTGTGCCAGTTGTTTTCTGAATGATAGTTTTCTCACTACAAAACTTGCACTTAGCAGAAGAAGCATTTCCCTTGAGAGTGAAATTATCATAATTCATAACCAAACTTAACAGCTCTAGAAATATTAGTATTTTTATTGTTAGCATTATCACCGTCCGTGGCCGCTATTTTATCAAGACAACCGGAAGAAATTCTGATCAAGATGCGGTCCATACATAACTGCCAGAATATTCAATATCCAGAAAGTAAGAATTAATGACTTAAAGGAAAGACAAAGCTTACTGGTAAAGTATCCGAGTGCCTGTAGAAATGTCATTTGTGTCTAAGTACTTAGGTCTCAAGTACGAGTACAAGTACTTAGGTCTCCAGTACAAGTTCAAGTACTGACTGTACTCAAGTTGCACTTGAGTACAAGTACAAGTACAAGTACCAATACTACACCTCGTCGGCCGAGAATCAGGTTGTTCTAACTGAAAGAATGTTGTTTTCGAGAAAACGGCAGAAGTATCTTTGTACAGCAAAATGATACATTCAAGTAGCGAGTAAGCTATCAATAAATAGCTCTGGAGAATCAGCATTTTTCAGCCACAATGTTGCCTATGTTATTTTTGTTGTTTATTTAAATTTTTTTTCAACTTTGGAGTTATAGTTTGAGATAGAACAACATAGCGCTCAATGCCTGGCTAAAAATAGGGTCGGCCCGCGACAATTGGGCATAGAACAAGCTAGCCCCGACAAAACGGCCCCCGTCAAAATGGCCTCGACAAAACAGCCCCGTCAAATCGGCCCCCGTCAAATCGGCCCCCGTCACATCGGCCCCGTCATATCGGCCCCGTCAAATCGGCCCCCGTCAAATCGGCCCCGTCAAATCGGCCCCCCGTCAAATCGGTCCCCCGTCATATCGGCCCCCCCGTCAAATCGGCCCCCGGTCATATCGGCCTCAGTCACACCGGCCCCTCACAAAATATTCCATGTCCTAAGTACTTTTAAGTTGGATTGATGAAAAGAATTATTTGCGTAAACAGAACTCGGATTGGTAAAACCGTACGGTTGTTTACGTTGCCAAATTATTTTATGTGGTCAGTTTAAAGTGGAAGTTGAATTGCTGAAAATAATGTTGGCGTTAAAATGGAAGTTGGATTTATGAAAAATAATTCGTTGCGTAAATAGAAGTTGGTTCTATGATAGGGGCCTAGTTGTCATTGAAAGCATTTATATGATTAAATACGCCAACCTTTAGCATTAGACTATGGTCCCCGCAATCCATTGCCCAGCTGAACCGTCGCTTGAGGCCTCGTAACCTCGTTTCAGTCGTTTGAGTCATTTCAACATAGTTTGTCAGCTTAAGCTTAAAAGTACTTCTGCTACTTGCAACATTGGATATTTTGTGATGGGGCCGATATGACTGGGGCCGATGGGGCAATTTGACGGGGCCGACTGACGAGGCCGATGATGACGGGGCCGATTTGACGGGGGCCGAACGGGGCCGATTTAAATAGCTCTGTTTTGTCAGGCCATTTTTCGGGGCCGTTTTGTTGGGGCTATTTTATTTTTGTTGTTTATTTGGGGCCGTTTTGTCGGGGCCATTTGTTTGGAGTTATAGTTTGAGATAGAACAACATAGCGCTCAATGCCTGGCTAAAAATAGGGTCGGCCGCGTTTCAACGTGGACATAGAACAAGCTAGTCCGTAAACATACTGTCAAAATGGAAATAGAACACTATAATTCTGGGTGTTTTGGTACTTCCGAAATGTCTATGAATGTTCTAACTTCATGTGGGGATAGAGCAAGCTGCGCCAAATTCAACGGTATCAAAATGTCCCAAAACATAAAAAGTGGAGTTAGAACAACCTGATTCTCGGCCGACGACCTTGCACACAATAGTTCACGAAAGAAGTTAATCATCATGAAAATAATTACGTTTTTCCTCCATGATATTGCCGATTTTAAGCAAATTCGCATATTTTCACATATTCTAACATTTTTGTGTCGGGGGCAAGGCTTAACCTTTTCCAATTGGTCTGAAAATTGGTACAGTTGAACAAAGTGATAAATGGAATGGGAAAATCGCCGTGGAGCAATACTTTTTGGAACTTTCGGGAAATACATTACATTTTGGAGCACCCCAATCCTCCACCTTGAGGAACTGATTTATGAATAAGGGTACTTAGGGAATATAGCTTTCAATTCTGCAGATCTGTAAGCAGATATTGAAACCAACACACATATATTTATGTGTGTGTATATATACTTATATAGGCCGTATAGACCGAAAATAGCCTATAATATATATTATGCTGTCAAACACTGCAAGCAGTACCGGTACTGTGTTTATAAACTTTATTTTCGTGCTGTACATGGTTGTGAGTTAAACTTACATAAAAACTTGTGGCCACCTTTAATCGTTTTCATTCCTGGTAGCTTCAGTTCGTCCACGAGATCGCGCACATTTCACAGTTAACTTGTAGTTTAGACCCATAACTTTAGCAGATTATAGTTGACCATTGCACTGTCAGTAGGTTTACCTAATGCTTATAATGACTCCTTTCTTTC
>JACEVL010004289.1:0-11027 GCA_020284085.1 Aporrectodea caliginosa
AAAACAAGGAAGTAGAGGTTAAACGTGAATTACGTTTTATAGATAGTTTTAGATTCATGCCCTCCAGTCTCGATGCATTATCGAGGAATCTAAGCAAAGATCAGTGTAAAAATATAAGCAGGCACTATTCGGGTAATCAGCTCGATCTCTTGTTAAGAAAAGGAGCATACCCCTACGATTTCGTCCAAGGCATCGATCGACTGAACGAAACGGAACTACCGCCGAGGTCTGCATTCTATTCGAGACTTAACGATTCGGATATTAGTGATGAAGACTATAACCATGCGCGGGTGGTGTGGAAAGAATTCGGATGTAAAACGTTCAGGGAATACCACGATTTATATAATCAGTCAGACGTTCTCCTGCTCGCCGATGTCTTTGAGAATTTTAGAGACGTGTGCTGCGAGAACTACGGTCTAGATCCGCTTGGTACTACACTTCTCCGGGTCTAGCATGGGACGCCGCATTAAAGTTGACAGAAGTGCAGTTGGAATTATTAAGCGATTACGATATGATACTAATGGTAAAACACGGGATCAGAGGCGGTGTTAGCACAATTTCGCATCGTTTTGGGCAGGCGAATAATAGGTACATGCCCTCGTTCGACGCAAGCAAGCCTTCGTCGTTTATAGCGTATCTTGACGCTAATAATCTTTACGGATGGGCTATGTCAAAAAATCTACCAACTCACGGCTTCGAGTGGATGAGTGATGACGAGCTAACCGATTGGAGAACGACGCCTAGTATTTTAGAAGTGGACTTGGAATATCCGAGAGCTTTGCATGATCTTCATAACGATTACCCGCTCGCTCCAGAGAACATCACACCCGAATCTTCAACCGTGCCTAAACTTATTCCAAACCTAAACGATAAAGTAAAGTATATAGTTCATTACGAAAATTTAAAGCAGTACGAAAGCCTTGGCTTGAAGATAACCAAAATTCATCGCGGAATTAAGTTCGAAGAAAGTGCCTGGCTGAAAAAATATATAGATCTAAATACAAGCCTGAGGACTAGAAGCAACTAACGATTTCGAAAAAGACTTTTTCAAAATAATGAATAATAGCGTTTTTGGGAAGACATGTGAGAATATAGAGAATCACGTAGATATAAAACTAGTTTCCAGCGAAAAGCAAGCTATAAAACTAACGGCGAAAACGAGCTACGACACTCGAACGATTTTTGACGAAAATCTAATCGCGATTCATATGAAACGAACGAAGCCTTGTAATTCCTTGTAATCGACTCTAGACTTGGCATTAAACTAGTCTTTGTGACAGTGATTGCTTGCTATGAACAGACGATAATGACAACGGACCTTCGCCCGCATCTTGACAGTCTGCTTAACCTATGGCAGCTACCAAGATAGAGAACATCCTGTCTGACAAGTTTACGTGATCCAATGCAGATTCTGCTTTGAAGAATACAAGGTTCTTCTCTGTTGTATCTTCTTGCAAACCTTAAGGAAAAGTATTCATCTGTTTTTGGTAGTATAAATGGATCTTAACTTCAGAGTCAAATTCATGTTTGCCATCGTCGTCGTCATCATCACTATCCTCTTCATCATCATTCAGGTCGCTGCTCTTATAATCTCTAGCTGCATGGTTACTTGAACCAGACAACTCATCTGATTTTCTTATCATTTCATGCTTCTAACTGGCTTCTTCTCTCCTCTTGTGCCTGCAACTCTTAAGGCTAGGCTTCTTAATGCTCATCCATCTATGACCACTCAGGCTACCCCTTAAAGTATTCCTGCCCTAATCTATCCAATCCCACCTTAATCCACCCAATCCTACACTAATCCACCGAGCCATATCCTAACCCATGAAATTCTACCCTAATCCATAAAATCCAACTCTAACCCATCAAATTCTACCGTTCTCTGTGTGTCTGTCTGTCTGTAGGCTACGTCTCTCTGTCTGTCTGTCTGTCGTCTCTCTGGCGTCCGGATTTGAGATTGCACTAATCTCCTCATGGAAATATAGACATTCCAGATTTATCTTAAAACCATTTCTAGATCCAGTCGAAATATATTACAGATACATCTTAAAATCACAATTCGAATACTACTCTAAATCCATTCCAAATAAGAATCAACTCGAGCTGAAACTTCTGTACCTTCAGACTCCATCCTAATATTCATTATTAATATTAATATTATTACGCATTATTACGCGCCATCATCTAATGGCAGACTTACTAAGCCTATATTAGATAATTTAATGATATTTCCATTCGTGGCTGTAGTTCCTGTTTAATGACACTGAGTCATAAGAGAGATAATCAGCGTCGCCCTCCTTTGCCGAGGCTTTCGACTGGCACCATCCGAGTATACGACAGTTTCCGTGATTTTCTTTCATGTACACGTAGTTAAACGACGCAGTGTCACAGCGTAAATGATCAGCGTCGCCCTCCTCCGTTATCAAAGTTTCGGACAAGCACTACCCCAATTATAGGCAGTTTTTCTTTTGCTTATAGCCATTGTGTGGCCGCCAAGGGCCGTTAACTTCGTCTCTCATCTTGTGCCTGCAACTCTTAAAGCCTCACTTCCGTCTATCACCACTCGGACTATCCCCTTAAAGTATTCCTGCCATAATCTATCCAATCCCATCCTAATCCATCCAATCCTACACTACTCCACAGAGCCATATCCTAACCCATCAAATCTATACCTGCATACGCTGGTTTATACGATTATCAGGTCGTGAAACAGCACTTGTTAAAAGAATTCAAGTTGACACCGAGAGAGTATAGATCGATGTTTATTGATGCGAAGAAGACAGCTGAAGAAACGTATACAATGTTTACAGCCAGACTGAAAACTTGTTGAACTATTATGTGAAAAGTCGCAAAGTGGATATGAATTTTGAGAAGTTGATTGATTTGTTAGTGGCGGATAAGTTGAAAGAATCACTACCTCCAGATCCATAAAATTCTATACTAACCCATAAAATTCTATACTAATCCACAAAATTCTATCCTTCTCTGTTTGTCAATCTGTCTCACTGTCTTTCTGTCTCACGTCTCTCTCTGGCATCCAAATACCATTCAAGAATCAAATCGAGCTCAAACTTAATAATAATAATAATAATAATAATATCTTTTCTTTAATTTAGCGCCTGACAAACGCACTGCGCTGTACATTTACATGTTATGCAATTGAAACAATCTTAACTAGTTAACTACTAACAGAACAGACAGCTTGTAATACACGGCGCTAATAGCAGCCTACAAAGCAAATCCGCCTAACGGGGCTCGAACTCGGTACCTCTCGCACTCTTCGCCAGATGTTATCCAACGCGCCACCGGACCCCCCGAAAATATAGATTTAATCTCCATCCTATTATTTATTATTACTGTTATTATTATTACGCATTTATTACGCGCCACCATCCAATGGCAGATATTTTACCCGTTGATTATAACTATTTTGTGGCCACCAATAGCTTATTACGTCGAATTTACCCTACGATTGAACCGGTGTTTTGGTGATTTTATCGCTTATACCGTTTGCTGAACTTATAGAATCGGAAGAATGCGTGTTAAAGGTGTCTAAGACGATTACTATATTATTCATTGTTTGGCGACATCTTGGGATTGGCCAATAACATCGACCTTTAACTTATATTCTAATTAGATATTATATTAGATAATTATATATTTTAATCCGTAACGCCAATTTCTTTTAAACGATGCTGCGTCATTAGAGGTATTCAGCGTCGACCATCTCCTCCTCCTCCGCTTCAAACAGGCAACAGCCGAGTATGCAGCATTTGGCGAGATTTTCTTTCATGTATACGAAGTTTAACGACGCTGTGTTCTCGCGTAAATGATCAGCGTCGCCCTCCTCCGTTATCGAAGCTTATGACTGGCATCACCTGATGGTAGGCAGTTTCCGTTCTTTTTCGCTATTTTCTGGCCATCAAGAACCGTTAACGTTGACCTTACTCTAAAAGTCCTCTTGATCAATTGTACTTATAAATGCATTGGCTGAATTTAAAGCGTCCGAAGAGTGTGTGTTAAAGGTGTTTAAGGCGAGCACTGTATTATCTTTCGTTTAGCGACATCTTGGGAGTGGCGCGCGATGCATAATCGTCTTACATGTGTGCATTTATTTGGCGTCACTAGCTAATAACCGTCCACCATCACACTTCTATCGCGTAATAGGATGCAGTCTTTTCAGATATAGTAACTTACATATGCTTACGACATCACATCAATTATTTATTATTATTTATTTATTATTATTATTATTATTTATTTTTATTCAGTCAGATTGCCCTTCTACGAATGTTCTTGCTAATAAAGCAGACACTTCACTCTTTAAGGTCGTCCTCTTAAATGAGAATCATTCACTCAGATGCCTATTTCCTAACCAACATTTTACGCCCTATTTTCTTAGGGTCAGACAACATAACTTTAACCTTCCTGACAAGGACTCACGAAATTATATATCTCGTATGTTATTCCTGAACTCTTACTAAGCTATTATTACTTCATACTTTAATATCTAGATGTATTTTTTCTATGTAGCCTACACCTACAGCGTTATGTTGTTAACGCAATAAACGAATAATTATATGATCAAGCGAATCCGTGGTTAAAGCCATATTTCATAAGAGAAGCCAGGTCGAAATACCACTGTTTTGCTACTGGTGACATTTCTGTTCTTTTATAATAGGCCTTAAAAATCGCAATGCTGGAGATTTGATCAATATCGTGTCCGAGAATCTTGTGAGGTAAGTTATGGTCGACGGTTCAGGATATCGCTACATGAATGTAAGCGCTCGAAAATTTGATGCATTCCTTAGACATCTTTAAAACTGATTTAATCAACGTTATGAATAAGTCAGTTGCCTTTCAGTGCATGCAGTGACAGTCAAAACTTGTGTGAAAGAGGAGTGCGGCGCTAATCATCTTTGTTATCACACATTGTCATTGTCGTTAAACTACTATTACTATTGTCAGATCACTCTGCGCAAGAACAATGCAACGATACTGATTCATTCTACGTTGATGGTGTGTTAAAGGTGTTTAAGGCGAGACTGCATTAGACACAAATTAGGCCACCATAGAAATTCTATGGGTATCTATCAATCTATGTATGAAATTTATATAGCGCCCTGATTCAAGATTACTACTCAGTGGCGCTCCCAATCCAGGCCCGATCAAAGAGGAAGTCTTATGTAGTTTATACAAAGATCCAGAGAGGTCTCGCGGAAGAGATCGCAGGTCAGAGGGGAGACTATACCAGAGAAAGACCCACGATCGAGAAAACACATCGCTGTCTAGTGGCAGAGAGCATTAGGAACCGTACAGTCACCTCTAGAGGCCGAGCGCAGAGATCGGCGACCAGAACAGGCCGAAGTAAAAGTGAACAGTTCCCGGAGATAGGTATACGTGCTCTACCCAGAACACAGTTCCAGACAATAGATTAGACCCGATAATACCGGGTGGCTCATTAAAAACGTTCCCAAACTTTGTTAACCTGGTAAAGATCTAATTTCAGAGATATCAAATTTTAATTTATACCAAATGTTAAGCAATTATTTCTGTGCACAAGTGTCAAATTTCAAGAGCGTACGTTTATTAAGTCACACCCTGCGGCAAGGTTATGACGTCATACCTGCTTACACATTTTGCACAAAACTACGTCATTTATTTCGCCGCGAAGTAACGAGAGTATCTCGATTAAACTAGTCCTCGAAGTAGTAAACATTAAAACATGGTGTTTTCAAATGATGATCTCGCTGTTATTAAGATATCATTTGAGGATAAGGGTCAAGGCGAGGCAAACGAATCGTTCAGGAATATCCGCGTAAAAATTGGTCAAGACTCAAGACAAAGCATAAACCGAGTCATTACTAAGTTTATTGAAACTGGTAGCGTCTTCAATTATTCCAGAAAGACTTTATCATGAGACTAGTCGTTTCTCTAAAAAATAATGGTATCTGCTGGAGTTTCGATGCACGGTAAAACAGACATCATCTTCATTGATCCTCAGAAAACCAAAGTCAATGGAGAGTGTTACGTCGGCTTGTTACGCGATAAGCTCATTCCCCAATGTCGTAGACTCTATCCTGACGACAATAATCTTTCAACAAGACATTGCTCCTTTACACCGTTGCAGATTGGCTCAGCAATTTCTTCAAGCAAACACCCCTGATTTTATCCAGAGTGATGCCTGGCCACCAAACTCTCCCGTTCTAAATCCTCTGGACTACTATGTATGGAACGCCCTAAAGGAGCTCCGAGCTTGTGTATGCTGGTCGCAGAAAACTGTTTTTAAATACTGACGAACTTAAGCAGGTCATTGAAGCAAAATGGTCTCTTTTAGACGACTTACAAATACAGAAGTCAATAGGACAGTGGAAACATCGTTTAAGGGTGGTCACAAGAGAGGGCGGAGGATCAATTAAACATTTATTCGCGTAAAACGTCATCATTAACAACTGTGCAAAATTTTCACCATGGGTCATACAGTTCTAACAACAATTTCTCTCAAACTGTTGAGTATTTTCCGCTAAATTTAGGCTGTGCTGTACAAATATGAATTATGATTAGTTTGATGTAATATGATTCAATTTACTTTAAAATTGTTTAATTGCCACGTTAACAAAGTTTGGGAACGTTTTTAATGAGCCACCCGGTATATACGCTGCTGGACCGGGAGCCAGTGGAGGACATCACGCATAAAGGCAGACTTTCTCAAATTAGGATAGGATCCAGAGTTTAACGACATCCTATTGCTTATCCACCATGGGCTGTCTTAGAGGATCGATCTTCTGGATGTTGGCCCCTATTGTGACTTGGTTTTGGTGTGGCATCGGTTGATGCTGTGTGATTTAGAGACCGGCGCTATAAAAATTACAGCATCAAATATTACATTGTTCACAGAGAAGCATGGATTTGGCGATGCAACCTCCTTTATAATTATTATGAATCGTTTAATTTTAAATCGCTGTCTTTAACGCATTGCACAGCTGTGTTTGCACCTGACGTTCTCGATAGAAATTATAATTTCGTCAGTTACGTTTTATCGCCATGTACAAACGCAACTGTGCATGATTATAAGGAGTGGCGCTAAATAAATTAACTCAAGATATAAATAATTTAACCCTGTCGTCAAATGCTGAACATTCTATCAATGTGTTGTCCAAGAGTCTTGTGACGTGAGTTCAGATCGACGTCAGAGGCTCAGTATGTCGTTAGATGGCGTTACACGCTGGACAATTTCAACCTCTCCTTGGACACCCTTAAAACGTTCTCGGTAGAAATGATAAATTCATCAGTTAAGTTTTATCGCCATATGGATATTCGAACAGAAATCGGTATTAGAGCCTTTTACATTGTCAGAAACCTATTATAACGGGTGTCTATCGAATTTGCATGTGTATGTAGGAAAGGTATGAACATACCTTGTATGCGGGGTGAGCTATGGTGTAGTGGTTAGCATGTAGGATTGTCAACCAAAGAGTTCTGGAGTTCAAATACCGTCAATGGCAGAAGTTTCCTTTGAAATGTTCGCTCCACTTGCGCCCCTTACCAAAACAGCTATTGTTATAATGAGTAAACTGACAACGGGAATATGAAGGGAGTTAATTCGTCGTTAGCCCTATGTCCCTTATGCGTAGTTCTATGCATTGGCATCCTGTTGAGCAACGGAGTTTTGTCAAATTCAGTCTCATAGTTAATAAAACATTGAACTCTGGCCAACTACGTCTCTAGACATGCCCAGTAAGTAACTTTCAAAATTTTGCCTAGCACGTCTTCCGTCCATTTGCAAATATTTCTCTGTGATATCTAACAGATGTCACATCTAACATGTCTGTAGCCTCATCCACTGAGACAGTTATCGTTTCTGGAACTTGAGCAAGTCCTTCACTCACAATTGATCAGTGGAGTTTAATAAATACCACAACTACTTTTACTACTACCAATATTACAATTTATTACTTCTACCACTGCTACTACTTTGTGAGACACTGCGGCCGATTGGTTAGAGCGCTGGCCTTGTAACGCGGAGAGAACGGGTTCGAGCCTCATCCCATGACACGGTTACTGTATAAGGATCTTGAGCAATTCCGTAACTCAGCGCCATCGATTGATGCTTGGTCATTCTACAGTGGCGCCTAATAAATGCCAATCTCAAGATGTCGCAAAGTAATAGGTGATACAATGCTCGTCTTAGACACCTTAAACACGTATTATAACTGAAATATAAATAGAGCCAATGCGTTTAATCGCTAGAGTCATATTCTATTGGAGTGTAAAAAGGAAAATATTTCAAATATTCTAAAAGATAAATGTAATAGTTATAAATCAGAATTTAATTTAAAATCTCTGCTTGATGTGGGATGTTTGCAGAGTGCAGTATATAATCTTGTTAAAATCATTAATAAAGGAAAAATACTATAATTATTGTCATAAATATTAGTATCAGATCAAATCTATTACAAACATATAGTTGAACACATTCCTTATGATTAAAATACCAATAAACACAAAATATGTGTGATTAATGGTCATTTCATTATTTCATTGCATTTTCTAATGATATTACATTGTTTCATAGGAAAATGTTTAATGAAATGTTTAATTAAGTATTCTGTCATGTAAATAATTGTTAACATGCATTCTTGTAAATAGATGTATGTTAAAATAAAATGTGTATATAATACATATATATATATTACACATCTGTGCTGAATTTCTGTTTGCAAATAGCATTACATGTTATTTTAGAAAACTTAAAGAAGTACTGTTAATAACTTTGTAAACATATTTGAAAAGAGCTAAAATAGCCAAAAAAGAGCTGATATAGCCAAAAAAGAGCTGATATAGCCAAAAAAGAGCTGAAATAGCCACCAAAAAAAGAAACAAAAGGAGAAAAAAGGAAAAAAAAAGGAAAAAAAAGATGTTAAAAAAGAATTACAATAAAAAGAGCCAATGGGCCAAACATAACGGAGATACAATACTTTAATATGTATCAAATCAAATAATATGTATCTATCAAATATTGTTAATATTGTTAATAAGATTGAGGAGAAAACAGTTATTAACATTATACGGAAATGAACTTAATCCGTCAGAAACTTTAAATACGTCTACATCTTATCAGAAACGGAATCAAAGCCTAGAAAAGAAAAAGAAAACTGTTGATAGAAATTATATGAAAATGAACTTAAATCGTCAGAAACTTTAAATACGTCAGCATCTTATCAGAAACGGAATCAAAGACGAGAAAGGAGAAAGAACATTTGTGAGAACATTACAAGAAAATGAACGGAAATACATCCTCAACTTTAAAGACGTCAACAGCCTTTGTAGCTATAGGATGTCGTTAAATATTGGATTAATAATAATAATAATCGCTAGAGTACTTCGACCGGCGAGTCCCATACGGTGAGGTCGACAAGAGCGGCCCTTGGCGGCCACAAGCTGTTGATCAATAACTTTTAAAACGTCTACCATCGAGTGGTGCCAGTCTGAATCCTGTATTATTAAGGAGGGCGACGGCAATGATCTTCGTGATGACACGCGTTGTTAAACAGTAACTACACCTGTCGAGGGGGAAAGCAGAGCAAGGGAAAGGGAAGTGGAGAAAAAAGGGAGCGCTGATTTCAAGTGGCCCGCCTGAGCACGCTAAACTTACCGTCTTACGACGGGCAAACATCTAGTAAAGTAATAAAAGACTTTAGCAGCCACAAGATGTTGTTAAACAAAAGATAATGCAGTGATAGCCTTAGACACCTTTAAACCGTTTCCTCGAGAAGCTATAAAAACAGCAAATGAGTTCAATCACAAGTTTATCGAGACACAAAAGTGCTGTAATATGCCAGAAATAATCTTTTTGTCGGCGGAAACGGCCTATGTTGTCATAAGCTGCCGTTAAACTGTGGATCCAATCCAATCGCAAGTTAAGTGTAAAACGTGTTGCATAGGGTGAGGTTGACATTAGCGAGATGTTGATAAACAACGCAAACTGTTAGTGCCAGTCCGAAGCTTGGATTATGAAGGAGCTCGACGCCAATCACTCTAATTATGATAGAGCGTCGTGATCCTGGCGCAATAGAAGTCATTACATCATAGGCTACCAATGGAGAAGTGTACCAGGCATTAAGTTCTTGTTGTTCGTTTCTATTTCTTCATACCGTTAATAATGAATGTCTATTCAGCTCAGCATAACTTTGATGATATATTCTTTTTATTGACTCACCAGATGACGAACCGCATCGTAGATTACAGTTAGATATATGAAACATATATGCCTTTAAAAGTGCCTACACTGTTTTGGTGAGTTGATGCCACTCGTAAGATAGAAGATACTAATTCCCGTAACCTCCCTCGCCGCTTCAATCCTAAATACCACCCACTTCAGCCGTTATACTGTCTGCATGCCTAACATCTTTGTATCTTCACCTGAAACCGATTTAAAACAATCGCCAATAAAATTGGATTC
Organism: Aporrectodea caliginosa; assembly: GCA_020284085.1. Lineage (NCBI taxonomy): Eukaryota > Metazoa > Annelida > Clitellata > Crassiclitellata > Lumbricidae > Aporrectodea > Aporrectodea caliginosa. The sequence continues at coordinate 10,463 of JACEVL010004289.1, forward strand.
ACTAACAATCGAGCGTAGCACATACTTGTCCAGGGCAATAATTACAGAATCGTATTGGTAGTTTGGATAACATCAGTTAAGCTGTGTAGAACATTCCGAGGAGCTGACATATCTTCTGATCATAATTTGGTGCTGTGTAATCTGAAGTTGAAGCTGAGACACATACCAAGTAAGCATTATGCAAAGAAGAGAAACATCCAAATACTTGATAATGTGGAGGTGCGGGTACAGTATGAGAAAGAAATAGAACAGAGAATCAAAGATGCAGAATTGGAACAACTTGATATGGAAAGGAAGGTGACCATACTTGGTGAGATCATAGAACAGGCAGTGGAAGCAACTATACCTTTAGCAGAACAACCAAAGAATAAATGGATAAGTGACCAAACATTAGAACTAGCTAAAGAAAAAAGGAAGATGAGACTAAAGGCCAAGGAATCTGAACAAGCTACACAAGAGTATAAAAAATTATGTAATGTAGTAAGGTCATCAGCTAGGAAGGATAAAGAGAACTGGTTGCAGAAACAATGTTGTGACATTGAAAAATATGCAGGCGAGTACAAAA
>JACEVL010004290.1:0-5000 GCA_020284085.1 Aporrectodea caliginosa
TTTATCTTTACTGACGAAATAAGTTTACGTTCAAACATCTATATTATTAGTGTCTTGATACACATTTGTACATACATACACACACATACATACATACATTCATACATACATACATACATACATACATACATACATGCATGCATACATACATACATACATACATACATACATACATACATACATACATACATACATACACACACATACATGCATACATACATACATACATACATACATACATACATACATACATACATACATAAATACATACATACATACATACATACATACATACATACATACATACATACATACATACATACATACATACATACATACATACATGCATATATACATACATATATATAAAAGCATGCATACACATAATTATGCACATACTGTACATGCATGCATACATATATACATGCACGCGCACATACATATAATACATGCATACACGCCCATAAATAAATACATACACACATGCTTGCATGCATGAATGCGTTTAGAGTATTTTACAAGGAGAAGTAATGGCTGGAAGTGTAATAGCACAGATCCCCGTAAACTTTACTAATGAGTTTACACCGATTTATGTACATCTGTTTTTTGTGCGCCTGTTCTGTCTAAGCAATTCACTAGCAAACAGTTCTGTTAGGCGCCATGGCATGAATTGTCATTTATCTCTTTGCTCCAGTCTGTCTGGCTTTCTAGCTTCAGTATGCCATCGACGATTTACCAGCCATGCAGTCTGCCAGGCTGAGGTTCCCTGTCACCGGCCATATACTTACAGATTACATCTCGAAACATATCCATACATCATGAGCGCATTGCACAGTGTATGTAATGTGTAAAAATAGGAAAGAATATTGGGCGGATGAAGAATGCGAAGAAGAAGAATTGGAAGAAAGAGGCGTAGAAGAATTATGCAAAGAAGAAGAATGCGGAGAAGGCAGAAGAAGAAGAGGAGGAAGAAGAGAAACAAGAAAATGATGATGATGATGATGATGATGATGATGATGATGATGATGATGATGATGATGATGATGATGATGATGATGATGATGATGATGATAATGATGAAGAAGAAGAAGAAGAAGAAGAAGAAGAAGAAGAAAAAAGAAAAGAAAAAGAATAAAATACAGCCCGTAAAAACAAAGTTTTTTTACTATATCCATCTAGTATCCTATAATGGGTCTTATGAAGCAGTTACCTCTACAAATATATAGTCCGCGTTCATTTTACGACATAGCACGTTTAATGAGGCAGCGCACCCGTTTCTGTTGCGGCCAATGGCAACGCTGGCCAATGGCAACGCTGCGTATCGGAAAAGGGGATTCCCCGATTCGAAAAGTTGAGTCCCCGATTCTATAAGCTAGCCTTTTTGGGGGAGCTGAAATTTTTATAGAATGAAGTGTCTGCGAGGTCGAGTCTATCTGCCAAGTTTCACGACGATTGAATGATTGTAAGTGATCGAATTAGTCGTCGCAAGATTTGACTTTTTAGCCTGTGGCTCAAGCAATCAAGCAAGCAATCAAGCAAGCAAGATTTCCGCAAGTTAAACTAGATGGATAAAGAGAAGAAATAATTACATTTTTATTGATGCTGCTGTTGTTGAAGATGATGATGATTATGATGATGATGATGATGATGATGATGATGATGATGATGATGATGATGATGATGATGATGATGATGATGATGATGATTATGATGATGATGATGATGATGATGATTGTGGTTGAGTGGTTGGGGTTGTGTGGTGGTGGTGGTGGTGGCGATGATGATGATGATAATGATGACGATGATAGTGATGATGATGATAATGATGAAGATGACAAGGATGATGATGACGACGACGACGATGATGATGAAGAAGAAAACGAAAAGCAGGTCCCTAGGCTATCCGAGAGGCAGCCATTGGTATGAAGTGTCGGCATCGCCACTGAAGTAGTCTTAGCCTCGTCAGCATAGGTCGGCGGCTGGCCTGGCCTCTTTCTCCTAGCCTGATCTTCCCACTGAGATGATTGTGGTCAGTTGACTCATTAGAGCCGAGTTCGGCAGTGGGTGCGAGTGGAGCCGAAATCTAGAAACAAACTTCTTCCATGGCAGGAATTTGAATTTGAACCCCGTCTTATTCATTCATTCATTCATATCAATCAGCCGTTTATTGAATCAACAACAGCACAATTAATTAACAATCAGTCATTTAAACAAATGTTAATCTGCTGATGCCGTCAACAGGACAGCCCTAAAGGATAAAATAATCCGCTATTGCAGGGCTGCCCATTTTCCATATTACATTTACTGATGGCAAGACGATTTTTATGATCATATAGTTATAGAAAATTCAACTTAAATAACAATTTTAGGGCTAATTTCAGGAATATATATAGCGCCCCTTAAAGAAGCCTACTCAGAGGCGCTCCCAGTCCAACCACGGCGATACAAGTAAGTCTTAAGGAGCCTGTAGAACGTAGATGAATTATGATTGATTTGGACAGGAAGAAGAATGCGCAGCAGGCACTAGCCGCTACACTTCCCCGCACCCACATAAAATTATATTTAAGGAAAAATAATGCGAGCCTACTGATAGCCTACACATGTTTGCCTACATGCTCTAATTTAGGCTTTTCAATTAACTGTAAACTCAGCAAATATACCACATATATTAGATCTGTTTTCCTTTCCATTATGTAAATCACTGCGGTTTGTCAGTTTGTTCTATTAAACGAAGATATATATATATATATATAGAAAACAGATCTAATATATATATATATATATATATATATATATATATATATATATAATATCCATACATTATAAGAACATTGCGCAATGCATATATACTTGCAAAGGTCTAAGTAAAAACTATTTAAAGGAATAATATACAGAGATATTACTGTGTTGGTTCCCTTTACTTTCCTTTTTCGTTCCAGTGACAGTCAACAGTTTGCCTTCGGTTCTCTGCTCTCATCAGCGCTGTTCGCAAAGACAGAGAAATCTTCTGCGCTGATCCGCCCACCTCCTCCTCCTCCTCTGACCTTTATATAGCGGTCGCTTGGCTGATCTCTGAATCTGCGCTTCTTTCATTTATTTATGTCTAACATCGTCGCTGTCTTACTGCAACGTCCAAGCTGCCTGCAAAGGCACGTCGAGCATTACTTCAAGCGTTTATGGCCAGGCGACCGTTCCTGCCAGTTAACAGACGGAGGAGGCTTCGTAATATTCCGCTCCACAGTCATGGCTTCGGCAATCGTTTGCAGCTCGAAATATATCTCTGGGGAAATGTTATGGAGCTAAGTCAATTAATAAGCTGTTTGCATTCCGGTCTGGGCGGCCATATTTTCCAAGAGCCTTCGTGTCGTACGAGGTTTCATTCCCCGCCTCCAGGACCCACGAGAGTCTATAGCCATTAATCGAGCAATATACGGCGCTAAATAAGCAGGCCATTAATAGCGGCAGAGGTCAAAGCCCTGTGTAAGTGCTGTTGAAAGCGTCTTTGGTACGACTACGACTTACGACCGTCCACCAGATTGGACCAGCACGTACACGTGCAGAATAGTCTCTCTCTCTCTCTCTCTCTCTCTCTCTCTCTCTCTCTCTCTCTCTCTCTCTCTCTCTCTCTCTCTCTCTCTCTCTCTCTCTCTCTCTCTCTCTCTCTCTCTCTCTCTATCTCTCTCTCTCTCTCTCTCTCTGTCTCTGTCTCTGTCTCTGTCTCTCTGTCTGTCTGTCTGTCTGTCTCTCTCTGTATGTCTGTCTGTCTGTCTGTCTGTCTGTCTCTCTCTCTCTATATATATATATATATATATATATATATATATATACATTTATATATATATGGATCGTTATATAGCGCCTTTTCCTAACTTCACGAAGACACGTAATGATGCATATATCATGCACCCAATTTGGGCTCATTGTAAACCCGGCTTTGGCCTCAATGCTTAATGCGTTGGTTCCCTAATCCATTTGATTACCGCATGTCTGCTAACCTGCTCCCAACAAATGTCTTCAAACCTGACACTCTATTATAACAACATAACATACTGTGCTTGTGGTTATATCTCTGTCTCAGAAAAACTACATTGTCTTATCTTTGTTCACAGAAAACACGTGGGCATGTACAGTGATGGGCAAAGTTAACTAAAACGTTGCACACTTTTAGTTTAACTACACAAATTTAGTTCAGGCAGAAGTTTAACTAGAATTAAATAGTTTAGTTAAAACCAAAGGTTAACTAATATTTTTTAGTTATTAACTAAAATGTTTAACTACTATTTTTTAGTTTTTAGCTAGAACGCTTAAGTAACAAAATCAGCAACTTTCTTCTGCAATTATTGTCATGAGTAACTGGTTTTATTACTCAAGTCGAGTGAACTGCATTGCATTGAACGACTATCAACTTTCTTCATGATTTTCTTGTAGAACTGTACTAGGACTATTAGATTAGTAGGCCTACATATACATCGTTTGAAAGTGAAATTGTTATTGTTGATTGCATTATTACAGTTCACTTAACCTTTGTCACTGTGAAAATGTTTGGGAAAAAGTTTGTTTAAAAGTTGGAAAAAAGTTTAACTACATTTTTTAGTTTAGTTAACTTATTTACAAAATCAGTTGCCAACGTTTAGCTAAACTTTTTTATTGAAGTTGAAAAATAGTTATAGTTTAACTTAAAAAAATTAGTTAGTGCCCATCACTGGGGCTGTATATGGCTATGGCACTTCGGCTGATAAGACTACTTGTAGGCTAATCATGAAAATCTAAGATTTAATCTGTAAATCACAAGCATAGATTATAATTTCTGAATATTACAAACGCAACTCATTACTGGCTAGCTGTTGGCAACAGTTGTTTTTGAACGCAGATTCACTCAAATCAAGAAACGACCACGACGTCGTGTATGTATACTATTATGTATGTCTGTATTATGTATGCAGGGCCTATGTATTATGTATGTATGTATTATGTATGTATGTATGTATGTATGTATGTAT
>JACEVL010004291.1:0-11749 GCA_020284085.1 Aporrectodea caliginosa
CTCCTACATCAGTTCAAGTCCAGTGGGTCAATGATCTACAGAGAGTCACAAGAACCATGTGCCCTCTAGAAATCCTCAACAATAGACCTGGGTTGACTGACTTTAAACCATGACACCTCCTATAGGGTAGACTCCTGGGGTGCACTACTTCCCATCTGAGTTACAACACCTGTCAATCATTAATTATGCAGGCATATAAAATTTGTATATGAAAACATGTATATTAGGGCTGCGGAAGTGCGGATATTAAGCCCTGACGATTATTTAATCGATAAATCACTAAAAATTTAATTGATTATTTTCGGCTTGTTCGAATAATTTCTTTAACCTAAATTCATGATGTCGAGCGAACAATAATTACTTACAGTGATTATGTGAAATGTAGCCACCCTCGCTAAGAGGCGTCCACAACTGTTACACCAAGGATGCCGATTCGGCGTAACCGCTGAGTACCAGCCACCTTCCAAAGGGGAACGACAATAAATTGTCCTCAAATTTCTTTTCAACCGTCTTAGCACGGAATATGTGTATAAAAACGAGTATTTTCAAAAAAAAATTTATTTTTTCGAGGGGGGTAGTAACAACAGTTTTCCAACAAAATTTTCCCTCGTGGGGCAGAGTTATCCCTAAATTTCACACTTTCTGTACAAAATTATATGTCTTTCATTTTTCTGCGTGGGAAAACTCGATCCTAGGGCCCCTAGGATCGAGTTTTCCCACGCAGAAAGAGACGTCTAGGGGGAACTTTCCCACCCAAGAGACGTCTAGATTAAACACTGGCTCCGGCTAAATAATAAGTACCGGAACGCCGCTCCGGACCGCTCCGGCTCGTCTACACCTCTGATGGCTGCCTCCGAATTTTGCTTTAATATTGGATTATAGGATGAATACAATGGTTTAACTGCATCTTATGACATCAAAGACCATTGATATCTACTGGGCAAAATGTTTGAATAGTTTCACAGTAGGCCTACATGTAGCTATAACTTCTATAGATTTAGAGAATTTTGGATTCAGTAGTTTCCTGTTTAAGGACGCTGTGTCATGACAAACATGATTAGCATCGCCCTCCTTTCTCCAGGCTTGGGACTGGTACCACTCGAAGGGAGAAAACCGAAGTACTGAAACTGTTAAACTTGATGAATGTCGTAGGCGACATCTGTTACGATTTTCTGCTACCTGAGTGCAGAAGTCTGAATAATTATAATATTTATTCTTTAATGAAGCGCCTGACAAACGCACTGCGCTGTACGTGTACATGCTATGACGATTAAGCAACTCGCAAGAACACAAATTACAAAGACAAATCAACAAAGTTGCAACCGTAGGCCCTAGCAAGGCGCAAACTCATTGTACTTTTGCTGCCACCTAGGGAATGAAGGCATCTTAGGCATGAGCTAAACCCAGGGGGCCTTACGGGAATCGAACCGGGTCCGTGTGAAATATTGAATTACACTTCAGGCAAGAGTGTTATCCTTTTATTCTATCCCCCATGTCTGGCAGAGGATCATTTAGTGCTTTATATAGTTAATCAAGCTCAGTTTGTACGTGGCCTAATCCACTGAAGAACACGCAGCCAGCGTTGGTGGAGAACGCTAGGAACGACACTGGTAATAAAGATCATTCTCGTCGCCCCTCCTCTTTCATCCACGCTTGGGACTGGCACTAGGGCACGGACGTGCGGTGGCGGAGTTTACGTTACGAAGGTGGAGGGCCATCCATTTAGTGTGTAGCCTACGCAGAAATGCGGAAAAATTTTCTCCCTCCGACTTCCTGTACGAAGGTGTCTTTTCTACACCCCCCACCTGCGTACGTACGTTTGACGCACTCCCGAATCCTATAAAACAGTCCCTATTAATCTATGCAGAAGCGATCAAAGATTAATAATATTAACGTGTTTAATAAAAAAAGATAGTCCACCGCCGTTGTGAGGCCTCTTCAAACAAATATTAAAGTTGCATAACTTTAAAGCGTTTGTCTAGTGTTAGCTTGACTGAAATGCCGACTGAACCCAATCGAATAGGTTATGTAGGCTATTATAGGCTACGAATTTCGTGAACACGCGCAATTGCGCCCCTCTGGTTTCCTATCGCATACGTAAAAGCCCCCATAAACAGGCATATGCATTTGGATTTCTCCCTATACTCTTCATGCGTACATACAGAATGGATGACCCCGAGTCGAAAGAGAGCATTGAATAGGCCTAATAGATATATAATAAAATTATAATATATAATATAACGTATAATAATTATACAATATAATGTTGATTACCTTGGTAAAGATATTATAATATTGAGGTATAGGCCTACTTCAGTTAGTGCTTAGTTAAAACTTAGTAGATGTTATTATTATTATTATTATTATTATTAGATGTTGCTTCAGTTGCCAGCGACACCTTACATCAGCCATGGACAGATGGTGGAGAAAACGTTTAACGTCGTCAAGTTGATGAATATATAGCGCTGCGGTGTATGTTTTTAAGGTGTTCAAAGAACGTGCAAAATAATTCTTTCGCGACCTAGTATATTGAAACTGCAGTAGTAGTTTCCAGAGTTTAACGACATCTTATGGCATAAAAGGCTGTCAACGTCCACAGAAATTATTTCAAACATATCTCACCGTTACTATTATGGCATAATACAGAACCCCTTTCACTTATAATATCGTATTTAAAAGAGGTCTTAGACGCATGTATTTATTTCAAACAGTTTTTTTTACCGTTCCTATAATGGCATAATAGGCCTACAGCGAATGATAATAATAATAATAATCATAGAATCTACTACTTTCACTCTTGTTTTCACTATTACCCAGAGAAAGAACGATACTCTTCTATTCTTGGTATTTCTCGATGGCTATACCAAGACTCCGGAATTTGCTGAAGGTTTCTCATACGCTCTGCAAATTCTGAGATTGGCTAGTTGTTGTTTAACGATGCTGTGTCATAATAGAGATATTTAGCGTCACCCTCCTCTTTCAACGAGACTTGGGACTGGCACTACCAGAGTCGGGCAGTGGTGTAGTTAAGGTTTGCTGTGTCCTCATCTTAGCGATTATCCGTCCATAGCTTAACGGCTGACAACGCCGCTGACCTTGCGTTACAATTCAGTGATTCCACAGCTCCGAAAAATATATGCGCTTATTTTGGCCGGTGTACTTATAAGGCAAGAGTCATGGTTAAAAGAGGTGTAAAACTGGTCTTAATTAGTTTGATATTTTCTGGTCGTGAAAGTTAAAAGTGGTGTTTAAAACTGTCCTTTAGTTCGATATTTGGGCTGCTTGTCCATCATCGTACCAGATATTTGTTTCGAAGTTTCTGCTCGACATCCGCCCTCTATCCTACTACGCTATAATAAGTACAACGACAGCACACTGTCGGTGGGAAGAACAGACGGCAAGGGAGAGGACTGGCCACTCGCCCTCATAAGCCGAGGCTAAGAAGGTTAAGTCGTTAACACTTCAAAACCATGACTGTCTCTCAGAATTTTGCATAGTGGACTGGAGGATGAATTCTAATAGTTTCACCTCATCTTATGACATCAAAGGCCGTTGACATCCGTTGGAGAAAATGTCGAAGAGTTTTAACAGTAGCGTCACAATATTGTATTGTATTTGTTAATTTATATAGCGCCGCTCACAGCAATGGCCATTCAGTAGCGCTCCCAGTGCGAGGAACCCTAGAGAAGAAGAAGGTTTTGAGGTGGGAAAAGGCTTATAGAAAGATACCCAGAAAGAATAGTAACACGTAGAGAGGAAGGAAGGGCATTCCATAGGGAGGGCCCAATAGGTACAACTGATTTAGTAGTTTGGGCCATCATAGTGGTCCTAACTCATAGGAGACTCCTTGAATTTTAAAATTTCAGCTGCAGCAGTTTCCTGTTTAACAATGCTCTGTCAAAGCAAAGATGATTAGCGTCGCCCTCCTTTCTCTAGGCTTGGGACTGGTACCGCTCAGAGGCGGAATAACCGAAGTATACACCCAGTTTAACAGTTCCACAGCATAATTATATCCTATCACCGTAAATAAAGCCTTGATTCACAACAAAGTCGGCTTTTCCATGGCCGGAAATTCATCGGCGCTAAATTAACGGCATTTAATATAGTACTGCCGAAAAAAGTTTAAGAGGTGTCTAAAGAGCGCGCCGAGTTACTCAATATTATGGTTCAGCCCTTATTGTTTCCATTGTTTAGCGACATCTTGTGTACGTTAAGATTGTTGTGATATTTTAAGGAATGAAATTGGAATGTGGTTCGTTTTATTAGTTTCCGTTTAACGACACTGTGTCATAACATTGATGATTAGCGTCGCCCTCCTCCTTACTCAAGACTTCGGACTGGCATCACCGGAAAACGACGAAGTTAATGAAATTTCGAAGCGCGCACTGAAATAATCATCATGAAACTTCGTTTAATTTAGCAACAGTTAGTGCTTGTTAGATTTCTTTCGATCGTTCTGCGACATCTTTAGGCAGCCATTGCCGTTGACGTAGATATTGGATACTATTACAGAAGGTGGTGGTGGTGGTGGTGGTGGCGGCGGCGGCGGCAGCAGCAGCAGCAGCAGCAGCAGCAGCAGCAGCAGCAGCAGTAGTAGTATTGTATTGTATTTGAACACTTGTTATAGCGCCCTACCAGATTTCCCATTCAGAGGCGCTCCCGACTACTGCGCGAACGCAGAATCGGAGTTTCACGCCGAAGCGCATGAGCAATTGCGAGTGAAGGACTTGCCCAGGGTCCCTACGCGGCGACTTTGAGGTGGATTCGAACCCGCAACCCTCCAGCTGCAAGGCACCGAACATACCCCTACACCACCGCGCCCCAGTATATTGTGTTGTGTTGTATTGTGTTGTATTGTACTCCACGTTTATATTGCGACCGAGCCACCCGCAGTAAAGATCCGAGAAATTAACCTCTGATAAACCGACCCGACCGGGAAGCGAACCCGGGGCGCCGGCGTGACAAGCAGACTACCAACCCACTCGGCCACTCAGGATCCTTAATAGTAGTAGTAGTAGTAGTAGTAGTAGTAGTAGTAGTAGTAGTAGTAGTAGTAGTAGTAGTAGTAGTAGTAGTAGTAGTAGTAGTAGTAGTAGTAGTAGTAGTAGTAGTAGTAGTAGTAGTAGTAGTAGTAGTAGTAGTAGTAGTAGTAGTTAAAACAATAATAGTATGAGAATAATAATAAGATAAAATAAAATACAGCCCGTAAAAACAAAGTTTTTACTATATCCATCTAGTATCCTATAATGCGTCTTATGAAGCAGTTACCTCTACAAATATATAGTCCGCGTTCATTTTACGACATAGCGTGCGTTTAATCAGGCAGCGCGCCCGTTTTTGTTGCGGCCAATCACAACGCTGGCCAATGACAACGCTGCGTATCAGAAAAGGGGATTCCCCGATTCGAAAAGTTGAGTCCCCGATTCTATAAGCTAGCCTTTTTGGGGAGCTGAAATTTTTATAGAATGAAATGTCTGCGAGGTCGAGTCTATCTGCCAAGTTTCACGACGATTGAATGATTGTAAGTGATCGAATGAGTCGTCGCAAGATTTGACTTTTTAGCCTGTGGCTCAAACATAGTTACATTCAAGATTTCCGTAAGTTAAACTAGATGGATAATAAGAAGTTTTGTGTAGCGAAGCTCTCCATGGATCCATGGACACCCGTAAAACAGAATCCAATTAAGCTATAAATATTAACCAACTCCGTTCAAACGTCAGATTCCTCGACAACTGTAAAACGATAAAATTATCTCTAAAATAGATCGAATAACAATAATTATTATGACAACGCTATTTAATTTCTGCCACTCTTAGGTTTCAGAAATACGTTCCTCGGGGAAAAATAATAACAGCAGCAGTACTAATGAGACCATTTATATGGCACCTAGCTCAGTCCAACCGAAGGAAAGTCCGCTGTACATGAGTTATACAAAAAGTCAATGACAGTCATATGATTGTTTAAAAAGACAGGTTTTGAGCTGTGATTTGAATGTGTCCAGCAATGGCGCATTCTTCACATGGTCGGGAAGACTGTTCCATGCAGAGAATCCAGCGACAAAGAAGGTACATTCGCCAAACCTCGTTGAAAAATGTCGTTCTTGCCATTGATTCTTCGATGAGGATCGTAGCCGACATCATTCTGTTACGATTGTCTGCTACCCGAATGCAGAAGTCAGAGATGTAGTCTGGCATAAGATCATGCAGTGCTTTATATGATTGTGATCAAGAACAATTTGTAGGTAATCCGCTGAGAAACACGCAGCTAGCTAGCGGCGGAGATCGTATAGCCTATATCTTCGTTTAATAAAACAGACTGACAAACCGCAGTGAGTTACATAATAGAAAGTCAGACAAGTCTAATATAATTTTATGGGGTACAGTTGCTGAAGGTTCTTTACCGTTCATTGAAAAGCCAAGACTAGAGTATGTATAATTATGCTACCGTAATTTATAAAGAATTCTTGGTATGAAATTTCTGTCGTCTTTTATGGGAAGTTGAAAGGGGTGAGACCTGGGGCGCATGTCGTAATGGCGCTGAGCAGTGGGCGGAAAGAGTCTCCGTAAGACGTGCGCGTCATTTACGAAGGTGTTGAAAGAGCGCACTGGATAGTTCATTTGTCATGTTAAAATAGTCAGTAAGTGCTTAGTAGATCATTGTTTCAATTGCTAGCGACATCTTACGGCAACCATGGATGTTGACCATATTGAAGAAAGACTAAATAAAACATGATTGCGTTACCCGTGCACGGTCGCTGAATATATAGCGCTGTAGGTTTTGTTTTAAAGGTGTTATATATATATATATATATATATATATATTCGTTTAATTGAGAAAAACAATCTGACAAAACGCAGAAATGCTAACATGAGTGATAATGGATAATTAAAGTTCATTAGAAGATTTTAGAATAAACTAGTAAATATTTTTATATAATGATCTGGGAATAAATTGAGAGTTGTCCTTGGGTGGGAGAATATGGTTGTGTGCTCTAGGTCTTAATTGGTGAGAGGAGAGGGGTCGGAGTGGAGGTAGGAGTTGGTGAAGTACATGCTTGGGGTTGTGCAATATAGAGAAAAGGAGTTTCGCATCGGCTATATTGGCAAGTTCAGAGACTGTCGGAAAGGATTGCTCTAGGTAACCTAGGCGTTTGGCTCTTTTTAGGAGTTTTTCCAGGCGTTCTTTATCGGAAGCCAGCGTGAGACCCCACCAGGATGGGGAGGCATATAGAAGTTTAGCAACGGTAGACTAGTGGCTTTGGTTACATTATGGATGGATGAGGAAGAAAGGCCATGGGTTTTGAGTTTTCTGATAGCATAAAAAGAGGAGGAGCAAGTTGCTGTGAGGTGGTCTATATGGGCTGTGAGTTTGAGATTATCTTGAAGGATGACACCCAGTATCTTCAAAGTTTTAACTCGGGTAATACTAGGCAATGGAGGAGGAGGGTCAAATTGGTGTCGAGGGCGGAAAATGATCATTTCTTTAGATTTAGAGCTATTTAAGGTAAGGTTATTGGCAGATGCCCAGGTAGAGATTAAATGCAGTTCAGATGGAATAGTATGAGCTTGAGAGGATCCAGTAAGGAGGTAAGTGTCGTCTGCAAATTTGAGCATAAGATTAAGGGGCTGAGCAGGGTGCAGGTCTGAACCAGTAATGGAGAAGTTGGTAGGTCCTGAGACAGAGCCTTGAACTATACTAGCGTTGATTTTGAGCAGAGATGAAGAGTGACCTTTGAATATAGTGAGGTGTGAGCGTTCAAGATGATATTCAACTAGCCAGTTATAGATTTAGTCTGGGATATCAAGAGTGGAGATTTTGTCAAATAGGGCAGAGTGCTTCACAGAGTCAAATGCTTTGGAGAAGTCAAGGGAGATTATTGAGACATATTCGTTGGTTTTCAGGAGGAGTTGTGTATGATGTATGATAGATATTATGGCTGCAGAGGTGGAACCGGTGGGTCTGAAAGCAAATTGATCTGAAACTAGGGATTCAAGGGCAGCTTGAGTAAGGGTAGGGTATATAAATCTCTGAACTATTTGCTTTTCGACTATTCTGGAGAGAACAGGGAGGATGGAAATTGGACGGAAGTCAGCATTTTGAGAGGGGGAGTTTGTTTTAGCTTTTGGCCGGATGATGGCTACTTTCCATTGGGGAGGGATAAAGTGAGATAGGAATGAGAGATTGATAAGGTGAAAGAGAGGTAATGAAAAGAATGGGGCAGTGAGTCTAAGAAACCAAGCAGGTAGGTTGTCATATCCAGTGGCAGTAGGATGCAAATGGTCGAGAAGATAGAAAAGTTGGTATTCTTCAATAAAGGGGTATTTGGTAGGGGCTGTGAGTCGGAAATTGGGAGGCGAGTAGTTTTGGTCGGTGGAGATAGAGGAGTAATGGAGGTTAAGGTCGTCTGGCGTGATGTCTGTAGAGTAGTTGCTTTCAGGATCTTTGTTAGTAAGGGATTTTACTTTATCTCAAAGAGGTTTAAGACCTTTACGAGAACTTGCAACCTTATTCCGATGTGAAGCAGTCGTTATTGATATATAATTATTATATAAGTTTAAAAATTAACGCAGTCCATGAATATAATTATAGCACTGTTGAAATGTTTAACGGTGTCCAAATAGCCTAAAAATTAGTTATTTCTTAATTATCACATTCTTTATTAATTAAAACCGACAAACGCTGTATGATTACAATTCAGTATGAACGGACGATCACAAGATATTAAAGGAGTCAAATTTAGCTGTATACGGCAGCCATGCAAGGCGTCCATCACGTCCTACATCTCATTTTACGGCTGTCAAAAGATGTCGCTAAATAGCGGAGACTGAAGACCAATTTTCCAAAATTATCACACATTGTCAGTATGGCAAATCCACACAAATTGTGTGTGCGAGTGCGAGTGCCTGTGTTTGTTTGTGAGTGTGTGTGTGTGTGTGTTTGTGTGTTTGTTTGTGTGTGTGTGTGTCTGTGTTTGTGTGTGGAGGAGGAGGAGGAGGAGGAAGTGGTGGTCGAGGAGGAGGATGAAGAGGAGGAGGAGGGAAGGAGGAGGAGGGGAAGGAAGAAGATATTTACCAGTAGACAGTCACTAAAACGTTACCAGTTACAATACGCTCCTGAAACACCTTTAAATTTGTTTCACCGGTGCTATAAATTCATCGACTGCCGAATAAAAATCAATACTTTGCGGGTCTTCCTTTTTAACGACTAGCGGTGTGGTAACGAAGACCATTAGCGTCGCCCTCCTACTTTATCCAGGTTTGGGACTGGCACTGTCAGGAAGCATTGTGAGTCCTCAGTTTAACGGCAGCTTATGACAACATAGGCCGTTGCCGCCGACAAAGATTAGTTTTTGGCATATTACAGCGCTAATCATTGTGTTATAAGATTGTATATTATTGGGAGATTCAAACCTTTAAAATGGTGTGCAATGACTGTTCTCTTCTTTAAAAAATTCTGTAGAACAATTACAGGGAAAACTTACAACACCCCCCCTCCCCACAGCAAATTTCTACTATGTATCTATAAGCGTTTCATGAATAAGCTGGTGCCCTGCGTTCGGCTTTCGAGTGGCTCTTTAGAAGTTTGGAGTTGACGAATACGAT
Source organism: Aporrectodea caliginosa (assembly GCA_020284085.1). NCBI lineage: Eukaryota > Metazoa > Annelida > Clitellata > Crassiclitellata > Lumbricidae > Aporrectodea > Aporrectodea caliginosa. The sequence goes on from JACEVL010004291.1 coordinate 9,603, forward strand.
TAATATAGTGTATGAATTGGAGCGTGACAATTACAGACACTACATAAATAAATATACACGGAGAGTCTTGCAGTTTCTTGCTGAAAACGCGAAAAACGTCAGAAGCTGCTCATGAATATTCATGCTCAGAACCGTAGCCGACTGTCTGCCTGACCCCTCTGTATTTTCACCTGGATTACGATTACGCATAGGGAAAGACAAGAGTTTATTAAGTAAGTAAGAATAATTAAAGTTCATTAGAACATTTTAGAATAAACTAGTAAATATTTGTATAATATTATAATGATCTGGGAAGAAATTGAGAGTTGTCCTTGGGTGGGAGAGTATGGTTGTGTGCTCTAGGTCTGAATTGGTGAGAGGAGAGGGGTCGGAGTGGAGGTAGGAGTGTTTTTGTTAGATAATTGTAATTGTAATTGTAATTGTAATCGAACATTTATATAGCGCTGCTTAAAATCAGCAGCGCTCTCGACCTGCTTCAGTGCCTGAGTCAGGAAACAAAAATGTCTTAAGGCGTCTACGGAACTGGGAAGGAGAGAGGGCTAGTAACTCAAGGCGAAGAGACTGGGGAAGAGAGTTCCAAGCTGATGGGCCAACACGGGCAAAGCACATAGAGTGGGCCGTAGCAGAGCGCATGCGAGGGACAACCATAAGGCCACGGGTCGAAGATCGCAAAGAGGCCCTCGCAGGTAAAGAGGAGACAAAGGTGCAAAAGACCTCAGGTAGGATGGGGCCACCCCAACAAGGCAGTTAATACATGGACAGTTTAAAAGAATACCTTAATAAATTATAATACATGTATGCTTTGTTAGTTAATGAAATTTGTCAGGACATAATAATCACAGACAGTATGAGATGAACTACTTTATGTTGCAAAAATATTGAATATTAGTGAAATTGTAAAGCTCTGTTTCGACACCTCTAATGGTGTTGTTCGGATGCTATAAGTTTATGGTTCTGATTGTATTCTATATTTTTATGCGCTCCTAATGTTCGGTCAAGTAGACTATTCATCACCTCATACTTAAATGTTGAATATGCCAAAACTAATCTTTGTCGGCGGAAACGGCCTATGTTGTCATAAGCTGCCGTTAAACTGTGGACACATTGTATATTTTCTGTATTGTCGTCAACGGCCTCTGATGTCATAAGACGACGTTAAACTGTGGTTAAATTATAATAAGGCAAGTAATCAAGCGCTCAGCTTTGATCCATAATATTTCTAAGCCTAACTTCAACCATCTTCGATAAACCAATGTAATCTACGAACTTCTATAGCGCCAATGTTATAATGCTTAAAGCATCAGTCGATGATCTCTATTAATCAAAATCGTTGTGTAAGCCAAATTCCAGGGTGAGTGCGGTCGAAATCAAGATGTGAATCCGAAAAGACGCGGAAACATCCGAGAAGAGACGGAAACATCCGAGAAGAGACGGAAACATCCGAGAAGGGACGGAAACATCCGAGAAGAGACGGAAACATCCGAGAAGACCCGGAAACATCCGAGAAGAGACGGAAACAGCCGAGAAGAGACGGAAACATCCGAGAAGAGACGGATACATCCGACGGAGGAAACGATGAGTTTCTAGTCGAGATCTGTTGGCCAGAACAGACTTTGCAGAACGTACTTTTGTTGGAACAGAGTTCTGTTCCTAACAAGACAGACTTCCTCTGGTGTGCGACGCGCAGGCGACGTGGTCAGCTGAGCAGTGTCCCTCTGGGGGTCTGCGGGGTGCAGTTGCCGCCGTCTGGTGCGGTCCGTGACTTGGGAGTCCTGCTTGAGTCAGACCTGTTGATGACGGGCCACGTAAATCAGTTGGTGGGCAGATGCTTCCGCCAGTTGAGGCTAATTAGGAGCTGCATACGTTCACTGCCTTTCGAAGCAGCAAAAACGGCGGTTGTCTGCTTCGTGGTCACTCAGGTAGATCGTTGCAACAGCCTACTGGCTGGCGCGCCCAAACATCTGCTCGACAGACTGCAATCCGTCTTGAATTCAGCAGCGAGACTAGTGTTCAACCGAAGAAAGTATGATCACGTCACGCCTCTGCTTCGTGACGTACTGCACTGGCTCCCGGTGCAGTATCGTATAGATCATAAACTCGCCCTACTGGTGTACAAGTCCCTCCATGGTATGGCACCGGAGTACCTA
>JACEVL010004293.1:0-17774 GCA_020284085.1 Aporrectodea caliginosa
GCACTCTCCTATTCTGCTTTCCACTCACGATTGAAAACCGAACTCTTCAAACTATTCAATGCAGAACCTACACTTGCGCCACCAATGGCCACCATCATAACCGACTACCACCGTAGCACAATGGTGTCTACTCGGCTTAACCTCCCCCGGATTTTGACCTCTCGTCGGAACGAAGAGGGGATTCTTTCTATTGCGGACTTGATTTGATATAGCGCCGGTGCTTAAGCTGGTCTCCTTGACGTGGCTTTTGTGGGCGCTGAGAAACTTTCGAAGATTCACATTACGTTACATCTAATTCCACCCTTACATATTCTAATATGGTCTGGGCCTCGCCATACTGTACAAAACTAACGAGATTAAATAAGTTACAAAGAAGAAAAATGCGAGAATTTGCTGGCCCTCGGCACTCTATGCCTACCGATGCTATATTGCAATTGTGTTTTGTGTCGTAAATATCGAACAGATTAGAATCTTGAAAACTAGCGAATTCGTGTTTGAATACTTTCATAATCAATTGTATTGTATTGTATTTTCGTTTATTTCATAACTTGCTGTCAAGACGCAACAAGTAACATCAATTCCCATGGGCCTTCAACAACAATTCCCCTACTACGTCTTTCCTAAACCCATATATTGTATGTTCTGCTGCGAATGTTAGAGTAGCTTTTGCTAGGACCAATTTCCATTTCCCAAATGTTTTCAATTAAATGAGCTGACCCCAGCATTTAGAAGGATATACCGTTCACTTTACGTAATTCAACTAATATCTCGCTGTTTAAAATCAGACTACGGTCTCATATTATCACGCCGCTGGTCTATCGTTCATTAAATATATTAGACTCAGTTAACGACTCAAGAATTATAATGTTACATCTTACAATTCTTATATAGGCCTAATACTACTTCTGCCTAAAATTATACTTTTGTTACAGGTGGCCCTGTAGGGGGCCTAGGTCTTTTAGGGTCGTAGTCCTATTGATCCCTTCTGTCGCGGGTGTGTATTTACATATATATATACACGTATGCACGTATTTGGCCATTAGTGTAGCGCCTTATCAAAACATTTGTTGTGGTGACCAGTTTCTGGTGGATATACAGCCAAGAACAACATATTCTGGAGATGAAATGGCTTAACTTTTATTGTTACAGAGACAGGAAATTAAGATAATCGCTGGAATAATTATGCGCAAAGTTAATTTCGGTGTGTCGTAGTCATCGCATACGGAGCCTCGTAGCCAAGACATCACATTCTTTGGCTGAGGCGTTCGGCATCTGGAGCCTACAATGGGTATGGGAGTGTGCAGGTTGGGTCGCTGACAAGCACGTACAGCTGAAATAGACAACATCGAGAAACATTAAATGATGTGATATTCAATGTTAACATTCATGATATTCTTTTAAAATATGATGTGAAATGCAATTTAATGCTGCATAAATTCGATGGGTGGGTGGAGGGACGCACGCACATACGGGTGTTGTAAGGATGGATGGATTGATGAATGGATGGGTGGATGGATGGGTGGGTGGATGGACGGATGGATGGACGGATGGATTTATGGATGGATTGATTGATGGATAGATGGATGGATGAATGGATGACGTCCAGAAATTTGGAAATGATGTAAGGTTCGGGATCCATTGACTTGTTTTGACGGAAGCGCGGATGAATGGATGGAGCAACAGACAGTCAAACAGACAATTACTGGCAGACATGTCTAAAGAAATGCTGACGCGTCAGACAGAAGTTACTAAAACTTGACTCACCTTTTGCCACCAGGTCTGGAAAGCTGTTGGAGGGACCGGATCTGTTAGAAATAGAAAAAAGGAAATAAGTTTTCTACTGTTTTACGTTACGTAATATAATGGGATCTGGAAAGAACTAAGAAACAAATGAATTATTTTAACGGTTTACATTACGTAATATAAAGACTCTGTAATGAACTAAGAAACCAAATGAGTTTCTACTGTTTTACGTTACGTCATATATTGGGATCTTGTAGGAACTATGGAAAGAAATGAGTTTCTACCCTTCTTCCTTACATGATATAATGTGATCTGATATAATTGTATCTTATCATGGCACTGTTTATACAATACACATTAACTTGTCTAATTATCATTTCTGAACATTGTTTTAATGTATGTTATGTTTCTTTTATTGGGTTCTTGCTGTACACTGATTCAAATAAATCAAATTAAATCCAAAAATAATTATTATCGAAATTGCAGAATAATAATAATGCATCGCCTTTCTGGAGAGACTCATTGGAGACTCAAATAAAATGTGTTCCAGATATATTGCAAATGATGAAGAAGATTAACACTCGTATAATAATAGCTCATGTTTCTAACAATAATGGAATGCATCTCATACTTTATTGAATTGGCGCTCTAATTTTAAGCGATAGCTATTATTCGTAAAAGAAACAGAAGCTATTAATATATATACAAGTGATTTTTTTCTGATCCTCTACAACCTATATGATTCTATTTCATTACGGTTGACTTTCGCAAACCGAGATGCCAAATTCATGGCTTATAGGCCTGCTTCTTAGCATTTAGGTCCATAAGACCACGTGTTGGGCATTCTATTTTTGTCTCTTACCCGTGGGGGGTACTGACTCTTCAACGAGGTCCAGGTACCAACGGTCGACGTCCGCTTGCGAAATGGTTTCGGTAACGTTGTCCAGAAGCGCCAGCAGGTTGAATGCACTGGTCAGTTCCGTGTCACAGGCCGGAAGTATTTCTCTATGAATCACCAGGAACTCGTCAAGATCGGCTTCCAAGTCTGCACATGCGAAATAACAGTAGGATTTGTACACAAATTAAGATTTACCGGTAAATAAAAAAAGCCCGGTCCTATATGGCCCCACGTTACAATATACTTCAAGAAAAGCATATGAAAATCTCTTAAATTAACTCAAATCTGATTAATCCTACGAGTTTACGAGGGTTTCGTTTTGGATTTTGCAGTAATGGTGCAACGAAAACAACTCGGATGATAGACGTTGTTCTGTTTAATATCCAGCAGTAGGCCTAATGTTGTTGATATCATTTCCACTTTGATGGCAGGCACAATTTAACTGTACTTCAAGTCGCATAATTGTGTGGTCAATAAAACATGTTTGGTGAAACAGAATAGGATAAAATAATCGATTTTGCTTCGTCTGAACTGCTGTGAATGAGTTGATACCCGTCACTTGGCTTTCTTTGGGCAACGTAGACATCTCGAGAATATCATCAGAAATCTGATTATGTATATGCTTAAAAAACATGGTATTCCAACTACACGATTTATTAAGCGCCACTTTCTTATGACCAAGCATCAATGGCGCTGAGCAACGTTATTGCGAGTGAAGGACTTGCTCAAGTTCATTAAGCATTTAAGTGACGGCTTGAACTCTCATTCTCCGTGCTTATAACTTAATCGACTACCATGTTCGACAAGCGTAGTCCCAACGACATACATATATAAGGATGCGAGGTAAGTAGTCTACATACGAAATTACGAACAAACAAACATACATAGCATACATATATAATAAAAAATTATAAAAATTATAAACGTGGAGTACAATACAACACTTAACACAACACAATATACTGGGGCGCGGTGGTTTGGGGGTATGTTCGGTGCCTTGCAGGTGGAGGGTTGCGGGTTCGAATCCACCTCAAAGCGCTGCGTAGGGACCCTGGGCAAGTCCTTCACTCGCAATTGCTCATGCGCTTCGGCGTGAAACTCCGACTACAGCAGTAGTCGGGAGCGCCTCTGAATGGGAAATCTGGTTGAGGCGCCATAACAAGTGTTCAAATACAATACAATACAATACAATATATATGTGGCATAGAAATCCATCTGAACACATTCATCCGTAACTTTGTCATCTCTCTGCCTCTGTCTCTTGGACGCCATGTTCATCATTTGCAAACCATGTTACGTCTGCTTCTGTACCTGCTCCATTCCATTCGTCGAAGCGACCGTCGACTTCGACCTTGTTGAGAAGCGAATCTGGAGTCGAATCCAGATAGCACCAGTACAGGCAACCAAGGACATCCGAACGCTCTGGGTAGTTGACCGACGAACAGTGTCCTGCAGTACAGGCATACCTACACACAAGTTAAACACACACTACTTAAAGAAACGACTACTTATATATAGATATATATATATATATATATATATATATATATATATATATATATATATATATTGTATTTGAACACTTGTTATAGCGCCCCTACCAGATTCCTACTCAGAGGCGCTCAATACAATACAATACAATACAATATATATAATTATGTGATATTTGTTTTTATATACATATGACATAAGATATTTATTGTTCCCAGTAATTATTTACATCGACAATTAATTAATTATGCACGATACTACAACTTCCATGGATAATTAAATCATCATCGCTATATGGTAGCAGGAGCCTAATTACTTCATGCAAAGTGAGTCAAGATGATGGCCGATTCTTTAGCAAAGATAGAAGAAAGTAGATTACTTTAACTACAAAATAAAAAATAAAATGACGCAATCAGCATAAAGCGACAGAAAAAAGGAATAATAATGCGTTCAAATATAAAAAAAAATAAACGATATAATATATATATATATATATTATATATATATATATATATATATATATAGTATATACGTACTTGAGTCTTACTTTACGCAGACACTTAATATTATGGCATGTTATTGTACCTCACAAGAGGTGAAAACGTTTTAAGAAAGATTATCATTAAACTGTAACTAATCTTTCAGTCGAGGTTGAAAATACTAGAAAGACTCAGGTTACGCTGTGATGTTCATAAAGCAGTTGAATAAACCATTTGAAATCATGTCGCCTTACTGAGCGGCCAGTATGGGAATTGTAAAAAAATTACTGAGGGGTTAGACGTTGATTTATGTGCAGTTTGGGTGTGAAATGTAGACTTTACTGTGGGATCCTAAGAAAGACTAGGGGGTTGAACCCCTCCAAGCCCCCCGGAAATTCTCACTCTAGCTGAGACGAAGCGAATCCGACCAGACCAAGGAAGATGACAAACAGAGCGTTCATGTTTCCGTTTCCTACGAAATCAATTTCAATTTCAATTTCAGTTTATTGTCTCATCATTGTACATAATATCAACAACGACATAACAGTCAAATACCAAGTATGCCATGATAGACGGTTCATCATAATATGTAATAAAAAATAAAATTTGAGAAATTAAAATATGTGAACCGTTATTCATCAAACAAGAGCAAGTCGCGGCATATGATGTTAGTCAAAGTTATTAGAAAGCAACAGGCACAGCAGAGGGACAAGTCCCACTGAGAAATCACACAGAACTCATTGATAATTCGTTTAAGCGAAGCACTCAATCACTTAGCGTGAAAAATTCTGGACATAATTATTATATTTAACCTTAGGTTTTGTCTAATGTCTAGGCATATTGATGTTCCTAATCGGAAATTCTAAATATTGTTCTCTAACTGTCGTTTTGGTGGTTTCATATTCTCTAAATTGTCTTCGAGAACTTTTCATGTAAACAGAGATCTCCGAAATTTCTTATCGGCCACATAGAAGGTTCTTTAGAGAGACAGTGTATTCGTCAGCGCTATGTCGAATAGCTAGTAGCAACTCGTACGTGTCTCATAGGTTTACTTCATGCTTTAGCAACTTTTGTTTTTCATAAATCTGTTTTGAAGAAGTGTCCACTATTCTCGTTGCTGTCTGTCCGTCTATCTATCTATCTGTCTCAGGAATTACGCAAATTAGATATAAATCTCTAAAATTCAATGGGACAATGGCAACGTTATAGAAATTCCATGAACATCAAGAAATGACCCACCAGATAGGCCTAATGTCAGTATCTATTAACTGTGTAACATAGGCCTGTATGCCTTATGCAGAGTGTTTTATTATATGAATTTACTCACGCAAGCGTAAGAGTAGTCTTTGCAGACGAAGCTTGTAGCTGAAGACGACTGTTGACCAACTGGAAAGCGACTGTGATCGTTGGCCGCTTTTGGGGTCTTATATACTTCGCAAGTGACCCTGTTATCATGGAAGATATCTTGCAATCAGATATGACAATTCTTATCTCTGCCGTGAGACTCGCGTGTCTGGTGATAAAGACAAAAAAGCCGTTTCACTCAGCGAAGGTGATGAAGGTCAGGGTGCTGGACACGCTTTACAAAATGCAATAAGGAGCTGGTGTTGCAAATTGTAAGGGACTTGTGCATTGAGGTGGATGGATTGCAATGTAAGGTAAGATTGAGCTCTCGGCCCTGGCAGCCATAAGATGTCGTCAAACACTGAAAAGTACACAAAGATATATCAACGTCCATAATTATCTTTGTTTACTAAAATATCTGGATATTATTAGCCATCAATTTCGTTGGGCCCTATCTTCGTCGAATGCAGCGCCACTAGAGTTATGATACCAATGTCAAGGCCGATCTTGGTAGACCTGCATTTTTAACTACCTTTTGTGTTCTTTCCCAGGGTAGGACGGGACAATGCGACTGGTTATCATCACCTTATCGTTTTATCTAATGGAACGTCATCTCTTATCACGTCTGGTCTGTCGTGTGATTTTGCTAATCAGCGACATGCGCTAGAGGCATTGCATTTATATAATACGTCCAAGAAATGAACATGTTACCTCTGTGCTTAAGGTTTTGCATTGGTTTATTATTCAGCAGTGGTCTAGGAGACTTCCCTTTGGACATTTCCCCCGGACATTTCCCTGTAATCTTTCCCTGTCTGTTTTTTCTTCGGGCGTTTCAAAAGGATGAAACCCACGGGTATTTCTTCTCCCCCGACAATGTTAAAAATGAATTAAAATGAATCGAAACAGTGTCAACACGTCAAATGGAGTAAATTTTAATTTTGAAGCTGGGTTGTTTACCCAATCTGTTGCTATATTGACATTAATGCGTTAAAAGTCTTCCCAGAAAACTGTTTACAGATTGAGTAAATATCAAAACTTTATTAAACATTTACTTTAAGCATCAAAGTGAGTGAACATTAATTGAGGATCAAAGCATTAAAGCTTGGTTCTTTACACAATATGTTGCTATATTAACATCGAAATTGTTCACCATTTGTGAACATTGGGGGTGGGGGAATATCCGGTGGTTTGTTCCTATTGAAACACCCGGGGTAAAAATCCACAGGTTGGATGGCGGGGGTCATGTCCGGGAATGACCAAGGAGAAATATCCGGATCTCGTTCAGCAGATGGTTTGGTTCGGTTGGGACTCCCAGCAAATCATAATACTTAAACTCAGGTCTTAGCCTCCAGACTTATCTGACTGACCAAGGCATCTGACTGCTCTTCTCTAGTCACGCCTAGGTCTAGAAATATTATTGGTGTATTTTTCCATTACTGGACCTGGGCTTACAAGTAGTCTTCGAACTTCTGGGTCATTCGGCGCACATTGCGTCAGTCTCCTTTTTATCTACTTATTTATACATGTAAGTATGTTTGCCCGTCCTAAGACGGTGAAGTTTACCGTGCTTAGCGCTCCCCTCTTTTCTTCACTTCCCTTTCCCTTGCTCTACTTTCCCATTCACTTTCACTCCCACCACTTTCCCCGCCTTCTCCCCTTCCGGTTCCATAACCTTTCATTCCTGTTTTTCCCTCCCATCCCCTACCCTATTCTACCCCTCCCACCCCTTCTCTACCCCTCATACTGCCCTTCCTTTTCCCTCATAATCACCTTCCTTTCTTCTCTACTCACACTCCCCTGCCCTGCCCCTTCCCACCCCTCTCCCCATTCCCCTCCACCTCCCACTCCCCTTCCGTTCCTCCTTTCCCTCCTCCTCTCCTCATTCCCCTCCAACTCCCTCTTCTGGCCCTCCATATCTCCCTCCCTACCTCCAACCGTCCGTCCATGAACGCCTGTATAATAGCTATGCTCCGTACGTTGTTGAGAAATATATTGTGTTGCTATGACATCGGTCAAGCCGAAGGTCTTCGTGTCACGTCACAATATTATTGGGACGTCACAATATTATTACGTGAAATGACGTAAGCGTTACAGGCTTCAGAAACACCTTCAGATGCACGCACGCAAGCACGCATAGAGATTTCTGTTCTGTTATATTATTAATGTAAGTATGTGTGTACAATCGCATAATTACTTGCATGCACAATAATTGCATGCATATAGGCGCAAATGTTTGTGTATATATATATATATATATATATATATTATATATATATATATGTGCATGGATATTCTACATTGACGTTAAAGAAGCTTAGATGTGCTACCATGTGGATGCAACTCTTGAATTTTTTGAATTGATCTTAACCATCGACCCCAGTGTCGCCTGTTACTGGCCTATACCGTAATGTCAGACATAAACTAGCATAATTTTTGTTGTAATGAACTGGATACTTGACGTTGACGTTATAAATATTCAGGTGTGGAACTGTTAAATCATATGAATTGGTCCTAACCATCGACCCCAATGTCGCATGTTGTGGGGTATATATCCCGAAATATCAGTCATAAACTCGCACTAATTTTGTTATCATGAATTGGATTGTCTACATTGACGAATACATGTACACGTTTAGTTGTTCCAGGTGGCTGGAAGTCTTTAATCTCTTGAATTGACCTTAAACTTCAACCTCGGTATCGCCAGCTATTGCTATAGAGGAGAGATAATATTTGCTATCTCAACCCATTTAATAACTAACTGTCAGAGCTTAGAAAATTTTTCCTATCTGTTACCTGTAACAAGTTGCGACCTGTCAGCTTGGTGTTGTGAATACACGAAATTGATTGATTGATTGATTGATTGGTTTATCCCGAAATGTCACACATAACTTCCATGGTAGATCATGTTTTCGCTTTATTCTATTGTTATTATTATATTGTTTCATATTCCTCGCGTTTGTTCGATTGACCAGTGTCGTATTTGCCTTTTGATTTTTCTACCTTTTGTTGCATTCTTAGTTTGAGTTAGCCTAGAGTTACATTACTTACGTGTAATTACTGTTCTCGTTTGCTAGTTGATTTATGTAGAGCGCTAAAATGTACCCTTTGTACTAGGAGATGTCATTACGCGTGTGCCCAAGTGAACAAAATTAATTTGCCTACTGTACAAATTGTACAGCAGGCTAATTCCCCTCCCCTACAACCACATTGACAATGAAGAGGACTTCAGAGCATGTCTCTATAGCCCAATCGGATGATTACCTCTCGTTGAAATAACTAAGGGATGGACCAAGCCTCCCACGTCCCCCGAATGTAGAGCCAAACCACTATGTATTAAATAACAATGATCTAGATTCGGATGAACATTATTTCACAACCCAGCCTCTGCCAGGCAATTATAGTACCCTTGATTACCTAGGGCCAGCACTTGTCTCCTCTAAAAATATCTTAACCTTAATGTATATAAATCATCGTAGTAGGCCTATTCTTGGTAAGCTTAATGAGATTGTAATTTACTTGAGCAAGTAAGTATCTGATGATATGCTGGCAGTTTCTGTAACTTGTCAGGGCGAGCCCTCAGTAGATTTGATACATATCCGGGGCTATAACTTTGTACACAGATCTAGAAGTACCGGTTTGGGTGGTGGTGTGGGTTTCTTTATTAGGGACCAAGTAGACTATAAATAATTCGAACTTATGGACAATAGCCTGCACCACCATTCATTTGAGGCCCTATTCCTCCGATTTCCTCAATCAAATGGACGTGGCTAAAGCCTTTAATACAATGGATTATGGCATACTATTTTTTTAAACTTGCAAATATAATAATACGCGGAACTGTACTAAAATGGTTCAAGAATTACTTTGAAGATCGCAAGCAGCAAGTCATCTGCAACGGTGTTCTCGCAGCTAAGGTTAATTAAATATGGAGTCCCCCGGAGAGCTATTCTAGGGGTGTAAAGAACCTGGCTGTACTGAAAAAGATGTTTCTTCTATCTTTCCAGTTATGGTGGTAGCGGTACTACGTGTACTATTTGGCTGAGCGCAGGCTATAGCTCTTCGGTAGCGCGTCGGTCCTTAACTAATTCGATGAGACTCATTAACAGAATAAGAGCACGACGGGTTTCGTTTTCTGGTTATTATTCATCACCTCGTATATCAAAAACTGCATATTTGAAACAACTTATAAAAAGAGCGGCATCGTCCGTTATATATAAAACTGCTTGTTTTTAAACAACTTATAAGAAAGCGGCATCGTCTGTTACTCTCTCTTTCCGATCCGCCGAGCCCGTCTTCTCTCTCCGGCTCCCTTGCTGCGAATCTCTTCTCTTCCGCTTTCCCCTCTCTTCTCTATCGCCCCCGCCTGTCAATCAACTCTTTCGCCCCCCAACCGCGCTCTCCGGTCCGTTCCCTCTTTCCTTGCTCCCCTTTCTGCCTTCTCTCCCCTTCACCCTTTGACAGGCGTGGCCTATGCTTCCACTCCCTTGGGTCTGTCGGCTGTCAATTATCTTTCCGTACTAATACAATGCAATCTTATAATAAAATGTAAACTAACATATATATTTAACTTATATTAATATGGTCTTGTCCGATCTCACTACAACTCTCCACTTCACAAGCTGATGGTTCCAGGTTGAGCATCGGCAAGTAAAGAAGGCTTTAGGAGTGTTCTTTCTTGGTTCTAAATGTTTCTACTAGATTACATAAGCACAAACGACGTCGTGGTATTTTTTCGAATTGTTCGTGAATAGTGACGTCATCAGGCTGCCTAACACATGATCGATCGATTTCTCGAATCTATAATAACGAAAACATACAACAAACCAGTAGTTTTCCGCAAGCAAACATTTTTATATACATGTTACTGATAATGCTATTATGTGAACTATCGCATGCGTATTAGAACCAACTACACATGACTCTGTTTTAGTTGGTCATGTAAGCTCTAGACAACCCATTAATAAACATCAAAAAGCTCGGGACAAGCCTCCTGCCATGGCATGTGTGCCTCCCAGTATAGAATTAATTCCCAATTTCGATTTAAAATCGTTCTGCTGGGTTGCCGAAGCCCATCTTCTCTTCCTCCATGACTCCTCTTCCTTCCTATTCTCGTTATCGACCATATCACTATCTCTCGCTATAGTCATGTTCCAATAAGCTCCTTTGGCGGGCCTCCGCCAGTCTAAAACATCTGCTCTATGCCTCATGCTATCACTTTTCCAATCAGTCGCACAAGATCTGCCCTCATCTTGTCTCTTAAATCTCTGATCCATCCGATTTCCTACTTCATACCATCTGCTTCTTCTTCTTCTGGACTCATTTGTATTCCTGTTGGAATAGAACCAATTCTTCTTGTTTCCTTTAGCACCTCTGTGACTCTTCCAAGTATAGTCGTGCGCCAATTCAAAAGCCCTCTTCCTACATGTAGGTGCTACGTTTAACGGTAATTGATTCTGCACATTTGCTCCGTCTTTGGTTGTAGGCAACTTATCTAGCCTACAAAAGCGACCGCTGTCTGCTATATGCTTGTCAACTCCTTTCAGTTTCGCCCCACGTGTTCCTAGGTCGGACAGCATAGACAAGTTCCGCTGTGCCTTCTTCAAAGCTCCAGACACTTCATTAATTATTTCGTTTCCGACGTTATCGGCTTGTTCAACAGAATCGGGTTGGATTCCATTAGTTCCAGATGTGACCGGCGCATCATCACCCTCGATCTGTGGTGTATGATCGCCCTCCTGATCTCTCCCGCAGACCCCATCACTCATTTGATTTTCTTCGCTATCAGCCTCTTCCGCTGAAACGTGCTGGGTTTCATTATTATTAGCAGATGTGGCATCCGCGGCTGCTCTCTGTACCTCTGTGCGTCTGTGGTCTTGTTTATGACTTCCCTTCCTCCGTGCGTCTTCGGAAGTCTGCCGTGCCTGGTCATTTACGTCGTCCAGTCCCTTCCGGTGATTTATTTCAATTACTGCGGGTGTCGCGTCAACGATTGGGGCTTCCCGTGTTACCCCATGGTCGTCATCTGGTTTTACACCCTGTGCCTTTGAACCTCTTTCCCTTGGGCGTAGTTCAGCTAATTCGTCTGCGGTCGGACTCGTTTCTACCCCCCCGCGTCTCGGTACCGGTCTAGACCCGTCTTCGTCCCTCCCGCGTCGTGGACCGCTATCGTTATAATTATGCTGTCTCGTTGCAATTAGTGTCATGGGGTGGGGCGATAAAGAGCCGTCTTTAATTAACGTCAATTTCTGGCATTTCCGTCTTCCGTCCTCCGTCTTTGAGTTTCCTCTGTCCCGGGATAGGTAACTGAGTGCGCTGCTGTCGGTCGGGTTTACTTCCCCCTTGCGCTGTCGAATATTTCTGCTGTAATTAATTCCCCTTGCGGCTGTGTGTGTCTGCGGAACGTTGTTTGGTCTTGCGTCTTGTCGTGTCCCTACCGGATCTATCAGACCAGGGTTGTTTGCAAAAATATCGCTTCCCAAAATCATCCCCACCCCCAGCCCTTTTACAACTGCTGCTTGTACTCTAACCTTGCGATCTGTCCCGAATTTCGGCGAAGAGATTTCAATTTCGCATGTGGAAAAACACTTGATTAACCCAAAAGCACATTGAATTCTTATTGGATTTTCCATGGCAGATGGCTTGCTCGGTAAAATGTCAGAATTAATAAGGGTCACGTGTGACCCTGAATCTCTTAAAGATTCTACAAGAACTCCGTTAACAGTAACTGGGACCAAAAAACGTTTCTGATACTCGATAACTTTGCCACAAATTCCCTTTGGCCGTACAAAATTCACTTGTGGGTGTAATCTGCCATTGTTTGGATTGTAAGACTGGGCCCCATACTCTGCTCTAGCACCTTGATCTGGTTGCCCATACCTTGTTTGCATGTGCCTTGTGCTGGCACCATCATTAGTGTTATTCCATGCGGGTTCTCTACTGAAGGGCGCCTTACCCCCCCACTGGCTGTCTCTCGTGTCTGCATTGTGTGGCCTGAATTTATGATCCTGTTTATGGTCATTCTGAGCAAGCTTTCTGGCTTCGCTTGCGCAATCAAATTGAATGTCTGCAAAGTTAACTAACTCTGCTGCGTTTGTAGGCCTACGTGCCTCAACAAAATATTTGGCGTCTGCCGGCAAAGTTTCCTTTACACGTTCCATCAGAATGTCGTCTACAAGAGCGTCTAAACTGTCAATTTCTCTGCATTCAAGATAATACCCAAAGACGTCTCGTAACTGGTCTAACAATTGGGAATATGATTGTTTCCCTACTCTGCGCATTGCTTTAAATTTCTCTAGATAGAATTTCGCATTCATTCTGCATGCATTTAAAAGAGCGAGCTTTGTCTCCTTGTAATCTGCGCAAATCTCAGTTTTTAGTCTGTTGTAGTGCAACCGTATAGCTGGGTTTAAAAGTGAGGGTAGGATTCTTGCCCACTTACTTTCATCGATGCCTTGTAGGCTCGCTACCTTCTCAAACGAATGAAAATACGACGCTAAATCCTCTCCGTCGCCCATTGAAGGAAGTTTAGAAAAGTTTACAGAGTTAGGTAGGTCAGTCGCAGGAACAGATGTAGCAGTCTGCACTAGACCCAAATGCACTCTTTGCTGATTCAACGCCATTTCAGTCTCCATCCTTTCCTTCTCTGCTCTAATCAGTTCGAGCTTCAACTGATCCCTGCTGCGTTCGTCTTCCTCTGTCTCTTCATTCTCCGTTCCTTCTCCACTCCCTTCTTCCTTCTCATACTCCTCCAGTCTCTCGATCATCCCCTTTCGAGTAAGACCGTTCCACTCGATTCCTCTCTTTTCGCATTCCTCGCCCAACTCTCCTCTCTTCATTTTTCCAAACATGCTGACTGCACTGGCACAGAAAGGTTTAATTCTGCCTTTATTATTCCTCAACCAACTGACGCGTATACAGCCAACGGGGCTTACACTAAAGTAACTATACCGATCACACTGCCAACGTGGCAAACAAAATCTTAATAATCACACTGCCAACAGGGCAAAACTGAAAAATTGCTACGCTTTCGTACAATATCTATATAATCCTTTCACACAGTTCAGATTGCTACGGGTTTTCAATAACCCTTCGATCACCAACCAATTAGCAGTTTTATGACAGTTGACAATAATTTTAACAACTTGGACTCTGCTCACCCGATGGTTTATCAGCTTTGTCTGAAGTGTAGCTCCGAAGAGGCCGCCGCTTCCGCTGGAATGGGTTTTCAGAGGTACTAGAGTCTCCTTGCGTCGGATGAATCGTTCGTTCCCTTCGATCCGTTTCGTCCGACTCCAGTTGGTCGTTTCCTTCGATTGAATCGTCCGTCTCCCTCGCTGTCTTGTTCGTCTGTTCCTTCGATCCGTCTTCTTCCTCTCCTTTGCGTTTTCTCCAGGAGCAGAACGTGTGGTCCCAAAGAAGCCGCCGCGTTCAGTCCGTTAAGGAGTTCACTGGTTATCCCGTCGTCTTGGATGCGTAGTCCCGAAGGATACCGCCGCGCCCGGTCCGTTGAGAAGTTCCCTGGTTATCCCGCGTCGTCTCGCTTCCGTTGTTCTGTTCGTCTATCCCTCGGACTGTCTATTCCGCGAGTCTTCGTTCGGTCTCTCTGCAAATATCGTGAATCCCTGCTGGCACAATGTACTGAAAAAGATGTTTCTTCTATCTTTCCAGTTATGGTGGTAGCGGTACTACGTGTACTATGTGGCTGAGCGCAGGCTATAGCTCTTCGGTAGCGCGTCGGTCCTTAACTAATTCGATGAGACTCATTAACAGAATAAGAGCACGACGGGTTTCGTTTTCTGGTTATTATTCATCACCTCGTATATCAAAAACTGCATATTTGAAACAACTTATAAAAAGAGCGGCATCGTCCGTTATATATAAAACTGCTTGTTTTTAAACAACTTATAAGAAAGCGGCATCGTCCGTTACTCTCTCTTTCCGATCCGCCGAGCCCGTCTTCTCTCTCCGGCTCCCTTGCTGCGAATCTCTTCTCTTCCGCTTTTCCCTCTCTTCTCTATCGCCCCCGCCTGTCAATCAACTCTTTCGCCCCCCAACCGCGCTCTCCGGTCCGTTCCCTCTTTCCTTGCTCCCCTTTCTGCCTTCTCTCCCCTTCACCCTTTGACAGGCGTGGCCTATGCTTCCACTCCCTTGGGTCTGTCGGCTGTCAATCATCTTTCCGTACTAATACAATGCAATCTTATAATAAAATGTAAACTAACATATATATTTAACTTATATTAATATGGTCTTGTCCGATCTCACTACACTGGCCCTCCACAGATCTGGCCTATCATGGTGCATTCTTTCTTATTGTTAAGTAAAATCGGCTGACCTGTGGCCAACCGATAGGTGCTGGCGCTAAATAAACCTCCGCCGCAAAGCATGCTGGGAGCTTACTATGTAATAGTTTGTGGGGACGTAAATTAATGACGTCAGCCTTTTTGTGTTTTGAGCTGCCATTTTGAAGCGTACAATTTAATCACTTGTGGTGCTAATAATCAAGTTTAATTGTTCTAGTGAGGTGAAACAGGTTAATGGTAACTTCCGATTGTGAGGGAAGGTGTACAGAAAACGTCACGGTCTGTTTTGTGGGGAAGTAAGCGAGTAATCTGTCGAAATTTATAGAGCGCAAGGCTGACGCTGACTGTCCGTGGGCGCCCTTTAGTTAGTTCCCTGATTGCTGCATAATTTGGAAGCCCTTTGCCTAATGGTGATCATCCGTGCACTAGAGCTATACAATTAATCGTAAACTGAAATGTTGATTATTGTTCAGGTAATTTTTGTTAAGGAATACTCCTAGTGATTGAATTATTTTTAACCTGTAACCAAAACCTACCAGGTGTAGATTTGTGTTGAGAATCTCTTTATGTTCTGCAATTGTAATTAATTGATTTGTCAAATATCATGGAAATGCCTTCTAATAAAGTCAAGTTATTGGCTAGGCCGAATACCAGTGTAGTAACTGAACTTATAGGGACAGCAGAACTGAAGATGAGGTCAGGTGAGGTTAGAGTAGGCGTCACTGTGGCCGATCTTGAAGAAGAAGACAGGATGACCCTGGTCTCTGAGCTTGAGCAGATCGAGGTAATGCAAGCACAACTGACACAAATGCAGCAGCAAACAGCCGCTTTTCAGGCTGTTTTACACGATAAGATAAGTCGCGTTCGGGTAGACCTGAACCCAAATCGACGTGACCGGTCGATTGTTTCCAGACCGGAAACTCCGGACAACCTATGTCCTAGGAACTTGGCCGAACCTTTAGATAAGGTATATTTAGATCCTGGTACAGCATATTCACAAAACTTACAAGACATCCAGACAGAAAACCTCTGGCCTGGGCTGGTCACCCAAAGGCTAGGCTTACCTGAACATCTCCTTTTCCCACCTCCATCCAGCTGTCACCCGATTTACCCCTCCAGCTATGAGGCCCTAGAGAAGAGGAGGCTGCTACAGCCCAAGCCTTGTTACAGTTAGCGGGATCTAGCCAGGGGGGACGCGACAGGACCCTCCTCTTTCTTATGGTTCTAGGACGATTGGTCATATGACGATTGGTCATGGGACGATCGGTCATCGGAACTAGATCTAGGGTGACCGGCGAGATGAGTCCTATGTGACTTCACCGGTAGCCCAAAACTCTTTTTGTAAAATTTGTGTATTGTCATTTTGCTTTATTTTGTGGTGGTGAGTAAACTACTTACTTACTTACTACTTACTTATTTGTATATAGGGCATATTGGTCATAGGACTATTGTAACGGCATGTGCTGTGTTACGGCTCTGTAGAGAAATTGTCGTAGTCATTCATTCATATGCCGCTAATAAACCGACATAATTGTTTGTAGTCGTTAGTTATGGACATTCTTAGTTTTAAGCTCAACACACCGAACTCAAAATAGCAGCAATTAGGGACATTCATCGTTTATAGACAAATACAATCAGTGCCAATCAAGAAACTTATTAGGATAATTACTTACAGGGATCAACTCACTTCAAAAAACTAAACGTTCGGTCGAGAAATAATAAACGTTTTACCCGTATGTAACTCAAGGTATGAAAAGCATCAGTTAGGAGACATTGATCGTTTTAGACAGAAAGCCACAATCCAGTGCCACTAGCTTTGGCGTTGAACAACCGAGCGCCAAGCGGTATCGCATACTGAAAGATCGTGTCATGCGGGCAGTGGGAACATACGGAAAAATCGACATTCTCACATATCTGCGTGCTTTGTCTCATGTTTCATTCAAGTGACCATGGCACCATCATAACCGATAACCACCGTAGCACAATGGCGTCTGCTCGGCTTGACCTCCCCGGATTTTGACCTGTCGTCGGAACGAACAGAGGATTTTATATATATAAATTGCCATTATATATATATATTTATATATATATATATATATATGTATACACGTGTATATATATATTATTTGCGTTGCGCCTTTTCTAAAACTTTGTTGTGGTGACCAGTTTCTGGTGGATATACAGCCAAGAACAACATATTCTGGAGATGAAATGGCTTAACTTTTATTGTTACAGAGACAGGAAATTAAGATAATCGCTGGAATAATTATGCGCAAAGTTAATTTCGGTGTGTCGTAGTCATCGCATACGGAGCCTCGTAGCCAAGACATCACATTCTTTGGCTGAGGCGTTCGGCATCTGGAGCCTACAATGGGTATGGGAGTGTGCAGGTTGGGTCGCTGACAAGCACGTACAGCTGAAATAGACAACATCGAGAAACATTAAATGATGTGATATTCAATGTTAACATTCATGATATTCTTTTAAAATATGATGTGAAATGCAATTTAATGCTGCATA
>JACEVL010004294.1:0-10296 GCA_020284085.1 Aporrectodea caliginosa
CCAGCTCCTTCATCAGGGCTAGATCAAATCAAGTCTTCAAGAACGAGGTTGTTTGGTGAGTTTTGGTGCCAGGTAAGGATCTGTGAAGTCAAGCCTTAGGAGAGCGTGCTGGCTCAGTAATAACTTTCTAAATTATTATTGGTGCAGATAAACATTTGCAATATTTTCTCATCGACCTTTTGTGTCAGGTAGCATAAGATAAGTTCCTCCTTTATTACACACCTTGAAAGCTTTGCTGCAATTTCTTCATTTGGCACCGTAACAAAAGCCATGGAGTACGTGCCAGCAACATATTCAGCGGCCATTGTGGTCAGATGTCGGCGAACTGTATTCAACACACCCGACATACAGTAGACAGAGCAAAAAACAATCTGAAATATAAAAGATTTGAATTAACCAGGCATTTATAACAGTGTCTTTTCAGAGTCCATTAAAAGTGTCATGTACATGAGAAGAGGGGATGAGCAGTGTCTCTTTGTGAGGTTCTAAAAAGGTGTAACATAATGCATATATATTTACTTTGATAATCAGCTCTTGTCAAACCCCAGCATCTTTAAACTCTGATATGGATACAATACCCACGTTCACTACTGCTACATTGGTTAGAGCATAGGCTGTGTCTCATGCGCCTCTATGTTAGAGATCGTGTGGATCGCGGTTCGCTTCCCGATGGAGGTTTAAATTTTGGCCACAAGGTCCGTGTATGGGGACCCTAAATGGCATGGTGCCCATTCAAAAGGGCAAGCAGAGGTGAAGGATCTAACCCGATCAATCCGTTGAAAAAGAGCAGGGTCGATGCCAGATACGGTTGCTACAGAAAAACGTGTACACTTACATTTACTTACGTTCTATAGGATTCATGGGAGTCAAACGTACGTACGCAGATGAGGGTGTAAAAAAGTACACGTGCGTACAGGGAGGGGCCAATTTTACAGGATTTCTGCATAGGTATTAAATGGATGTCCCCATTAACTCTTTCAGACTGAATCTTTCATGACCATTCCTGTCTACATGATTTTAGCTTGTATAGAAGAAGTATTTGTATTTGTATGAGACTCTTCAAAACTTCCGAAAAGTGCTAAGTTATGACAATCTAACATACCGGTATCTAACATATGTTGCAAATTGTAACAGACTGAATCTTGTTTTAAACTCTTTCTGGTCCATCTGTTCAGACTTTCAATGAAGGATCATTCTCATTGTACTGAAACTGATTTCAAACTCAGTAAATTAAATTTAAAAATAGCCAAAAGTCTCACCCTAGCTGTCTGACATTTTATTATAACTTTGTGTGCTAGGATATTCAAGTAAATCGGTAACACCTACCAAAACTGTGAAAAACCAATTCAATTTGGACATTATATGGCCATCCACTAATTCAATCTTCATCAGCATGCAACTATCTGTAACCAGATTTACTCAAGCCACTCATTATCACCATATAATACAGAATTATCATTATACAATACAACTGAAATTTGATAACGCTCCCGCAAGCCTCACAGTGTTAAATGTCACTATCAGTTGTCACAGCTGTTCTAAACAACTTGGGGCATGTTTTACAGAAGTTGCTCCAACCAAGGAAATCAACTACATTGTGGGGCGCGGTGGTGTAGGGGCATGTTCGGTGCCTTGCAGCCGGAAGGTTGCGGGTTCGAATCTACCTCAAGCCGCCGCGTAGGGACCCTAGCAACAAGTCCTTCACTCGCAATTGCTCATGCGCGCTTCGGTGTGAAACTCCGATTCAGTGTCCGCGCTGTAGTCGGGAGCGCCTCTGAGTAGAAATCTTGAAGGGCGCTATAACAAGTGCTCATACATACACATACACTATGCCAGGGTCTTGCTGTGGACACTCCACTGAATAATTCTAGATAACCAAATTACTTCCGTAACAGTAATGAATTTTAAAAAAACACATACCGAGTAGGCAGATGTTGAAAACAAATGTGCATCAACAGAACGGAAATTCTAAGGATGAAACGGATTTATTACTTTTTAAGGGTAGCGCTACATCATTATTGCTCAGCAAAGCGAAACTTCGCTTGAACAACACAGATGTGTGATATGTGGTAGATTCCTTAGGAATGAATATATCCAGTCTCATAACTAGATGGCGCTATTGGTTAAACTCCTTTCGCCCCATTGCCAAGTCTTTTCTAGTTCATGATGTTTTAGCGACATTTTAAGGCATTTATTTGGCTGCAATGACAATACACGAGAAAATTTATAGTGCCGTTACTTTTTTATTGTGATTATGAAGAGACGACTCCTATTCTGATGTACTATTATGAATGATCCTTGAATAAAATGCTGAGCCTCTGCGAAAGGGAATGACGGATCGAATAATTTCATATAACGGTATCTCTGACTAGAATGGCAGATACACTCGATTACACCATCCCAGAGCCGTGCACCATCCCAGACAGCCATGGGCACAAGATGAACCTAACGAACTCGTCTTCCGGAGCTTGGATTTATTTTACAAGCACGGTGACCTAGGAAGAATTGGCGTCCACTCAGACAGCAATGGTGCAGATCTACGCGATAAAGTCGATGAAAACGAGCAGAGTTGAGGCCAAAACTCTCTAATCTTTGCATAAATTCTATCGCGTGCGGTCAATTTCACCTTAGTCTGAAAGTCTATGCGCTAAAGAATTATATCAAAAACGGAAGTAGTTAAAGTGTGGGCCATGTTTTGTTTGGGTTTGAATTTCTTTTATTTTTTATTTTTTCCTGAAAACTATTAATACTTTCTTGTAGTTTACTGTTTTGACATTTTACGTCCGATATGGCAGGTCTGGAGGATTTGGGAATTCCTGGTCCGGCTCAAGTGAGGGAAGTTCTGACAAACTGCACCGATGACACCTTCGCTGCCATTGAAGAATTCCAGGTAACCATATCCCTTGTAAGGTTTACTTAAACTACAGAAACGTCCATGGTTAAGTAGAATTGAAACTTTGTATCTCCATGTTGACGTGAGCGTCATATCGCTGAATTTTCGCACTTTGATCTGGCTCTTGTCGAGTGTCGACCTGTTATAACGCCGGCGAATAAGTTTGTTTCTTTGAGGCGGTTTTTGGTGATACCGAGAAATGTCGCTGATCTACAGTTACATTTGGTGGCCGCTATTAAGTCTTGATACGTGGAAAGTGTAGTAAAACACAAATATTATGATCCCCATAGCACCCAACTTTAATTTGACCAGACTAGCAGACGGCAAGTTTTCTTTGATCGGTGACAGTGTCATATGTGCTGCGAGAGCTGCTACCTGTCACGCTCCAACTTATTGACACAACTTTTTGCAGAGACCCTGAATATGATGTCAACTGTAGATGGAATCTGTTGATTTCATTCATGTGTGTGCTTAGGCCCATCACTGGTGACTCTTCTAGTTTACTGTGCATTGTTTTGCTAACTGATGTAATATTCTAGTTCTCAATGACAGTTAATGTCATATAGGCTTGTGCAGAGAGCATCCCTGATTAGTTTGAGCGGTGCTATATAGATGTTCTATTACATTACAATTTCATTCCCATGTCTGAATGATTTTGTGCTTTTAGGTTCAGAATGGAATCTTGCTTCCGTCGCTTCGGCCTGCCCTTCCTCTTCTCGACCTTCATGGAATACTTCGACTTGATTTCCACCAGTCAGTCCTTGAAGAACTTAAGGAAAAGATGCTGCAGAGGATTCGTGAGATTGCCGCTGGCAGTGACAAGAACAAATACAAGCTTCTGAATGAGCTCCTTGTCAAATGCTTTCCTGTGATCATGGTGAAGCCACTGCGACCAGTCGTACTGTGCTTAATGCAGCATCTGCCCAAGATCAAACACGAATACCTCAACGTCATCATGACCAACCGCGAGCTGTACAACGAAGCGGCAGTCGAGGTCCGGCAGCAGATATGGCAGGACAACCAGGCTCTGTTTGGTGACGAAGTTTCTCCACTTCTCAGCGAGTGAGCTATTTCAGCATTACTATGACATTATTACTTCTATAGCATCATTAATCCTAATGCGCAAGGCATCAGGCGATGGTCACTTATGACCCAGTGCCGTTTGCTAATTTGATATGTCTCATTTAATCTACTGGTAGTCGTTTGACTTTTACTACATGACTTTTACACATTACACCGGATAAGTTGTGTAGCATATGTGGCAGAAATGTAAATATTACTGTAATGAATGCTATAATTTACTGGTAATGACATTTAGGACGTTGATACATTTTACTGAAGGATGTTAATGCAAATCCTTCTGTATATTGCTAGGTTGATGTAATACACCTGACCTGGAGACGGACCACGGATAGATTTTAGGATAGTTTGAAAATGTTTCCAGAGCTACCATGGTGGAACGGTATGTAATATTAGTAGACGAATGTTTCAAAGGGATGGTCCAGTGTACAATAAAGGATAATATGCCCATGTAGTCATATGGGAATGTGGGACCAATAAGTCACCATGGGCTGCAGAAGGTGACAATCATTACCTGCATGGCTGAAGATGTTTATTTTAGGTTTTTATCTTAGGATTTTACCCACATTTTTCTCACATAATTGATGATGTATGTGTATCATCTAGCTACATCGACCTCAAAGAGTCGGCGCTGTTTAGCCTTGAGACGCAGTCGCCGATATTCTTCCTGTGCAGTCCAAAGAGTCGGCGACAGGAGAACGTCGTTCAAGAGCTCGCAAAGATGGTTGGAAAAAACGTGCGACTGTACGACATGGTGCTGCAGTTTCTGCGAACGCTCTTTCTGCGCACTCGTAACGTCCACTACTGCACGCTGCGTGCTGAACTGTTGATGGTGTTGCACGACAATGACGTGCAAGACGTCATTTCTATGGATCCCTGTCATAAGTTCACGTGGTGCTTGGACGCTTGCATCCGTGAGAGATTCGTCGACCTCAAGAGGGCAAAGGAACTGCACTGTTTTCTTGATACAATGCGATGGAACCAGGAACAGGTCATAGGGTAAGAGGTTTACTCTCTCTAGTATGCATATATTCCTACAGTAAATCCTATATTCCAACAGCTGCCCATGTGCAGCAAATCCTCTCGCAAGGTGAACTGTTCCTAGGGGTAGCTGTTGAAACATAGGATTTACTGTGAGTAGTTCTGGAAATTGCAGAACATCTGCTCACTAGATTGTAAAATTGTTGCTTCTGGGAAAAGTCCATTGTTGCTCCCAATCAGCTGTAACGTTTTTCTCCTGCTGTTTTTTATGAGATGGAGCCAATGTTATATGTGGCCTTTGCTAAATATACAGAATGGCCCATGCATATCATTCTATTATTATAGAAATGTTGTCTGTGTATTTGCCTACACCTAGTGCTTTTTTCTCTCCTTCTCCCTGGTCAAGTGCAAGGAAATTGCTTTGTCCTCATTCTTTCTGAGATGGCACCAGCATATATGTTTGTTCCCTATCAAAATGGACCATATTGACCAAGAATAGAATTATATCTGTGGCATTCATAGCAAAAATATAACTGAACATATGTGTATTTCATGCTAAGAATCCTCAACAGAACTGCTCGCTAGAATACTGAAGTAAAAGAGTTTGTTAAGAACAATTTCATTGGTTGTCAAATGATGCCCAAATAGCTAAGAAAGTGACCATCGGCAGACTGGAGCACATAGAATCTAACCATTAAAGTCCCAACCATTTTTTACAGTTGAAAGTTTGTTCAGAGTTCCCAATCCATTTTGAGTTGAAGCTCAAGTTTGACAGTCAGAGAAAATGTTTACTGGCACCTTGGCTGATTGTATTGTATTTTTGGTATATTTGCATTGCATTAATTTTATCTTTTGGGTTCTAGTGATTTATCGATGATTCTTTGTGACCCACAATCAGTGCAGACGATTACAGCTTCACTCATCAAATCTCTACAGAATTCCATCATCAATGAGTCACTTCCACGGGTAACTTTGTTTCTCTTATATTTTTCTGGAATTGGCTGATTAGTATTTCTGTGCTGTTTTGCTGCAGGAGCATGATTACTGTATAAATATTCAAGTACTTGACATCAAATTGGGTTTCTGCTTTGCTCTGCTCATGCTTCTGTGTTCAGAATACATATAGAGTAGGCTGACCAGACGTCCCGGTTTTCCCGGGACAGTCCCGATTTTCTGCTAGCTGTCCCGGCTGCCGGGAAAGGTAGGCCAAACACTAAATATGTCCCGGTTTTTAAAAACTGACCTGACTTTCCGATCTTATATATGATGTATTTCATGTGCGTGTGTCATGTGATTAAATAAAGGATATACTTACTTACTTTATCAACGTCTCCTTGATTTTACTACTGGCATCTGGCGAGTAAATTCATTTTTAATCTCACTTTTATTTATTACCATGCATAATACCTCTTCCGGTTCTAAACGTCATATTGTCGTAGTGATAATATTCTGATAAAACACATTTTCATAAATAATAATTTTTAATTTAAAATCTAAATCCTACAATTTGAAACTAAATTACTGAAATAAGATTGTAAAATGTCAAAACGAAAATGTTCTTTTAACGACGATCTGAAGGCCGAGTTTTCATTCTTGTCCAGCAGTGCGACTGATGGTAGCACTGCATTCTGCAATATCTGTAAGTCAACTATTTCGGTTGCTCACGGCGGCAGGTCAGACATCAATGACCACATTGCCGCGCAAGTCCCTTCACTCGCAATTGCTCATGCGCTTCGGCGTGAAACTCCGATTCAGTGTCCGCGCGCTGTAGTCGGGAGCGCCTCTGAGTAGAAATCTTGAAGGGGCGCTATAACAAGTGCTCGAAATGAATTAATGAATTGCCACTAAGAAACACAAGGTCGTTCTGAGTGCAAGAGCAAGTTCTTCATGATTACCGAATATTAATTTTACAGCTAAACAACCAGGTAAAGAAGAGTAGGCCTATAATTTAGCTGCTGCAGAGGGTACGTATGCATACCACACCGTATGCCACAATCAAAGTTTCAGTTCAATGGATTGTACATCACAGCTGATCAGAAAAATGTTCGAGCCAAATTTTACAAAATTTGCTTGTGCCAGAACAAAAACTGAGGCTGTTATTAAAAATTTAAATTTAAAAGCAAGATTTGTTATGATAGAATGTTTGCAGACAAAAAAAACTTTTTAGAAGCATACATTCAGGTGCCAAATTTGAGTAACTGATTTGAGAAATTTAGAATTTAATTTTAAATTTAAAAGCATGATTTGAATAAAACCTTTCACTTAGTCTTATACTTATAGTCTTATACCAATATAATAAGCATAAAATAGATAGCCTATTTGTGCAAGTTATATTATATTAATTATTGACAACATCACAAATTTATTTTGTGATTGCTTAAGTGTCCCGGTTTTTAGTTTCCAATATCTGGTCAGCCTAATATAGAGTGTGACTGACAATTTTTTGCCAAGCCAGGCAACCCGTTAGTTAAGATTGTCTGGGTATTTGCATGGAGCCAAAAGATTCTTTAATCCCTGTACCTTGCTTTGTGAGTACTTCTGATAGAGAGATGCAAATTTTTTTAATTTATCGTACCCTAGTGCAGGGCTTCTCAATCTTTTTTGGCTGCAGAACTCTTCTGATTTGAAAATATTTCGATGGAACCCAGACCTAAACAAAATATTCTGGTATAATGTTTCAAAGCAGTGACTGGAGTTATACAGTTTTAAGCCGTGCAAATTAGATTATAAATTATTTGAATGAAATTTTCCTATGGAACCCTTGTCTTAAGCTCAGAATCTGATTTATAATGTAATAACACATTCAAACAACACCTTTATCGAATTTGATCATGACCCTTGTCTTCCCCTCACGAAACTCTACGATTCCAACGGAACACACTGGGAAGCGCTGTCCTAGTGACATGGTGGTGTATTTCGTAGAGTGTTGAGCCTGTAATTCAACAGTTTCCAATTTGCAATTGCTGAGTGTACTTAGTGTGATGACACAGGACAAGATGTTTGCACTTGTCTCACAACTTGTAGTCAGCTTTATTGACCTTGCATACGTTATAAGTGTGATGAATAAATTAAGTGAATAAATATGTTTGTGTGTGTTGTTCAATTAATTGACTTCAGCTGTCGAATGATTTCAGAATAATGAGGATGTTCTGCTTCTGCTGCGGATGTTGGGGATGGGCCTTAGAGCGTGGCAGATGATTGACACACAGGTGTTTAAGGAACCCAAACTTGTAAGTGCATTTCTGCAGACACCTATTTTGTAAAAGGAAAGTTCTAGTTGTTACAAGATTACTTCAATTAGCCGTTGTTAGTAGATTATGTGATTAGCTGTTTGCCTAGTTGTGGAGACTCTGTAGTGCCATGATTATAAATCATGAGACATCAGTCTACGACTCTGGTAATCTTTGATGGATGGTTGTCTTGTTGTTTGAGAAATAAGATGAAATAGTTTTAACACTATGTTTGTGTTGTTGCTTTAGCTAAGCGATTGAAGACTTGTTTATAGTTGTGTGCCAGTTGTATAAGTGGATGATTACTTTAGTTACCTAGTTTTGCCTGAACTCATGCTATCTCACCTTGCTTGAACTCTGCTTCATGTATGATCACACATCATTGTTTGAGCTGTAAATTGAAGCTGAATATGCTATATTGTATTGTGTTGTTTTAGGATGCCAATCAAGTGACCCGCCTGCTTCCGGGCATCGTTGGTCTTATGGTCGACGACCAACTTGCCACTCTTACATCAAAGCATGTAGAGGTAAAGAAGATTCTATTGTGATGTTTCATGTTAGAAAGACTTTTTGTTATGACATTTGTTGTCAGAAAAAAGTTGTTTGAATATGAAGCATTACATTCTGCATACGGAGTATGGCTTTCCAGGCTGCCTATATTCTCCATAGACAGCCTGTATCCTCCTTAGGCTACCTCTATCCTCCATAAGCCTCCTCTATCCTCCATAGGCTGCCTCTTAGTTTATTAGACTGATCTTCTGGATATTGACCTTATTATGGCTTGGTTTTTCGGTTGATGCCTTGTGCATTAGACACCAGCACTATAGATGTTTTAAATTACAATTACAATTTGTTGACCTTGTACTAGCGTGCAATAAGTAAAATAAATTAGATTAAAAAATTGTTTTACCACTGTGTGGTGACAGTGAGTTTGTCCATTGTAGCTGGATCCTGTTCCTGAGTTCATAATAACGGCAAGCAAAGATGACAGCATATCAGCGACCATAGTCGTGCATTATGCGCTGACGGTTGCCAGGCAGGGTTCAGTTGCCGGTGTCCTCCGGGTCTTCCCTGTTCTCACCAAATGTGACCCTGACACAGTCTACAGTGATATGTCCCTCCACGAACTCGTCTCCTACCTGGCCAACATGGCCGACAGCTTCGCAAGTCCTGAACTGTGTGAAATGGTTTTTGACAAGTTCTTTCTGGTAGGAAAATAATTCAAGATCTATGTGTCACCACACACACACAACCCTTTTAAACAGTGCTGCCTTTTATTGTTAGGATGTTATATAACATTTATTGGATGTTGTATGACATTTATTGTTAGGATGTTACATGTATATACTTTTAAACTCGGTTTATTAGATGTCTGTACACCAATGTGCAGTCAGTTAGCAATTGGTTAATAAAGAATATACTTACTTATTTACTTAATTACTTTATTATGTAAATTGTGAGGTAAAATGTTCACAGGTGTGGATCCTATATTTATTTGAGCTTTAGAAAAAGCAGTCTTGCCATAACACAATGCATGACTTGGGCCCAGAGGAGGTAACGTTATAATAATGGTATAATGTCCTAAAGATCTTCATGGGTAATAATTTTCTCGACATTTTAGTGAATCTCTTGACTACTAGCCCTTTTACACATAATTCCACTATAAACCTTTGGGAGAAGTTACTTTAAATTTTACTAGTACATTACATTACAATAGAAAAGAGTTGAGGTAGAATCTTATGTTTGGCTTAATTGAAAAACAGATTTCAGCTTTGGCTAGAACAGAAAGAAAAAAGTAAATATTTGCTCACATAAAATTCAGTGAGTGGATAGATGGATGAATGGACAGATGGTAGGTGCAGTCAATGGATAGACATTTGTCTGTATTAGACAGCGGTTGAAATGAAACAGTGGATACACGATGTCGTATGTTTTCTCTGCAGCCGTATCTGTCAAAGGAGAACGTCGTGCGGCATTTGCTGCGTCTTTTGTGGTGGATTCACCCAAAGGTCAACGGATTCACTGTCACGCGAATCGTCAAGTCAGTGGCATTACATATCCCGGTAAATATCTACTTCCATTTGTCTTCATTTTCCCACTGTTTTGGTTCAT
>JACEVL010004295.1:0-10431 GCA_020284085.1 Aporrectodea caliginosa
TATCACTGCAAGTTGTGAGTCTATACTATGGCACGTGTATAGTTCTGTAACCCTTATCTTTACTCTACATTATAACCAAACAAATGCTTTAGGACTGAAAAAATACATAACTGCATGCAGTAACTTCAGGAGTCAAAAGATAAGACTTTATGAGACCTGATGCAATGATCTGGGAGAAGATGATTGTGGTTAACAGCAGTGCAGCGGAAAAACTGTCAGCAGAAGCCAAAATGTGTGGGGAAAATGTATCTTTAATGGGATTCTGACCAGTGCGAGGTGAAATCTCCTCTTCCATACAACTAGGACTCAGGCCATGAATTATAATCTAAATATTGTTCAGATAAAATTATATAACTTAATTCTACAATAACAAAAACTGTATGGTCTATTAACACCATTTATCCTTAAACATGGGTCTGATATACATATAGAACAAATTTCTCCATGCATTTCATATGCAAATATTCATCAAAATTTCCAAGTATCATACAAAATCTTGACACAAATACCTACTTTGTTATTTTTGCTGTCCTTAAATGTGAAACCAAAGTAGTCTCTTTCAATAATTCCAACTCGCTGACAAACAAGATCCAACAGATTCTGGCCTTTTGACTGTTTCTACAGAAACCAAAATACAACAGCCTTTGCAACAGATTAGAATGCATACTAAACTTAACTTTTTTCCACATATCATCACAATCTTTCCAGTCTTAAGTGCTTCTAAACATTTTGGTACCTTGAGTAATGTTTAATGAATGTGCTTTGCTATCACACATTTTTACTGTGGTACATTCAAAGAAAACGCAACAGAACCAACAGTGCATTTTGGCGTGTGACAACAAATAAAAGAGGCTGTGACATCTGCTACTGACCACAACTCACAGCAAAACACCCTGTTAACACCATACCCCAAAAGGGTGCCTCATCACTGGAGACCAGTGGCGTAACCAGGGCTTCCAAAAATTACGCAGTTTTGAAGAACTGTGAGGGGAGGGGTCACCTCTCCCCAGGGTAAATTTTTTTTCATTTAGGGGTTTGTAATGGTCCATTTTGGAGACCAACTTTTTGGTTCGAAGTAATAACATTTTACATCAGTTCTTTGGAAAATTATAATTATAATTTCATAATTTGATTTTTAAAATGCTGAACCCAATGACAGCTGCAAAGTCCTAGCAACCAACGTAGACGTAGACTAGAAACAGACAGACTCATCAAAGCAATTAACGAAAGCATAAGAAAATAAATGTATTTATTGGTTTCTAATGATCCATTTTGGACAGGGCCGGATTAAGACTTTCGGGGGCCCTAAGCCAAGGGCCGGGTTAAGACATCCGGGGCCCTAACCGGAAAGCCATGGAAAATTTTTTTCCCCAGATGTTGACAAAAACCATGTTTATTACTTTGAAAAATTTCTGACGACCTTTTTTTGTACTATCTGATTTATTAGTTCCTGACAGTTGGGGCCCCTTTGTACCGTCTGATTTTATATTTCCTGACAGTTGGGGGCCCTCAACACGTTGTGGGGTCCTAAGCCATGGCTTATTTCGGCTATAGGTTAATCCGGCTCCTGATTTTGGAGACAATCTTTTGGTTACAAGTAATAACATTTTACATCAGCTCTTTGGCAAATTATAATTCATTCATTCATTATAGAGATTTATATAGCGTCCCTTCAAGATTATCTACTTGTGCTCCCGACCCAACTCCGAAGTCCGAACAGTCTTGAAGTTAGAATAAAACGTGATCTGAAGGGCTGTCGGCATTAGGCGTAGTGCCAAAGGAAGCCCATTCCAGATAGCAAGCCAGCAACAGA
Source organism: Aporrectodea caliginosa (assembly GCA_020284085.1). NCBI lineage: Eukaryota > Metazoa > Annelida > Clitellata > Crassiclitellata > Lumbricidae > Aporrectodea > Aporrectodea caliginosa. Next base: position 1,814 of record JACEVL010004295.1, read on the forward strand.
AAAAGCACGGCGCTGCAGAATAGAAGTCCGCGACCGTGAGACAAGAGCCTCAGCCTGCCTAGAAGAGTGAAGAGAACCACGGTGCTGGATGCTGAGGGTGGAGCTCCTGTAGGTAAACAGAGACCACATCTGCGAGACAGCGCCAGACCAAGGAAGAGATCCGGTAATCGATCCATTGTGGAAAAGGAAGCCAATGCAAGACATCCCACATATATTCAGTAACATGGCGGAATCTTGGGATGCAACCAATATAGCGTGCCGCCGAGCGTAAGACCCGAACCAAGCACCCAACCCGAGCCGCCGGAAAACCCACGTAGAGGGCGCTGCACTAATCAAGACTGGAAACAACAAAGAAGTGGGTAGCAGGCTGATATGCCGCGTGAACGCTAGTTCTTGGTCTAATGTGACACCAATGTCCCAGACAGAGGTTGAGAAAGTAAACTGTGGGAACTCCTGGGCAAGGGCCTTCAAATCAATTTTGGCGAGCTGCTGGCGCGTGCCAATCCAAATCAACTGGGTCTTAGATGAGTTTAGCCGCAGGCGATTGGAGGACATCCTGGCCTCGAGAGCCTCCATTGCTCGGTACATGGCCCAGGCTGCGGTAATGGCTGCTGACGCAGGACAGTGCAAATACGCCTGCAGGTTACTCGCATAAGATTGGCTCAGCACAGAGCAAGGCTCAGCAAGAGGCCAGGAGAGGACCAGTATCAGCAGTATAAATAATTTAATCAGAGAAGAGGGCCCAGCACAGATACCTGGGGCAGGCCAAACGGGGCAGGAACCCACGGAGTCCTAGTAGACACGTAGACCACGTAGAACGGTGATGGAGGTAGGAAGCAAGCCAGTCAAGAAGGTTACCAGAAAGGCCAAACGAGGCAGATAGGCGCCTAAGAATTATATCGTGATCGACGGTGTCAAACGCCGCGATGACATCAAATAATGCTATGAGGGTGACCTGTGACCTATCAATAGCCCCATAGATATCAGACAGGTGGCGAACTAACAGGGTCTCCGTGGAGTGGCCCTTACGAAAACCAGATTGAAAAGTCGGGAGCAAATTGTCCTTATCAAAATACCTTAACATATGTATATATAGAAACTAACTTCATAAAGCTGCTGCTTAACGAGTGTCGCAATAGTTTAGCCAGTGGTGTCAAGCGTTGGGATGACAGTTATAAATGGTTCTTTTACCACATGCTGAGAACCGGGTTGTTCACGCCATCAACATATCGTATAAGCAGACCGATATCTGTTCTGTGCTCGCATCAAACAATAAAGTGTATAATCTAGCCGCACGACATTCTGCCACAATAATGTCTCGAACTCACAGGCCACACAGGTGGATCAGCTGATTTTGAATCAACGGACTTATGTACTGGGTTTTGCGTGGACCAGATGACATTGGCCTACGATGATTTAATCTATAGTGTCGGTCTGTGATCGAAATTTCAGAAGTGCCACGCAATTTGCAGAGTCTTCACTATGTCTGCGAAGGGAAATGTTTTACTGACTATACAGTAATAAAGTCTGCACACTAGAAATTCAACGAATAATAGTAATCTAGAATATCAATAAGTAATCTAAACGGTTAAAAAATTTTGAGAGCTGCTAAAATCTTTACGCAGTTGCGTAATGCTAGTTACGCGCCTGCTGGAGACTATTCATACTGCCTTTACTGGATCAGATTGTAGTGTCACACATACAGTATTCAATGGCTCAAGCTAATTCTCAGCTTTCAAAAACTGGCTCAGTTTGACAGAACTGAGGGGAATAATATAAATGGAGATATTTCATGACAGAATGTAACATTTGTTATAGACCACTTTAATATCAAACTAGACAAAAATAAAAGTCTAAGAAAACTTACATCAACGTCAACATCATAGTCCGTACCATCCAGTAACAGAACTTTACAAAGAACCATCTTGGTTAAATCCTTTCAACAGTAAAGCTTTACTGGCATTAACTGTAACCCTCTTCTGTAAAATAATAATCATGTATATTAGCTATAAATGTTTTACCTTAAAAGTTAACTTATGCATGCATAACATCACACAATGCATGTGAAATGCTACCTACAAAAGCTTAGAAACTTTAAAAAACAACGTGTTCACATCACAAGCATAAACTTCAACAACCTAATGAGGCTCAAGTTCCCTCTCACTAACTCAAGTACTAGGCTTATCATGTATTGAATCACCCAATTGTTCTGTCACTTTACTCTACTAAAAAATCAGTGTTTCATTTTGGCAGCTTCTGGCAAACTTATGGTATCGTGGGCTGAAGGATAATACAGTATCTTTGGGCATGCTGCGCGGACGGTACCAGGTTTTCTAATGACGACACTAACCCCTAACCCTGACCCTAACCGACCCTCACGACGCCTAACCAGACCCTAACCGACACTCATGACGCCGGTAAACTTACGCACTATATCAGTGTATCGCAAACTGTGTGCCGCGGCACACTAGTGTGCCGTGTGAGATTTCAGGTGTGCCGCGAGAGAAACCTAAAATTCGCTAGTCTCTTTAATTTAATTTAATTGACGTTATAAGAATTTATTTCATAAATAGCCTACAATTTTCGGCTTTTTAATGTTTTCATTTTTAAGAATAGTTTCTCGTTCACAGTTAGGCCTATTCAATGTCATGTGATCAAAAGTAAAAACACTAGTGACATTAATCTATTGAATTCTATTTTATGTTATTTATGTGTTCGCCCCTCCTCTCGACGTCATTATTACGGAGATACCAGCAAAACTGTAGCTGAAGATATTGTGTGAATATATTATTTTGAATTTGTTTTTTTTATTAGCCGAAAAATGGATAAAGCAGAAAATTGTAGATCCTCCTACTTATGAAATAATTTCTAATAAAGTCAATTAAAGAGACTAAAATCGCGAATGTACCGGTCTGACGATGGCTGAAGAAGAGACTCATCGATCTTAATATAAGAACTATGTGGTTCGCAGATACTCTTTTTGCTGATCAAGAGTTATCAGCATTTTGGACCTCAATTCTAAGCCAATAGCACGAAATCAATCATGAAGTGTTCGCTGCCGTTTGGGTCTTCGTATCTCTGCGAAGTTGGATTTTCTGTTTTAACAGAAATGAAATCGTAAAAACGAGAGCGACTACAGATGGTGGATGATGAAATGCATGTCTGCTTTTCGGCTATCGAACCGCGTCTTGAGTTAACATGCTCTCATAAACAAGCTCATTAATCGCATTAGTGATGATTAGTCAATTAAAAATCTGCTTTAGTTTCGCTATTACTGGACTAAAATGACAAGCTGAAAATACGAAAAACTGAAATTAGACTATTGCTGTTGGTTTTGTAATTTTGATGAATTTTAATTGGTGTGCCGCGATAAAAATTTGCTCTGCTGAGTGTGCCGGGAGGTTAAAAAGTTTGCGAGACACTGCACTATATCCTTTAGCTCCTGATTCTGTAAGCTTGCCCAACTTTTATTACTCAGTGAATCTCTTCCCTCCACAGTATAAGAGAAGACAGGCAGGAAGCCAAGATGGTCCACAGAATAACTGAGATAACTTTATATAAATTGGTTAAACACAGTTTCCAAAATACTAAAGGCCATGCAAAATCCTTACCTTCTTGCAGAGACTTTCAAATTATATTCTAATAGATAGTATTGCCAACTCTAATAATAGTAACAGAATTTTATTTTTTATTAAATTGGTAGGTTTACTTAAATATTCTGCTGTTATTTACTACACTAATGTCTTATTCTAGAGAACTGTCTCAAAAACCCCATCACCCAAACCACACGATCATTAGGAGCAAAGCTTTCAGACAAAGAGACGAGGGAAAAGTAGACCAGATGTGTCATTTTATCAAAGCAGACCGGCCACAGAATGAATGCGCTACATGAGCCACTAGACAGAGCAGTGGAGGGGTAGCTCATCAATTTGGCACCAGTCTCGAATACAGTATGCGTCATAGTAAAGAACTGATTGTAAATAAAATGCTGTTACTGCTATCGTTGAGACGTATACATCACTATTAAATAAAAAGTCTCCCAAATTATACAAGAGTATTAAAATGAATTATTATAAACAAATTCTCACGTTAATCGTTTCAAATCTTAATCCAAGGCTCTTTCACCAGATGGTGCTAGCGCTACAGCATAGATAATTCATACCAAAGAATCGACTTAGCATCAGCCCCCATCAATGACTCAGGCTCATCAATCATCACATAAATGTCAACTATTCTCTCAAACTATCGTTTTAAATGACCACTGCTCGTTATTTTTAACTAACGATAAGTAAAGTAAACGTATGCAGCTCTACTCTGTGATCGTTTCCCGATATATTAAAATTAATCGATCCAGCTTATCAGACGTTATGAACGCATCGACTAATACCACAGCTACGCTTTATCTATTCTGTGCTCATACATGACCTATATTAGCTCACTTCTGAGGCTTTTTATCAATGCTTTTTATCCCGATATTCTACTTCAATCCAGCGGAACGCTGCAGGACTAGCAACTACAGCCAAGAGCAATATTCATTGGCAGCAGCTCGTCTGTCGCTATACACGCGAATCCATAGGCTACATAACTATAGCCAATGTTACACAAAATCAAGCGCCGTAATATGTAGGTTACATGTCTGTAAAGGCCTTATGTGCTAAATGTGTCTCAGTAGAATATTCATCATGCTGGCACTGGCAGACAGAAATAACTTCATGAGTGGCTAGTCCAGGATACTTCGCAATAACGATGCGCACAGCGCAGCAATCCAAATGGCCTGTTTCTCTTTCCTAATTATTCGTAATCGTAAACTCAAAATTAAGTCCTACTCGAAAGTTATAAGCGCTGAAGCACCAGCTTATTCACGAGCGTTGCCTCGTGTCAGAGCTAGGTGTTGTCCAGTCGAGATCCGAGTCAGATTGTTAGAGAGACCAGATATCGAGAAGATGCTAGGCCCTATAGCGCGTCTAACGGCTCTAATTTAGGGTCAGCTGAAACAAAAGTTCAAGCAATTTCTCGCCCCTCCACAAACGTATTGTGCTGAAACTATTTGCTATATATATATAGGATTAATCAACAATCTGTCATTGCGGCTCCACACCGCCCCCGCCCTGTTGGCGCCAGTGCCAGCAGCAGTAGCAGCAGCAGCTGCATCCAACGCGCGCTCCAGCAGCCGACCGGGTGTTGACCATCGACAGCGCTAGCCCATATGATGCAAGAGGGGAGATATGGAGACGATGAGAGGCGCCTCTCGCAGTTGTTTACGATTGAAGGCCGAACCATACAGCATGGAACACTGTTGATTTAATTAACATAGTTGCATCTGCTGGTGGTGTGGTGGTGGTGGTGTGTGTGTGTGTGTGTGTGTGTGTGTGTGTGTGTGTGTGTGTGTGTGTGACCGTCCAACAGCCCATGATGCAACCGATCGAGGTTGTGGTGCTGATACGCAGTGATAATCGCACAATTGATTGCAGAAGAGGTGAACCAAGCTGGTTCACTGCAAGTGTAGCCGACTAATACTGGTATTAAAGATCCACAGTGACGAAGAAAGACTTAGTCACACCACCTCCTGGTCAGATTAATAAGACACACATAGGCCTACACACTCAAAAGCTTTGGTGGTCCAGTGGCACATGTAATGAAACTATAGGCATATACATTTTCTGTAGTGACCATTGTGGCCTTGACCCTGCTCATATTTCAATAAATTTATTGACTCAGGTCCTTCCAACCGCTGCCCGTTTGAATGAGTGCCACGTCAATTAGGTCCCGTGCAAAACTTCAATTATTCAGCTACAGCAACACATGAAATAAATCAGAAACTCAGATACTAGATTTTGGACTTCAACTGAAAATAAGGCTTCCTGAATGAACACAGCTGTGTTATTCCCGCAATTGCATTCTTCTGCAATTTCAACTGAACTGTTATAGTTTTAAAAGAATTGTTACTGGTAGTCTGGTACTAGCATAAGAAGTGATATAGCTCAAGGCAAAAAGTTTGTGAGAGTTTGAAAGGTCCCCACATTCTGAGTTTCAATCAGACGATACAATCAGACAAATTACAATTTGCATTTAATCACCAGTATAAACAAAACTTTGTTTCATTTGGCATTGCTTATGAAAGCAAAAAGAAACACTAAGATTCTTCCATGCTTCAGACTATTATTTTATTAATGAAACACAATTGTTGAGTTAATGACACATGAGTGACATGACTATTTTTGCCTGAAGCCAATGAAAATTAATGACAAGCCATATCAATCATCCACAAACAATTATCATCCACCAGACATATGCATGTAACTAAAACAAATCTTGCAGGATGGTCATCAAGCTAGATATTAAACCCAGGACCAAACGAAATTTATCCAAAACAGCCCAACTATGAATTGAGTTACAGTTGAAACAATAACATTCTTATCATGCCAACAGAAGGTGTAACTTTAAATAAAAGCTACTAAGAACGGTCAGAACATTTAAATCTAGTTCTTCAATACATAGACAAATAAACAAGAAAAGCATGTTTACTGGAACTACGAATTCTAGTTGGAGCAAAGTTACCAAAACTGGAAATAAGATGGACCTGCTTACCATGGCAATCATTATGCTTTAAATCAGGGCTGTCAAACCTTTTTTAATGGCGGGCCAGGGCACAAAATGCTCCTAAGCAAAATGGCGTGGGATCTGGGAGGGGGCTGGGTGAGCCCATCCCCAAAACATTTTTGCAAAACTAAATCTTAAACGGTGCATTTTTAGCATACAAACAGTCTTGCTTTTGATCTTAATTTACACTGTATGAGAATTCTCACTCTATAGTGGAGTGAGGATTTAGTGTTGACTGGCTTGTTGCTAGCACAGCAATTTGATTTTGCTTCATACACAGTGAAAAATTTGAACTTTTACTCTCAAATTCTCTAGTCTTTAAGCAAGGCTCTGCAGGCCAGAAAAATATCGTTGGCGAGCCAGAAATGGCCATACAGTGCTATTTAAAATCATGTACAATACCATTTTAGGAGGCTACAAGCTTAAATTCTAACCGAGGCCTTCAAGGCTTTATCTTGATCCAACATAGCCAGGGCAAATCTTCTACTAGAACACACCCATGTGTCATGTTGAATAAGCCTAAAAGGCTCAGTTGGCTAAGAGATGCTTGGAATGGTTGACTGGTTTAGGACTAACAGTTACATCAACTGCCAACACATCTCTTGCTTGTGAGCTCTTCACATGAAAAAATGCATTATATAAATCTCTACAGATGTATATGTTGATGAAGTTGTGAACCATTGATGAAGTCTACCACCACTGGAATGGTTCACAACGATTACTGGTAACAATTACATTGCACTAATCAACTTCAAACTAGAACACTAGGAGTACCAGTGAAGATGAAATCGTCAAAAACACATCTTAACAAAACCATTCCATTATTGCCGATATGTATTATAAACTCTACTGTTATTAGGTAATGTAGCTTGTGTAGAAATTACATTGTGGGGCGCGGTGGTGTTGGGGTAGAGTCAATGCAAACAATCAAATCAGAATCTGTCCATCAAAGTTTGTCAATTTTAAATTGCTGTTCAAAAAGTTGAAACAATTCAACCAGTACAAGGTAATAGTAAAATTTTATGCATCATACATTACAACAAACCAACCAAAACTTAACATTCACAGATAATGCACCTCGATTTTCCAAAATAGTCGCAATGGAATAACAAATCATGTGATCTAGCTACACATTATGTTATTAGACACATGATTTCATTACATTAACATATGTTCTACCAAATGACTGCAATGATTGGTACATCCAAGTAATCTTGTGAGACAAAGAAAGAATTCTAAATCCTTCAAATATCATAAAACATTTTAAGTTTTGAAAACAGGTTGAGAAGTCAGTTGGAAGGAATACACAGCCTTTCTTAAAAGGCAGCCCAAGCTACACAGTCACATGGTAATGCCATGCAATAGAACAGAAGAATCTTTTGATAAGACACGTGTGTACGTATGCTCTCAGTTCTGATGGATATCTTGGCTTAATTGCAACCATGATGATAGAAATACAACAACAGACTTCCAAGACACAATGTACTATCTGCTGTGAATGGATTGTGGGCAGACAAGGGTATAGCCACGAAACAATTTAGGGGTTCCACTGGACATGGTTGCCCAGTAAGGGTCAGTTTTGAAAAGTTTAAATTTTTCAGCAATTAGCACACATAGCAATGACAATAGCATAATTATTATTGCTTGTGAGATAGGTCACTGCTTCTCGACCATCCCTGTGTTATCAATGTGGACAAGACCTCATTTTCCAGAAGCTTACAACAGCTAGTCTGAGTTTTCCAGCAGGATCACTTCCACCTCAGGTAAAATAACAATAATTATATTAAAATAATAAATTCAAGAGCAATTGTTGACACAACTGTCACATTTAAGAAATTCCATTGATTAGCATAATTACTAGTACAGTACATGCAGATAGCTTCAACTGGTATCTGTGGCATAAATGCCGAAGTCCTAAACCACTTCTGGATTGCTGAAATTCATCTACCACAGTCTTAAAAACCCTAGATGCCATACCAATATTAGAATTAAAGAAAACTCAAATGAACAACTGGCAT
>JACEVL010004297.1:0-11109 GCA_020284085.1 Aporrectodea caliginosa
AGCACTTAATTGGATTCTGATTTGAACGTGTATTTCATGACTTTGCCACCGCTCGACATAACTCAGAATCATCCAGATCAAGCAAAATTTGGCCTAGCTATTGCCAATTTTCTCTGAATTTTGACATTTTGACCTTGAAATGACCTTGGATTATGTTAGCCCTCTAGTTCTATGTCTCCTCTGATGCAGCCTTTATTGGTCCGATCAAATAGGTAAAAGAATCACCCAAATAGAATAATATTTAGCTGAGTTGTGGCCTTTTCCCTTGAGTTTGACCTTTTGACCTTGATTTTTGGTGTTTTACACAAGAATGCTTATTAGTTTCAGAGGGCTCCTACTTTGACATTAATTAGTAGACCCTAATGGATCTTCATGCCAAATTTGGTGCTTTTATCCGCCAGATAACGATAATTTCACTAAGCCACCTCACTAACAATATTTAGTTCAAGAAAAATTAATGCACTACTTGGACGTTTCCCACAGAATTTATATTGTAAACTTGCCTCGCCGGTAGAGGGCAGAAGACAAAAGGCAAAATCAAAAATATTTTGCACACTACTTACTCTAACATACTGACAACTTTCCATCACTATTAGAAAACGTTTACAGAAAAAAAAGTTTTTTTCTAGACTTTCACTCCACCCTATTGTGCAGGGTACAGGTATAAGCGAATTAAGGCAGCTTCTGAAGACGAGTCCACTATTGTGTATTTGAACTTTGTCGTTTTTCACCTCAAGTTTAACGGAATTCATCAAACTCTTCCAAAGGAGTGAACCACTTGTGCACATCCTGTACGACAAACTCAATGAACTCATTCGCCGTATGATGCTAAAGTTCTTGAAATCTGAAGTCGTTAAGGACAAGCAAGGTGCGGAATTGGTTGCCATTAAATGCAATAATGAAAAAAAGGTTTCCAGTCAACGAGATAGATATTGGCATGGGAACTCATTAGGCATTGTCTCAAGTGAAGAAAGACAACACGAGAAAGAGCTGCATTATGCATTCAGTAAGATAGTGGCCTACATGCAAATGGCTTTGCCAGTGACGAATGAATCCTGTGTTCTAAGATCTCTCTTGCCTTTAGCCAATAGCTGGAAAGTTGGAGCAAGGCAAATCAACAATAAGTCGTCTGTGCCTGCCTGCACTTGAAGAAGATCATAAAATAACTGATATGTGTGATATGGTGCAGGCAGAGTGGATGATGTACATTGTACATGTGTGATCAGAGCCTTTGATTTTCATACTTCTGGAAACATGCGTCAGTACTGGCACAAAGTTTCTGAAGTGCCATATTGATGCAGCAAGAAAGGCGCATTCTGAATATTTTAAAGAACAACACAAACAAATGCACTACATAAGAAGATTGACCTGGAAAAGCAACAGGAGAGAGAAAGAGATGTACATAAGAAAAATTCTCTACTTGCACAGTTGAAAGAAGAAGAGAAATCGGAATAGGAGCAATGAATGAGCTTGAAGCAACGAAGGAGCTCATAAATGTAGCTTCTGAAAAATTTCTGCAGCGATTGATTTAAAGAATATGCAGTCTGTTAAGGTAGCACAGATGATGTTAAAAACTGGAAATACAAAATTGCAGGAAGTGTCAAAGAAGCTACGTGCAGGACGTGCTAATCGAAAGAATCTCAGGAAAAGACTAAAGACAGCAATGCACCGGAAGCGCCTGTATCCAAGAAAAAAGAGACTATTTAGTTGGTTAGTTCGTTTATCAAAGACTGCTTAGGTGGTTAGTCTGTTTATATATTCAATTGATAGTCTGTGTGAAGGCATACTGGTGCTAGCAGGTGCAAGTGTTTTGTTTTGGAGCAAAAGACTGCTTAGTATTTTTAAAAACATGCAAAATGATAATAAAATAAAAGGGAGCAGCAGATATCTTGGGAGGGAGGAGGAGGCTGCTAATAAAATATTTTAACATTAAGTACCTTGACCTCATTTTGAAAAATTATCATTATCGACTTTAATCACGCAATAATTGTCATTTTGTTCGCGACGAAAATGTCCTGAAATTGTCCTAAAATTTGCCAAAAATTGTGTCCTGAAATCTGATTTTTTGGAGTGGGACCTCTGCAGTAGCCACATCGCGTCAGTACGAATGATTGAACTAGAGTTGTAACAGCTGAACGAAAGGCTACACCGTATGACCCGTAGGCCTATCTGACGCATCTGAAAGAAACAGGTTCTGCAAATTGAAGCGTGTTCACGTTATCAGCCATTGATAATTCACCGTCCACCGGCAGGTCACCGCAGTGTTAACACTTAGCCTCGAAACTGATGTGGCATACTGGATTCATTGTCTATAGTTGGCCCCAAAACTGCTTAAGAATAAATGCCTCTCAAAATAATGCCCTAAACGACATGTAACTTACTGTTGATGCGACTCTTTTCTGTCGCAATTTCCGAAACTGAGCCTTGCTTAGTTTCATTTTTTCATTTTTGATGAAGACACGCTCAAAAGTTGTGAACAGAAAATACTAACACTTCTTCTATTGGTTCTCTGCCTTGCTAAGCAGGTTCGTACGTCCAATTTCGCCATTCAGCACGTTGTCTGGCTCTTTCCTTCAGTTTGCTGTAATCCTCCTCCATCATCCAGTCCAACAACATCATTCTCGGTCTTCCTCTTGTCTTCTTCTCCTCCATTCTTCCCTCAATTATAATTCTTAGAAAGGAGTCTCCCCTCATGATGTAGCCCAATCATTTTCTTTGTCGGCTTCTTATTACCCCTATCATATATCTTTTTTCGTCCACCATTTGTAGTATGTCTTCATTTGTCCTCCGATCCATTCAGCTGACTCTCTCCATTCGTAGCCATATCCACATCTCGAAGGCCTCTAATCTTCTGATGTCTTCCTTCCTTAGCGTCCATGTCTCTGATCCTTAAAACACCACACTTCATATCATAGACTTGATAATTCTTTTCTCCAGATTCTTATTTAGCTTTCCTCTCATTAATTCTTTTCTTTTATAGAAGGCATCTTTTCCCATAGCTATTCTTCTCTTTATTTCTACATGACACTTTGCATCATTTGTGATCATACTTCCTAGGTAACAGAATTTTCCGACTTGTTCCAGTTCCTTACCATCTATAGCAGGGATGGCCAACACGCGGCCCGCGGGCCAAATGCGGCCCGCGGGCTGCTGATTGGCGGCCCGCACGGCCCTTTCTAACTAATTTTTTGTCTCATTTTACTACTTACTTATCCGACTACTACAATACTGCATAATAATGATGTCTAAAACACTAAAAGATTTAGGGTTGTAAGTTCTAGTGACCTAATGTAGTCTTATCTGTTTTTATACATAGGGCCTACTGTAAAATATGAAATAAACATTTGTATTTCTTTCGAGGCTGTGAGGACAAACATTTTGCGGCCCGCCGCGTGCTTACCAACAATCATAGTGGCCCGTAGGCAAAAAAGGTTGGCCACCCCTGATCTATAGTGATCTTTACTGTTTTTTCTTTCCTTTGCTTATCCTCATGATCTTTGTCTTTTTGATATTTATTTTCATATCATACTCCTTCGAGATCTTATTCAGCCGATCCATTTTTTTGTAGCCCATTCTGACTACCTGCCAACATCGCCTGGTCATTTGCAAATCTTAGTGCTTTCGTCAATCTTCCTCCTACCTTTATGCCCTTCTTCACCACCTCCATCTCCTCTCGTACTAATTCCTCAATATAGATGTTAAAGAGAATTCGTGATAGTGGGCACCTTTGTCGTACTCCTGTACCTATCACTCCTGGTTCTGAAAATTCTACTTCTATTTTTTTCTAACACTAGATCTTACTTATATTCTACACATGTATGACTAAATAACTAATTGCCATTGCGTCGACACAATTCCATTAAGGGCGGCCCTGGCCTCAGAAACGTCAGAACCTATACATGTAGGTTGTCCCCGGCTCTGCCGACATCCGCCACCGCCGTCACTCGTTGAGCCCTCAAGTCGGAACCAGCCGCGCTATCGACTGTTATCGACTTTGTCAATTTAATATATCAGCAGTAATTTATTTACTACCTTACTGTCTACCTAGTACTACTTGCTTTACTATCTATACTTACTTCCAAGGATTCTATGTCTAGACTTAGGCCTACTACCAACAGTTAGATTTTTCTGTCACGTTACCTGACGTCACGCACTTCTTTAAAAGAAAATAGCGTCTCTTCGATGCAAACGGCGCATTGAAAATACGCTGGCTTCAGTGTCTTTAAACAGCGGTACAACTAAATATGAAGCCGGAAAATTGATATTATATTTGTAAAATTAGGGAAAATAGGCGGCCATTTGCGCTTTCGAGAGAAATCCGGTGTTTGGGCCCATTTTGGCGAACTATGCTACCTGTGAGTCTGGGTGAGACATAGGCCTACCTACAAAAATTCACATTGACATTCACAGTCATCGGTCTGTCCGGTGTCAGCATGCCCACATGAAGCGAAGCCCATATACGACCCATGTTCCCATTATGCCGCACTGGATCTGTAGGCCTATAGAACTATAGATTAGACTCATAATATAATTATGTCGTATTCGTCCCATCTAATATTCACGTAAAAGACGGCACGGTCACTACAGATTCTACAGTATGCCGTAAAATGCACTTTATTTTTAGGTTACTAATAATAATTATATACGTACCTGATTATCCGAGAAGTCGATATCAAGTCGTTAAGTCAGTCGATAAGCCTAAGCGACTTAGTCAGTCGATAAGCAAGTGACTCAGTCGACTCAGTCGCTAAGTCAGTCACTGAGTCTCTAAGTCAGTCGCTAACTCTCCAAGTCAGTCGCTAACTCTCCAAGTCAGTCGCTAACTCTCCAAGTCAGTCACTAACTCTCCAAGTCAGTCACTAACTCTCCAAGTCAGTCGCTAACTCTCCAAGTCAGTCGCTAACTCTCCAAGTCAGTCGCTAGCTCTCCAAGTCTGTCGCTAACTCTCCAAGTCAGTAGCTAACTCTTCTGTTAGCGACTCCGGAGATTAATTAGACGGATCATCGCTTTCGCCCTTTTTAAAAATTAATATAACTTTAGCTATCTTCATATTTTGTGGAACGACACCAGTAAGAATAGAGCAGTTTATTTTATCAGCTAGCATATAAGAGCAACGATCAAAAAGGAAGCGTTAACGATTTTGGTATTTATGTAATTACTGTTAGTGCTATGAGTAGGACGAAGGCTTGGCCAAGTATGAGAAGTTCCTTTGTGGTGGTAGGGATTATTCCAAAGAAGCAAGGGAGAGGATGTTTGTTTATTGAAGGAGTAAGCAGAGGACGCAATTTTATCAGGTGAAGAGTGAGCGATATTAAAAAAAATAATGATTTAAAGTATCTGCTATGCCACATTAATTAATATTGTTAATTCAATTGGTTTTCAGAGTTTCTGTTTTAACATTTTGTTCATCCCTTTAATAATGTATGAGGGTCCATATTTTTCTAAAATTGCTGCTGTTCTTATTAAATTCCAGAATGTAATATTGTTTTTCTGCGTCTTTTCTGAAAGTTTTAAGTTGAGTTCTATAACATATGAGTTGAATTTTACTTTATTCGCCAGGGTAGGATTTGTTTTCAACCATGGTAACAGTGCCTCACTTTCTCAACTCCTGGGTTCTGAACACTATAGATACTGTAATAAATTATATCGTAGTCGTAATCGTAAACTCCAGATGTCTAAAGCGCCACTTGAAAGCTAAGCGCAAGCTCTGCGTCTAGTCAGAACCTCGGACCTCCTGTTGACTACCCTTTGGACAACCCGTCCAAAGGGTAGTCAACAGGAGAGATCCGAGTCCGTTTGCCAGAGGGTCACAGGAGGCAGAGTAGCTGCTAGGGCGGTGTCATTTAGGTCGAGAATTGTATGGTGGAGGATTAGATAAGTCGGAGTGTGAGTTTTGAGTGGAAAGCCCGAGGAGTGATAGGCCTAGATAGAGAAGCAGGAGGCAGATCATGCAGGGTGATTGGCCACAGTATAAATGGTCATTGGCATTGATGATGTAGGAACCTGACGTGCAAGCCAAATTTCGATTTTGAAATCAGCATCCAAACTTTAGCTAAGATCAGGAGCAAAAGCAAATGCCCGATACATTTTTAATACTTTGCTTTCGCTGATAGTATGAGTTGAAAATTCGCAATTGTGTAGAACCTACATGTATCAGTGGCGGCGCCAGGATTTCAGGTTTGGGGGGGCTAAAGCTCAAAAAGCCATGGTAAGTTATTCCCATTGGAATGCGACGACCTTTTTTGTTGCTTAAAACCTTTCCTTTTGGGGGCTGAACCGCAGTTAGGGGGGACTAAGCACCCCTTAGCCCCCCTGGCGCCGCCACTGACATGCATGCGTACCTTAATAACCTGACGTACTAGCCAAATTTCAATTTCATATTTGAAATCAGAGCCAAAAATTAGCTAAGAACAGTTCTAAAGTTCTGAGTAGCAAATCAAAAATAGTTTTTTTGCCCAGTGTTATATATGAGTATCCTAAGTGTGGCAGGTAAGGTGGACTCTAGGCTAAAACGTACTCTAGAGTAAATCATACATAGGCACAACGTACTGTTACAGTAGAGTCCACCCGGCCTACAGGTACCTTGGACTCTAGATTACAAAATGCCTAGCCCACATCCAGCATAACGTACTCTATGCAGGTAAGGAGTAGTCTAGGCTCAACGTACTGTCGAGAACATCATGTACTCCAGATTCCACACTACCTCGGGCATTGCGTACTCTAGTTAAATTAAGCCATATAAGTTACGTATTTAAAAAATTAAAGATTTTAAAATGGTAGCGAAATTGACAGCAGCTATATTTTTGAATTTCAAATATACAAGACATCAATTAAATACTTTATGAAAATTTTATAGTTTAATTTATCGGAGGTGAAGCAAATTATTCATCAAATCCATCAAATCCTACTGTAGAGTACATCATACCTAGGCTCAAAGTACTCCAGAGTACATAAGCATAACGTACTCTAAACTCTAGAGTACATCATGCCTAGGCACAACGTTCGCTAGAGTACATCATACTTTATGCACATCGGTTTCTACATTCCCTGGTCTCTCTGCTCTGCGCTCGGCCGCCAGAGGCCTTCTGGTTGTCCCTTGCATGCGTGGTGCAACTGCTCAATCCAGAAGCTTTGCTTATGTCGGCCCCTCCAGTTGGAACCATCTTCCGCATGAATCGCGTCTTGCGCTCCTCAGCCTTTCTCTTCCTCTGTTTCGAAACAAACGAGTGAAGACTATCTTATTTGTTAGAGCCCTGGGTCGGGAGCGCCTCTGAATCTCTGAGTGGCGCTATACAAATGTTCAATTACAATTACAATTACCTAGGCACAACATACTCTAAAGTACATAATACCTACTAGGTATCGTTGTGCCTAGGTAATTACCTAGGCACAACGTACTCTAGAGTACATCATACCTAGGCACAACGTACTTTAGAGTACATTATACCTAGGCACAACGTACTCTAGAGTACATTATACTTAGGTACAACGTACTCTCTGTAGGTGATTTGTACCCTAGATTCCACACCACTTTAAGCATTGCATACTCTAGTTTGGCCATAAAATTTATGTATTTAAAAAATTAAAGACTTTAAAATGGGAGCGAAAGTGACAGCAGCTATATTATTGAATTTCAAATATACAAGACATCAATTAAATACTTTATGAAATTTTCTAGTTTAATTTTTCGGAAGTGAAGCAATTATTCATCTAATCATAGTATAGAGGCTAAATTATTCCTAGGTATAACGTACTTTATGCAGGTGATTTATGCCCTAGATTCCACACTAGCTCAAGCACTGCGTACTCTAGTTTTCTTAGAACTCTTGTTATTGCAAACTTCCGGGTTGGCTACTTCCGGTTTAGAATTTACTTCTGCGTTAAAAGTTAATACAATTTAAATTTAATAATAAAAATAAACTAACAAATTATACACAATGGATAATGCTAACAATTCAAAACACAAACATGCAACACTTAGTAGCAGCCGGATGTAAGATCAGCTTCGGTCTCTTCAGCAATCTGCCTCCTTATCAATCAGCATCCTTAGCAACCAGCCTCTTTAGCAACCAGCCTCTTTAGCAACCAGCCTCTTTAGCAACCAATGTTCTAAGCAACCAATCTCGTTAGCAGCAAGCTTCAAGGTCAACCTCACCATCACTAACAACCAGCGTCTTTGGAAACCGCACAACTTAGCAACCAATCTTCTTAGCAGCCGGCCTTCAGCAACCAATGTTTTTAGCAACCAAATTCCCTAGCAGTTAGTGTCAAGGTGAGCCCAACGTCGTAAGCTACAGAACGGCAAAACAACGAGCTTCCTTAAAAACGAGCCCCCTTCGCAACTAGCCTTGCTAGCAGCTAATGTTCTTAGAAACTAGCTTCAATGTCAGCCTCAGACTTGTTTGCCAAGGAAGGCGTTTGCTAAGGAAGACTTGTTGCTAAGGAGGGCGGTTGATAAAGAGGCCGGTTGCTAAGGAAGGTAGTTGCTTA
The DNA here is from genome assembly GCA_020284085.1 of Aporrectodea caliginosa. Lineage (NCBI taxonomy): Eukaryota > Metazoa > Annelida > Clitellata > Crassiclitellata > Lumbricidae > Aporrectodea > Aporrectodea caliginosa. Next base: position 8,491 of record JACEVL010004297.1, read on the forward strand.
CCCGATTGGCTGCTATGCAGGGCGGTTGCTACAGAGGCACATTGCTGTGAAGGGAGTTTGGCTGCTATGGAGACTATTTGCTAAAGTCGCTGGTTGCTAAGAGGGACAGTTGCTAAAGAGACAGAGGCTGGTTGCTAAAGATGCCTGGACTTATATTGAAGATGGTTGCTAAATAGGTTGAGGCTGACCTTGAGACTGGTTGTTAAGAAGTTTGGCTGTTAAGAAGGATGGTTGCTGACAAAGACGATTGCTAAGGACGTTGATTGCTAAGGAGGCAGGTTGCTAAAAAAAGGCCGGTTGTTAATGGGTTGGTTGGTAAAGAGGATGAGTCTGACTTTGAAACTGGGTGCTAAAGAGGTTGAGGATGACGTCGAGGCTGCTTGCTACAAAGGTTGGTTACTAAGAAGGATTGTTGTTAAGAAGGTTAAATGCTACGGAGGTTGGTTGCTAAGTAGGCTGGTTGCTAGGGAGGCTGAGGCTGATCTTGAGGAGGGTTGATAAGGAGGCTCTCCTTGTTCAATGGTATGTTCGATAAATAAGCGTCACGCGTCCCGCTCGTGCGTGTTATAAAAAGTTGATAAAATCTTGTTTAAAACTTTCGTTTCTTTAATTTAATTTAATTGCACTCTACACGGTGAGTCAATAAAAACCGTGTCCCTACATATTTGACTGTAACTTCTTCAGATATCAGACTATGTCAAAGAAATTTTAAGTAAAGATATCATATAGGAGTTATTACTGAGCATTCGGAAAATTAAAGTTTATGTTCAGATTGACCCCTCCCCCTCTGAGCATCCATGCATGCGCGAAGACGCATACGCCATCAATTGACAGACTCATCAATGATGATGACTGTGCTGATGCATTTCGTTCCATGCTCACACAAATCGATGACGAACTCGTTGACTTCATGTATTCGGTATCTGTAGACCTCTTCTTGGATGACACTCCATATCTTTTAGTCTACCGCATTTAAATCAGGGTTGTTAGGTGGCCACAAAGTAGACAGGATGAAATCAGCTGTTTCAGTTTGCAGTAACTCAACAGTCTCTTGAGCTCCGTGCGCAGGAGCGCTCTCCTACTGGAAGATTAAATACTCCGCTATCTCACGAATCAAAGACCCAACAGATACATGTACCATAAAAGATTTTTGCTATCTTCTTCGGTAAACGCCATTTTGTCGGGGTTGTCGTGACGTCATTATAATTTGGGCTACTCCAGCTTTTTATCAGAAATAACTTATGCAGCGCTTGGCTAGATCACCAAGCGTCATTATTCTGAAGTGTAATTAAAATTGGTGGTTATCAATCATTGTTACAGACAACAGACTTGGAGATGAGAGATGGGTGATGGTCAACTGAGGATGAACTGATGAATGAGCTGAGTGGAGTAGTGTAGGCCTAGCCTATCGATTGCCAATCGATTTTTAAAATCTGTCTAACAGTAACTGTTCACAAGGTATTACAGTTAGTCACCCGAGTTTCTCGGTTCATTCCTTATTTCATGTGATGTTGCACTGGATTAACAAACATTTCGGAGAGTTGCCTTTCAGGCTATATTTATTCTACATTTTGCCTTCACTATGCCTTAGACAAGGACAGTAGGCCTATGGGCTCTCGCGTGTTTTCGGCAGCATCAGTGTTTCGCATAAAAATTTTGAATTAACTACCGAGCTCTAGGCTATTCATAGCCTATTGTCACTTCTTTAATGTAATTCAGATCTAGGTAATCTGGTAGTTTAGGTTGGTAAATTATTTTAATGTCTTCAATGCCGCACTTGACGTTGGTAAGTAAGCAGTCTACCTATAATTTATGACCATGATAACTACCATCAATCTAGCTTCCATTTCATCGAACATATTTAATAAATCCAACTTCCATTTAATGAAAAAAATTAGGCCTACCGAAATTCTATATAAGCAAAACAATTTCATCAATGGAACTTTTATTTAAGGAGAAAACTATTCTCATGGATCCAGCTTCTACTAACGGAAACAATTTTTTTATCAATCCAGAGTCTATTGAATGAAACACTTACTTCCATTATTGCAGCTTCTATTTACGGGAATAATTATTTCTATCAATCAAGCTTCTGTTTAAGCACAGAAATGGTTTCATCAATCCCACTTCCATTTAAGGAAACAATTTGTTTCATCAATGCAGCTTCCAGTTTAATTATACCATTTGAAATAATTTACCAACCTAAGCTATGGGATTACCCAGATCTAAACTTTAGAATCCTTAATTTTATTAACTTATCCACCATGGAGACAGCCTTGGACCGCTTTCCCCCCCCTCAGTCAGGTCACTATACGTGATAAAGACCCGCCATACATGACTCCTTATATTAAATATCTTCTTCGAAAGAGATGTAAACTTCTTAGAAAACATCGATTTGAAAAGGCGACAACCATCGCCGCCAGAATAAACAAAGCTATCTCCTGCAAAAACTCGGAATCTTTTGTGGGTTTGGAGCGAGGTTCTCGCCGCCTTTGGACGGAGGTCCGCCGTCTGAGGGATGGAGACAACCCTTGCATGGTCAGTGCCAACATCGGGTCTATCACGGCATCGTCGCTCAACCTTCACTACATGAACATCTCCACTGATCCTGATTATGTT
>JACEVL010004298.1:0-10188 GCA_020284085.1 Aporrectodea caliginosa
AAAATTTTTTACCCCCCTTTAATTTTTTAAAAAAAAAAAACCAATTTTTATTGGGGGTTCCCCCGGGGTGGCGGGTAAGACCTAAAAACGCTAATCACATTGATTATCCGGAACTGAATAGCAAGTTAACGCGAAAAAGACATAAGATTCTTAATGCAGAAAATGCTGTGCGTATTTTTTTCTGCAGACATAGACCCGGAGACGAACCTTCAGGCAGGCGTTCACAAATTCCCGCTGAGCATCGTCCTGCCCGACAACATACCGTCATCGTTCGAAGGGTCGTACGGACACATAAGATACAAGTTGAAAGCCGTTGTCAATCGAATCAAGAGACTTGACGACTCAACGGAGATTCCTATCACTGTTATTCGTACGCTCAATCTCAATAACGAACCAGCAGAAGTTAAGGTAGAGTTTACCTCGACAAAGCTATTCTACGAAACCAGCCATTTCTCGTGGTCCTAAAATTCGCTAAATTAGGTGGTGATACGTACAGAATGCATACATATTATACATAAATACATGCGTGCATTGCATGCACATGAGCATGTATTCATACATACACATACATTCATACATATATGCATGTATGCATCTTTGCATGTGTGCATATATGATGCATACATGTATCCACACATACATCCACACATGCATACATATTTATGCATGCATACATAATACATGCATCTTACATGCATATACTTGCGTGTATATTTCCATACATGCCTACATGCCTACATGCATACATGACTATACGCAGGCATGAATGCACAAAGGCATGACTATTCGAGCACAATTATATACTTGCCTAAACGTTAAGATTTCAGAGAGAAGAAATAATAGGCGGTTTCCGTGGAATTGTGACCCCTAAGGGGCCGTTCACATCTTATATTATAATTCTTAGTCTGTTTACGATGTCCTTCCGTATGTATGTATGTATGTATGTATGTTTCGCTGTCCGGCTAAAGGCTCCGAAACGGAACGGTTTAGCGATTTGAAAAAATTTACAAAACATTATTACGCAACGTCTAGATCAACGCGACTATTTTCAGTTCGCAATTTTATTTAAACGCCGATATATGGCCATTTTAAATTTCCAACTTTTCAACGAGGCTATATCTCAATACCGGTCTCATAGCCATAGTAAGGCCATTTGTTCACGTCACGCATGCTAATTAAATATGCAATCTTACGTCACACGTAGCATATAGGTCAACGCTCTGATTCGCAACCAATCACGTTGACTGTTGATTTAACATCAGAAGTGGGGACCACGGGAGAATTTCTAGGTCATCGGACTTAAAGATTAGCCAATGCAACACTTTAGCGATACGAAATTTTTAACCAACGTTTTCATTTGAATTTCTATAGATCTCAACCCAACTATATTTCAACTCAAAATTTACTTTAAATTCCGATATTTGGACATTTTAAGTTTCGATGTGGTCATAGTTTCAATGCCATTGAATTCTGGCAAATGAATGGGAGTATATATTACATAGAGTTGGATTTTAAACAAATTTCAAGCCAGCGCGTAAATTCGCCAGAGGGACACACGAAAAATTTTCACATCGTTAAATTCAAATTCACAGGCGTTGACGAAGATGTCGTTAAATTCAAATACACGGGCGCTGAGGAAAATGAGCCGGGAGCACAGTAAATTATTACATAGTACGCGGCGTACGGAGAAGTGCAGGATCCGGTAGTCCAGTGCATCTCGTAAAGTCATCGGTGGTAGGGAGCAACGAGTGATTGTGGTAGCATCAATGTAGCACCAGAGGTGAGGAGTCCCAGGTATGATTACGGGGTAGTCAGCTGCTCGTCCAGCGATAGCATCGGGTTGATGGGACGCTTTATGTCTTCACCAGATCGTATGTAGTAGAGCTTCCCGCCCCAGGACCACATGTTTTTTATTCTGGGATCTTTACGATGAGATGTCATGAAGTGTGAGTTGATGGGGGTTAAGTCCTCTGCGATACCAATATGAGTTCCTTTGAGATGGCGTCGATTGAGGAGTACACCGTCACGAATCTCTTTTCGAGTGAATGTAACAATGAGCGTAGGTTTCTGTGAGAGGTCAGAGGATGGGTCCGAGGGAGGCATCAGCGATGGAGATGATTTCTTTTTGAAGATCGTAGCGACTTTTACTATATCTGATTCGAGAATGTTTGGAATGTTGAGTCTATCACGCAAGAGTGAGTAAACTTCTTGATTGGCACTGTAGGTTTGGACTCGAAGGCCAGTAATACGGAGGCTCATGTTTCTTGTTTGCTGATCCAGTTCATTGAGAGTTTGGCTGATTTTTAGGTTGTTGGTTTTGATGTGAGACAAGTCGTTTCCCATTTGAGTGATTGATTCAGTGTGAACGTCAGTTTGTATCGAGGTTGTTGCATGTTGAGTAGCCAAATGGGTCAATTGTTGTTCGACCGTATTCAGGCGGGATGATTGTATTGTGATTTTTTGAGTTATCTCCGCATTGAACGATGAAAGTTTATTATCTATCGCTCCAATTATTGTTCCAAGATCCGCTATTTCCGATCGCATTCCAGTCATCGCGTCGGCTACCGATGCTTTCACTGCTTTCGTGACTGATTTTTCTATGAGAGTAGCTAGTTCGGGCCATGAAGGTAGCTCCTGTGTGGTGGATTGAGACTCCTTCAAATGCTCCATATCCGTAGAGAATACAAAGTTAGTTACAAAGACTCATTGGTAGATGAAGAATCCGGGTATCATAGGTCCATGCTCCCGTTGGTACACAGTCCTAATAGTTCCGCGACATAGCGCTGGGCATGAAGTAGCCTGCCATGTTTGTTTGTCGAGAAACTACCGAGACATTACCGTTTAATCTTCAAAAACGTTCCCGAACAGCTGGTAAACTTAATTTCAGCCAGGTAGGCTATAACTCGTTTGATTTATAGGTCCAATGGCACAACGTGTTGTAGAAAGTTTGCCGATATTATAAAAACAATACTATACTAATCTGCTAGACCTTCATAGAACTAACCTCAAAGAAACCTGGAGAATCATCAAAGATTTGTTACACTTTAAGGGACATAGCCCTACTAATGTACCCTTTACTATTAATGGTGTACTGACAGAGGATCCTACTATCATCGCTAATGAATTTAACAAATTTTTTGCGTCCATAGGACCCACTATGGCTAATAAAATACCTCCTTCAACTCATCACTACTCCTCATATCTAAAAACTCCTAACCCTAACTCTATGTTTATCAGTCCAGTTACTAAACCTGAAATTCTTGATATTATTGCTAATCTTAAAACTACTAAACCTTATGATCATTCTGAATTACCTGTTCTCATCATTAAGAAAATTGCCAACAGTATCTCGGAACCTATTTCACACCTTGTCAATCAATCATTTATGACAGGGACTGTTCCCAGGCTCATGAAAATTGCTAACATTTCCCCCATTTTCAAATCTGGAGATTATCAGGACATGGCTAATCATAGACCTATATCAAAATTACCTTGCTTTTCCAAGATACTAGAAAGAGCTATGCATACTAGGCTTTACACTTTTCTTGAACTTAATAATATATTAATTAATAATCAATTTGGGTTTAGGAAAAACCATTCCACGACCTTTGCTATCATGGAAGTGATAGATAAACTCTCTGAAGCCATTGACCAGCGTAAAATCTCTATTGGAGTTTTCCTAGACCTATCTAAGGCTTTTGACTCAATCAAACTTGATATATTACTTAACAAATTAACCCACTATGGCGTCAGAGGGATCGCCCTAGACTGGTTTAAATCCTATATTACTAATAGACTTCACCAAGTTACCTATCTGAAGTCCAGATCTGATATGGCTCCTATCCTCTATGGTGTTCCCCAGGGTTCTATCTTGGGTCCTCTCTTGTTCCTCATTTATATTAATGACATAACTAATTGCTCCAATAAGCTCCTCTTTTATCTGTTTGCAGATGATACCACTGTTTTTATTACCTCCGATATTGAATCTGATCTGTATACTCATATGAACCATGAGCTGGTCCACTTAACTAACTGGTTTAATGCTAATTCCTTATCCATAAACACTAAAAAGACTAACTATATTATATTCTCGAGCTTTAGGAAAAAAATCCCTGAGGACCCGAATAAGACTATTATGCTCAATAGCATCTCCATTAATCGGGTTCCACAAATTAAATTCCTGGGAATAATTTTGGATGAACACCTTAAGTGGCACTCCCACACTAACCTAGTCCAAAATAAGATTGCTAAGTCCATAGGCATTATCTATAGGCTTAAACATATTCTCCCTCTTCAGACGTTAAAAACACTATATAGCACTTTTATTTTACCCTACCTTAGTTATGGCACCATAATTTGGGCAGGCGGCTATAAAACTATACTCCAACCTATTCACCTACTCCAAAAGAAAGCTCTGAGAATCATTACAGGTTCCCACTACCTGACTAAATCTTCTGGACTATTTAAAAACCTTAACCTACTAACTATCTATGATTTATACACTTTTCAACTGGCCACTTTCATGTATCGTCATCAAACTCACACTTTACCTAGCAACTTTACTGACTACTTTAGAACCAATGCAACCATTCATACATATAACACCAGATCAAGACATAACCTCCACTTAAATTTTTGTAAGACCAATACTAGACACTTCACGACTAGAATAGCAGGGCCTAAACTGTGGAACTCTATCGACCCTAGTATCCGCTCCCTAACCTCTCTGAACTCTTTTAAGCGGGCATTTAAACTGCATCTTCTAATGCTCAAATAATATAATTCTATCAGTACCTTTGACTTCAGACTAGCCTCTATGTTGATCCTTGTTCACCTTGTTATAATACCATGTATTACTACTACCTGGGGACGACTAGATAAGCCTATTGTGCTTCTTCTCCCCAGGTGTCGATCTTAGACTCTAGAATAATCTATGCATATCTGTGTTCTCATTGCCTGGTACTGATCTCTATTTGTTACCAGCTTAACCTTAATGTTCATACTAAGATGTAAATATGCATGTACTTTTTCATCGACAATAAATTTGATTTGATTTGATTTGATTTGGAAAACCCGGGCGAACGCCGGGTAAAAACTGCTAGTATTATATAACGCAAAAAATCTCAATTTTGCCTACCCCCCACCCCTAATAACGTTACATAACAGCAGCTGTGGCCACATCCCATATTATGCAAAGCACTGAGTGAGTAAGTAACTAAAACACAATTAGTAATGAAGAATATTTATTAAAATATTACAGTGAAAGTCCAATGGTCAGACAAACAAGCAAAATAGCATAAGCTGAAAAAGTTTGTTATATAACGAAACCTTGAACCTACCCCACCCACCATAAACCTATAACGCTAACAAAACAGGAACCCACCCACCTACCCCTTGAGCGTTATATAATATGTGAACGGCCCCTAAAGCAAGACAGGTTAGGAAGCAAAAGACCGGATTGCTCTAGATAGGTTAGGGCCTCAAGGGTTTCGGAAAGAAAGGAGAGTTGGAGATAGGACGTTGCCGGTAGTTTTGAGAGACATTTATCAAGATTTGATCGTTTAAGACAGGGAATACAATACCCGCATTTATGATGATGGGAGGTGGCCCGCAGTGAGAGGGACCTATTAAACCTGTATAAACTAAGAAGGGAACAATGCCATCCAAAACGTCTTTTATAATGAACGGCGGAAGTGGATCCAATTCACAAATTTCTGGTTCCAAAACCTGAAGACCTTCCACGATGAGGAGGCACGAAGGTCTTCCATCCTCGTCGTCAACATATTCAGGAAGTCATCGTCAGAGAGGATGGCCGACTTGATGAGCGAGGGTTGTGGCCAAGAAATCTAGAGATGGCTGACCAGAGGCGACTCAGGCTTTTTCCATTCTGGGTAACCATGTTCTCCCAGTATTCTGCCTCCTTGCTGCAGTCAGCGCTCCTGAGTAGGCAACCGTGAAGTGGCGCTATATCCGAACCGTTATATCAACCCTTATTCTAACCGTTGCTTTACCGTTATCTTTACCATTTTCCTTTTCTTTCCCGTTACCTTTGGCTTTATCGTAACCGTATTTTTTACCTTTTCTGTTACCTTCGCTGCAGGGGCCTGTAGTGATGCAGGTGGAGAAGCCGATGGTCGGATGTTGCGTCAACTTCTGCTGCATAAAGGGCCTTCCGGAGATCGAGCTGAGGATAAACAGAGGATGCTTCGTTCCTGGTGAGAAGATCATTCTCAACGGCAAAGTGGTCAATAGAAGCAACACAAAGATCAAGAAGACCACCATTAATTTCATCCAGGTTCTGTTCAGGTTTCAACTATCATCATCATCATCATCATCATCATCATCATCATCATCATCATCATCATCATCATCATCATCATCATCATCATCATCATCATCAATCAGCAGATGCATCTCCATTATCATTATAATATATCATCGTTATCATCATCAGTAACAGCATAATCTTAATCGTCGTCATAATCATCATCGTCTTTTTCATCATCATCATCATCATCATCATCATCATCATCATCATCATCATCATAATCATCATCATCATCATCGTTATCGTCGTCGTCATCATCATCGTCATCGGAAGCTTAATCACCACCACTACTATATCTTGACGCTAGCCATTGGCGGAGATGGGTCCTAATAAAATGATCTCCATTCCTTTCGGTTATTTGTCACATCCAGCGCTGTTCTCGTCTTCAATCCAAGTCCTCTTGTTTTCCTTTATATGGCCTATCCGTTTTTTGCTTTCGTACATTAAATCTCTGTGAAGCAATAGGCTAGTCTAATGACTTCCATATCGCTCATGTGATGATGCGCAAGATTTAAACAATAGTTTATTTCGTTCGTTGAGCAACGTCTTCTCCTCTTTCCAGTTGTTCCTACACCACTATTGACGTTTACTTCGGCACCGGTTAACTTATTTGGATGGTGGAGGTGTAGATCTCTATGATAATAATGAAAATTGTCATCGTCGCAATAATATCAAGGATAATAGTAGTAGTAGAAGCAGTAATAATAGTTAAAGTAGTAGTAGAAGTAGTAGTGGAAGTAGAAGTAGCAGTTGCAGTTGCAATAGCAATTACAATAACAATAACAACACATAAAACAACAACAGCAGCAACAACAACAACAACAACAATAATAATCAATAATAATAATAATAATAATAAATATTAATAATAATAATAATAATTAATAATAATAATAATTTGTGAAAAATTGTCTCGTGGCCATCGAGAGCCAAATGAAGACGTGCATTCTGTTCGTTTCTTCCAGGAAACTGAGTATATTGTGATGACCTCAAAAGGTTTAACATTTGCATGGAAGCGCCAATGCAAGACCCTCGACTCCACAAAACGACCGCAAATTGAGAGCGGTAGTACCGACACCTGGACTAACGTCTCCTTTGCCGTACCGCCCGTGATGACATCCCGGCTGGATGGGAGTAAAATCATCAACATCACCTATTTCATTCAGGTAGGCAGTTGTTATTTGTTGATACGAGGCAATAGTAGTTGCAGTAGTAGCAATAGTTGTTGTTGTTGTAGATTAGCATTAGCAGATGTAGTTGTAGTTGTTGCAGTATTGGAAGTCGTAGCTTTAAGTATTAGAAATAGTAGCGGGTAGTAGTAGTGGAAATAATAGTAGTAATTGTTGTAGTAGTAATAGTAGTTGTAGTAGTAGCTTTTACAAGTAGTTATAGTATAGTAGTAGTGATAGTGGTAACAGCAGTAGTAGCAGTGGAGGTGGTGGTGAAACTTTTCCTTTAACCGTCTTAGGACGGGCAAACATCTAGTAACATAATAATACGCTGGCGCACAGAGCGCCCGTCAGTAGGTCTCCTGAAAAGGCGCTATGTAATTCTCACAATGGATTAATGAATCCGGAACAGTCATATGAAGTCGTTAATGACACGAGCAACTGAGCAGATAATGGGAGGAAATTCCAAAATTTAGGCCCAGCAACCCAGAAAGCTCTTTATTGCGATCGTCTTAATGAACTTAAGGTGAGCCTCACAGCATAGTATCGTATACCGCTTAACACCACCTGCCGAATGTTTTGCGAAGACTATACCACACTTCTGGAAACCCGTTTTAGCCCTATTGAACTTGGAATCAGCCTCACTGCGGGGTATATCGTCCCAAACCACCAACGCTAATTTTATTCATATTGTTATCCCGCCTTTTAGTATATGAGTAATAATTGCAGTTTAAAGCTTCTATCCCTCTAGTGTCTAATGCAAAAAAATCTAAATACAATACAATCAAGTTTGTCTTCAGCCTTATGAGAAACGTGGTTTTTTAATTCAGGTGAAGCTGGATTTTGCCAAAGGTTGTTGTGCTCATAGCGAAATCCGAAAGGACATCGTAATCGGACACACACCACTCCAGGACGACACCCAATTCGCTGGACCAATTACGACTCAACCGTCTGCGTTCACTTCGCCGTTTCAGACCGCAATCGCTCCTGTTCCGAAGGAATCGAGCCACAGCGGAGTACACGGTGAAGGTATGTATTTTAAAGAAATTGTAATTGGAAGTAGTAATAACTGTCGCGCCGTAATGAGGTCAATATTCAGAAGACCTGTGCAGGCTAAGACATTTTCTATTATGAAAGAGATTCTTTAATTTAATCGTTTTATTTACTGATGCTTACTTTCATTCGCAATTATTTTATATGTACAGAATGTAAGTAAGTATATTCTTTATTATGCCAATTGCATAACACCACTTTCGTGAACATACATTTATACAGAGTATAACATTCTTATTATAAACGATCTGCGTGTGAGATTGTCCGCTTGCGGGATAAAACGGTCGTGTAATCTGGGACGCAGGGAGTAGGGAGCATTTTTAAGGGGCAATAGTCCATGGAGTACATGCCCCGGGTTACCCAAGACCGCAGAGAAGAGGCCTGAGACATGTAGGATCGTGGCAAAGATGTTCAAATGTTAGACTGTCTTCAGGCACATACCGCAGACGAATCCAGACGCCGCATCGCCGACTGCATGCGGTTCAATGACGCCTGGCATTACGAATTTACTCTAGATACCTACCCTACCATCCATCACCTTATATATACCTTACCTCAGTTACCTGTTCTCTCTTCTCCGACCCTACCTTCCACCACCTTACGTTTCCGCTCTTCTCCGACCTTACCTTCCATCACATAACCTTACCTTTTCTCTCTTCTCCGACCTTACCTTCCATCACCTTACCTAACCTGTTCTCTCTTCTCCGACCCTACCTTCCACCACCTTACGTTTCCGCTCTTCTCCGACCTTACCTTCCATCACATAACCTTACCTTTTCTCTCTTCTCCGACCTTACCTTCCATCACCTTACCTAACCTTTTCTCTCTTCTCCGACCTTACCTTCCACCACCTTACGTTTCCTCTCTTCTCCGACCTTACCTTCCATCACATAACCTTACCTTTTCTCTCTTCTCCGACCTTACCTTCCATCACCTTACCTAACCTTTTCTCTCTTCTCCGACCTTACCTTCCATCACCTTACCTAACCTTTTCTCTCTTCTCCGACCTTACCATCTATCACCTTACCTAACCTTTTCTCTCTTCTCCGACCTTACCTTCCATCACATAACCTTACCTTTTCTCTCTTCTCCGACCTTACCTTCCATCACATAACCTTACCTTTTCTCTCTTCTCCGACCTTACCTTCCATCACATAACCTTACCTTTTCTCTCTTCTCCGACCTTACCTTCCATCACATAACCTTACCTTTTCTCTCTTCTCCGACCTTACCTTCCACCACCTTACGTTTCCGATCTTCTCCAACCTTACCTTCCATCACTTTACGTTTCCTCTCTTCTCCAACTTTACCTTCCATCACCGTACCTTACGTTTCCTCTCTTGTATACCTACCTTACCTTCCATCACCTTACCTAACCTTTTCTCTCTTCTCCGACCTTACCATCTATCACCTTACCTAACCTTTTCTCTCTTCTCCGACCTTACCTTCCATCACCTTACCTAACCTTTTCTCTCTTCTCCGACCTTACCTTCCATCACCTTACCTAACCTTTTCTCTCTTCTCCGAAAAAAAAAAAAAACCTTTAAAACCCCCCCTTTTCCCCCAAATTCCCAAACCCTTTCCTAACCTTTTTTCTTTTCCCCCTTCCTTTCCCAAACCCTTTCCAATTTTTTTTTT
>JACEVL010004300.1:0-10686 GCA_020284085.1 Aporrectodea caliginosa
GGTGTCCAGAAAAGTGACACATCGCAGAAAACACCCATACTCAAGTTTTTCCAGTTATTCTATTCGTCTATTGTCTATAAATATTTATTTTTTACAGAATTTTAAAATGTTATCCTGAGGTCCCTCAAAGCCCCTGAACATACCCTACTTAAGTCCCCAGAACTGAAGACGACTATGCTCGGATCTTGGAACTTGGGTCCATTGTCGATTTACTCTTTTTATCACAAAAATTAACGAATAGTCCGATTTGGATGAACTTTATATTGCCTGTTTCTCTCGATTAGAGCTATATTCTGATAAATATAGATACTAAATTCATGGTCATTCAAGGTCATTTCAAGGTCATAAGAAACGAAATCGAACAAATATTGAAGAAAAATGATCAGATCTCAGCCAATAATTGTTCAAATTGATTAATTCTTTCTTGTATTTCTCGTCTGTATAAGGGCTTGCCTGTGATAAGAAACAAGGTACCAAATACAAGACGATCAAAAGTTATTTTAATTACAAAAAGGTCAATTTTAGAGTAAAATCATTGTCTGAAATTGACCTTTTTGTCCTTTAAATAACTTTTGATCGTCTTACATTTGGTATCCTTATTTCTTATCACAACAGCGGGGTACAGTTCAAACTCCTTTCACTCACGCGTAACTGCTTCGTTGGCCTGAGGTCTTTTTGCACCTTTGTCTCTTCCTTACCTGCGAGAGCCTCTTTGCGATCTTCGACCCATGGCCTTATGGTTGGACCTCGCATGCGCTCCGCTTCCTCCCCACTCTAGGTGCTTTGCCCGTGTTGGCCCATCGGCTTGGAACTCTCTTCCCCAGTCTCTTCTGCTCTTGAGATACTAGCCCTCTCACCTTCCCAGTTCCGGAACGCCTTAAGACTTTCCTATTCGCTGGTGCAGGCACTGATGCAGGTCAAGAGCGCTGCTAATTTCTGAGCGGCGCTATATAAATAATAATAATAATAATATTCTTTATTGAAACAATCCGGTTGACAAACGCAACCGGTTACAGTGTACAGTTATGCAATTGAAACAATACACAAATGACACAAATGACAGAAGACATAAATCTTAACTACTAACAGTAACAGAACAGACAGCCTGCAATACACGGCGCTAGGGGACCCGTGGCGCATTGGATAACATCTGGCAAAGAGACCGAGAGGTACCGAGTTCGAGCCCCCGTTGGGCGGATATTGTATTGTATTGTATTTGAACACCTTGTTATAGCGCCTCTACCAGATTTCCTATTCAGAGGCGCTCCCAGTGGCGGATTTAGCCATAGGCCCGGGGGGGCGAACCGCCCCCCGTGCCCCTCCTGGTTGTATTCCGGCGCCCCTCAAGACCAAACCCGTAGTAATGGTGGACAAAGGGGCGACAAAATTAAATTTTTACAGACATTTTATCATCTGCGCCCTTACTTTTAATGATGGCCTAAACACGACAAATGTCACTCGATGCACTGTGTCGGGCAAGCCGCCATCTTGGATCTAACACCTCGGTTCAACAGCCAAGGGTGACCAGCCTAATCGCCACCCTTTCGCCTGTGAATCATCCCCAGGCAGCGCCTACCGCTACCATCTGGCTCATCCGAACACAGACGACAAGGGAACCGGCCTTCACATGACCCCAGCAGGGCCGCATACCAGCTCAGTCATATACTCATATAGAGCTGGGTGGGCATCGTACGGCAGGCAGGGCCGCAGACGGGGAGGGTCGTATGTGGGGGGGGGTGATACGAAGGAGCAATGCGAGGAAGAAGGGGAGAATCAAGGAGGAGAGGAGCGGAGGAAGGTCGCGAAAAGGGAGAACGCAAGAGGGACGATAACGCAGAAGAAACTCCGAACTACATCTTTACATATCTCTATACTCTAATACTACATGTAGTATATACTAGTCTATATTCAACGTATTAAAACCTATGGAGTTCAGGACAGCTATTTTTTAGGAGCACTGATTCCTCAGCAATTTCAGATGAACAGGTCTTTGAATCTAGCAGGCCACGGCAGTTTGATCAGCCAGAATAAAGTAGCTGCTTCATTAAATTTTGCTGAAGTTTGCAAAGACTTTTCAGCTATCAAGGATAGAACAGTTCGGAGTCTGGTAAGACCCACATATTCATATAATCAATTAATGCTCAAAACATAGGCTTAACTTTTCAATAACTCTGTGTTTCGTTAAAATTCGAAATTTCTATTGGCGGCTCTGCCGCTCTTGCCATTACTTGCCTCGGGCGCCAAAGTACCTAGGTATACGCCACTGATCAAATCACTTGCATTGGAACAGTCACAGACTCACAGACACGTGATAATAACTCCCGAATCCAGTGCTACCCAACCTGGCTGTGGCGGCACTCAATGGTGCCGTGAACCTGCTCAAGGGCTGCCGTGGCTGGGTGGCAGAATGGTAGAACCATAACATTTGTGCAGCCTTATATGTAAAAAATGTTCTTAAATTATCACTACTAACATAGGCCTAATAATCATTTTTTTAAGTTATAGTAGTGTAGAAATGTAGGGGGGAAATGGGGTGGTAAGCGTCTCTAAAAGCCTCTGCCACCCAAATGTCCACCACGCCACCTTCACGTGGTACCCCTGTTGGAAACAAAGTGCGTGGTGGACGACCGAGTCCTCACCGGTATATGCGAGCCCAGAGACAAGGAGTCAGAAGGACGGACGGTGAAGGACATCGACGCTCGGAGATGGTGTCTCGCTAAAAACACCGAGAGGAAGGCAACGGGAAACCACCTCTCTATTTTCCCAAGAAACACTTACAATGACGACAGAAAGAAATGACGTTAACAACGTGAACGATTCCCCACAACCGCTGTTGAGAGGAGTCGCGTTCGGCAGGAGAGGAAAGAGGGCCAGCTCGGCCTGCAAGGCCTCTCAGGTCGTCATCCAGAGAAAACCTTGTAAAGAGAGAATAAGAGTCGGAACATGGAATGTGAGATCGATGAGGAGACCGGGAAAGTTAGCAAATGTGGTGAGAGAAATGAGAAAGGCTAAACTGGATATACTGGGACTAGCTGAGGTTAGATGGAAGGAAGGAGGCGACTTCATGAGCGAAGGAGTAAGAGTGATATACACCGAGGATAACAAAGGACAGAGTGGAGTAGCGATCTTGTTGGAAGATAGAGTTGCCAAATGTGTTACGGAAATAGAAAGATGTGGAGATAGACTGCTATCAGTGAGAATACAGGCACACCCAGTCGACATAGTAATTATACAGGTATATATGCCAACATCAAAACATGAGGAAGAGGAAGTAGATAAAATATACGAAGATATAGACAAAAGATTGGAAAACACAAAAGGAAAAGACTACACAATCATTATGGGAGACTGGAATGCTTCGGTGGGAGAAGGGGAGGAGGAGGGCTATATTGGAAAATATGGATTAGGCAAAAGGAACGAAAGAGGACAAAAACTAGTAGAGTTCTGCAAGAGACAAAATATGGTGGTAACAAACACTTGGTACAAGCAAGAAAAGCGACGGAGATATACGTGGAAGGCACCCGGAGATAGTGCACGCTATCAGATGGATTACATCTTGACCAAACAACGATACAGAAATAGTGTGAAAAACGCGAAAACACTCCCTGGGGCGGATGCAGATACAGATCACAACTTGGTAGCAATGACCGTTCACCTGCAATTAAAGTTCATCAGGAAGAATAAGAAAAAGGTAAACAAATGGAATAAGGAGAGGCTAAAGACAAAGATGAAGGAACTGGCAGAAAACATAGAAGAGAACATCAGAGAGAGGGAAACGGCCACAACTGAGGAAAGATGGAGAGGACTAAAGGAGACTATTACACGGGAAGCGATGAGGACGGTGGGACAACAACAAGGACAGACGCCACGGAAACCATGGATAACGGAGGACATGATACAAGAAATGGAAGAAAGAAGAAAGTGGAAACACCAGAATACAGAAGAAGCTAAGAAGGAATATAGAAGATTAAACAATAAATTGAGAAGAACAACGAAGAAAGCAAGAGAAAAATGGTGGGAGGAGAAATGTGAAGAACTGGAAGAACTACAGGCGAAGGGAAGATACGATCAAGTATATGAAAAAGTGAAGAAGATGACCAAGAAGCCAACAAGAGAAGGAGGAATAGCAGTGGAGGATAAGGATGGTAAGATGCTGCAGGATTCAGATGAGATTCGAAATCGATGGAAAGAATATGTGGAAGAGCTATACCAGAGTCAGGAAAAACCGAAGAACCTGAATGACGGACCGTACATGGGGACAGGAGAAGATATAGGGCCTGAGGTGTTAAAAGATGAGGTGTTGGCAGCAATCAGTGACATGAAAAGCAACAAAGCAGAAGGAGTAGATAACATCCCAGCCGAAATTCTAAAAAATCTAGGAGAAAAAGCAACAGAGGAATTAATAAGATTATGCCAAGACATATATAACACTGGGAAGTGGCCCGAAGACTTCCTAAAGACCATCATGATACCCATAAAGAAGAAGAACAATGCAACAACTTGTAAGGACTACAGAACAATTAGCTTACTGCCACACGCAGCCAAGATTATGCTAAAGATAATAACGAAAAGAATACAGGCAAAGGTAGAAGCTGACAAAGGATTAGGAGAGGATCAGTTTGGGTTCAGAAAGGGGCGGGGTACAAGAGACGCCATCGGATCACTGAGGGTCCTGACAGAAAGAAGCCTAGAGTATGGACAAGAGGTTTACATCTGTTTTGTGGACTACGAAAAGGCGTTTGACAGGGTAGATTGGAGAAAACTGATGACTGCACTGAGACGAAGGGGTATCGACTGGAGAGATAGAAGGCTTATAGGGAACCTCTACATGAACCAGAAAGTAAAGATAAGAATAGATGGAGAATGTTCAGAGGAAGGAGAAATCGGAAGAGGAGTAAGACAAGGATGTCCTCTATCACCACTCCTCTTTAACATATATATAGAGGAGCTAATACAGGAGGCAATGGAGGAGATAGAAGAAGGAGTAAAAGTAGGAGGAAGACTTATAAAAGCCTTAAGATTTGCTGATGACCAAGCAATGCTGGCGACGACACAGGCCGGTCTACAGAAGATGATGGACAAACTAAATCTGACCTCAAAGGAATACAACATGAAAATAAACATTGGAAAGACAAAGAGTATGAGGATAAGCAGAGAGGAAGGGGAGGTAACAGAGAAAATAAAAATCAACGGTGAGGAGGTGGAACAGGTTAAGAGCTTTTGTTACTTGGGAAGCATGATAACAACAGATGCAAGGTGTCAAAATGAGGTGAAGCGAAGAATAGTACTGGGAAAAGATGCATTCACGAGAAGAGGAGAATTGTTGAGAGGAGGGCTAAATAAAAGCCTAAAGAAACGACTGGTTAAAACACTGGTATGGAGTGTGGCACTGTATGGGTCAGAGACCTGGACCATCAGGAAAGAAGATATTAAGAAATTAGAAGCTTTTGAGATGTGGATTTGGAGAAGGATGGAGAAGGTGAGCTGGACTGAGCATATAACGAATGAAGAGGTGTTACAAATGGTTGATGAAAAGCGATCGCTGATAACAACAATAAGAGAAAGACAGAAGAACTGGGTGGGGCACGTATTAAGAGGAGACTCCCTCCTGAAGGAAATCATAGAAGGGAGAATGGAAGGGAAAAGAGGGAGAGGAAGACCGAGGCAGATGATGCTGGGATGGATGGCCGACGGATACAGCGAATTAAAGAAAAGAGCACAGCAAAGAGAAAATTGGCGTCATTGGAAGTTGGAACCTGCCGAAGGGCAGAGAACTTAAAGAAAAGTGTAGATATAGGCCTAGTCGCATTGTCCCAACCCTTCAGTTGAGTACAAGGAAAGTTGCTTGTCAGTAAAATAAAGAACTAACTCGATGACAAATAGATGAATAGGTCAGGGGTGCAACTAATCTGCCATTTCATTAGTAAGGGTGCCGTGATCTGAAAGAGGCTGCGAACCAATGCCCTAATTAATCTATTAGTATTTTAATACATGTATTAAATGCATGTAGCATATATCTCACTCTTTCTGTTACGTCGGCTACTGCAGAAAGAACTTGTAGCAGATTGAAAATAATCAAAAGTTACTTGCGATCCACCAAGACGATTAAATGAACATCTGTCTAGACAAGCATTAGGCCAAATATCAATCGAAAAAGAACTGACTGGAGCTATTGACTCTAAGCTAGTATTTATCGCTTTACACTGATGAAGCCTCGTAGAAAACAATTCATATTTATGCTTGACGAATTTGCGACATTATGTCCTCGAAAATTTTGCCATTTTGAAAGTTTTATTTAGAATAGTATAACCATACTAATGGTCTACTACATTACTAAACATAATGGCATTATTTCAAACATAGGCTACTATAATTATTGTTTAAAGTCAATTACAATATTTACGCTAGAACATGGCGCCCCTCAGAAAGATCCATTGCCCCCCCGTGCAAGCAAACCCTGGATCCGCCACTGGCGCTCCCGACTACTGCTGTAGTCGGAGTTTCACGCCGAAGCGTATGAGCAATTGCGAGTGAAGGACTTGCCCAGGGTCCCTACACGCGACGGCTTTGAGGTGGATTCGAACCCGCAACCCTCCAGCTGCAAGGCACCGAACATACCCCCAAACCACCGCGCCCCAGTGTTGTGTTGTGTGTTGTATTGTACTCCACGTTTATAATGCGACCGAGCCACCCGCAGTAAAGATCCGAGAAATTAATCTCTGATAAACCGACCCGACCGGGAAGCGAACCCGGGGCGCCGGCGCGGTGAGCGGGCACCAACCCACTCGGCCACTCAGGATCCTTAATATGCTTTGTGTTTGCAGGCTGTCTGTTCTGTCAGTAGTTAAGATTTGTGTCTTGTGAATTGCATAATTGTACACTGTAACCGGTTGCGGTTTGTCAACCGGATTGTTGAATAAACGAAAATATATTATTATAATTATTATTAATAGCAGCCTACAACGCATGTCCGCCTTCGCCCTACGGGTTCGTTCTCGGTACCTCTTGCTCTCTATGCCAGTGGGTTATCCAATGCGCTATCGGGTCCCCAAATGTTCGGTTACACATCATACAATTACAATTATCATTATCATTATCATTATAATTATAATTATAATTATCATTATCATTAGGCCTATCATTATCATTATCATTAGCCATTATTATTGTTACATAGAAAGAGAGCGAAAAGATTTTATACCAAAAAGTAGGCAGACAAGGTCAAGGGTCGTCCATTAATTATGCCAACAAATTTTTAGGCAGCTTTTGATCTCTCCTTTGTCAACAACTGTCAAACATTGATTTGCCCCCTAAAATTATGTCAACAATCCAAGAAACCCCTCCCCCTACAAAAATAAACACAATGGCTCAATACACGTAGAATCATTAAAAAAAATTTACACTAAAAATGCAATCTCGAATTTCAAAATATATAAGTTTAGTTTATTACCAGCTTTTAGAAGTATTAAACATTAAGCACTTTATACATTTTAGCATTTCTTAATGTTTTCGCTTCCATTTTGAAGGGTCTGTGTTGATTTATTGGAGAAAAATTTCTTGACGTCAAATTGTAGGCCTACCGAACGGCCCTCCCATCCCCCTTGTCGACAACTGTCAAACTTTTCCAAACCCTCCTCGTATTTTGTTGACATAATTAATGGACGACCCCTAGTCAATCGCCGTACCAAATTATAGATGCTTTATTAAAATAAGTCTTACCTAAAGCCGACCTGGATACGATACGTAGAAAAAACAGAATAATAACACGAACGACACTTGCGAAGCGGTTAAATTATATATTTTAAAATTAGATCTCATTAGCTCGCTTTAAAATGGACGCCGTCTATATCCTGTAATGATGACTAATGACGTCCTGTGTCAACGTCACTGCCACTGAATCAATATTAAGTACTTATAAGAAATCAAAACTCGTGAAAACTGGTGAAATGTAAATCCGGCTCCATCCTTATCCACAGATGTCGCCACTTCAATTTCTATGCCTGATACTAAATACGATGTTTCAATTTCCACAGGCAATGTTTTAGCTGTGGTTTTAGGCTACTCTAAAAATATAATTATTCGTAGATTTTTCATCATAAGTATAAGAAACTGAATGCGTCTTGTTATGTAAAGAAAACGCGATATTTTTCTGTCCGCCAGAGAACCGCGCTCAAAAAAATGGTTACACGCGACAAAAAGGAGTGTTCTGGTCGCTTCGTTGAAAACTAGCCTATAATAATACATCGGACAACGGCGAGAGATTTACAGTATCGTATCGTATCTAAAGATTTATATAGCGCCTGTCTCAGAATAATCGTCTTAGGAATAACTATCGAGGCGCTCTCAGCACGAAAAACCAGGGGGGAAAAGAAACGTCTTTAAAGAACGAGAGACCAAAGACGAAAATCAGTCATTAGTTTAGGCTAGTCCTTAGTGACGGGGAAGGTCATTCCAAGTAGAGGAATCAACACACAGTACTATTATTGGCGAGCGGTTCCAAATCTCGGCGGCTTATCTTCGGGTGACTTAATTAGAGCTTTCTAACGCGTTGTGATCATTATTATCTTGCGAAGCCACGCGATGTCTTTTGATATTAAATTAGTATTAGTGAAATTTATAATAAGTAAGTAAGTAAGTAAGGTAAGAAAAGTATTTCCTTTATTGAGAAAGCACTAGCAAACACACAGCACTGTACATAGCAAGATTAATACATTCAAACAAATAAACAAAAATTTTATATACAACCATAGAATTGAATGAGAGGCTTTATTGTACAGAGGAAGAAGAGCTAGAGCTAGTCATAGAGGAAAAAGAAGGGTTTAAATAGCCAGATCTAGGGAAAACATATCGTTTATTTGTATAGCATCCGGGCAAGGAAGCATTTCTGAGACAGGTTGTCAAACATGGGAAGCTCACGGTTATGGGACCGTGGCCGCAGGGAGTAGCCCAGATTGCTTGATCGGTGGCAACAATTTATGCAGAGAACATGACAAGGATTGTGCAGAATACAGGCAAAGAGTCTAGTATCCGCATTGCTGCAGAGAGTCTCAAATGAGGGAGAAGATGGAGGTAGAAGTACCCTGGCGTACCAACCTTCGGATAATTCCCTCAAGGGCCTCCCGTTCCTGCACTCTCGCAAAGCCCCACCACACAGGCGAGCAATACAGCATCATACCAACCGTAGTGGCACGAACTACATCAAATAAACTGTCCCCCGAGAGCCCATGCGACCTCAGGATCCGAAGTGCATAAAAGGACTGTCTTGCTTTTATGGTCAGACGTTTAATGTGACTAGAGAACCCAAATTTCGCTGTAAGCTCAACACCAAGAATATTTAGGGTTTGCACTCTTGCGATACCTTTTAGAGGAGGGGAACATACCGATGGTACCCCGGGGACGCGTGAAAATTATCTCACAGGATTTGCTTGAGTTAAGCTTGAGGTTGCAACTCTGTGCCCATACACTAATATGCTCAAGCTCAATCTCAGTTGTAGTGATACTTGATGCAGGGACAGCGAGATAGCAATCATCTGCATATTTAAAAATGCGATTGCATTTATTAACAGGTTTTAAGTCAGAGATTGCAACTACGAAATCCATCGGACCCAAACCGGAACCTTGAATAATACTTGCATTAATTCGTGCCAGAGAAGATATTACACCGTTAAACCTAGTGCAATGACTTCGATTATGAAGTAAATTCAAAATCCAATTAAAAATGTGATCAGGAATTGGGAGAGAAGCAAGTTGTTCGGCTAGATATGAATGTCTGACAGTGTCAAAGGCTTTGGAAAAATCCAATGAGACCAAACGTACATAGGGTTCATAGCATAAGGTTTCAAGGATGTGGTTAGATACAGCCATCAAAGCAGCAGCCGTTGAGCCCGTAGGTCTAAAGGCATACTGATCATCAAATTTGTGATTAGTGTCTGTGTTGGTGATTACCGGGTACATATATATACGGGTAACGATTTTTTCAAGAATTCTACAAAGGATGGAAGTAATGGAGATGGGGCGGTAATCCGATTCCATTCTTGGGCATGCCACTTTGGGGATTGGTGTAATACAACTTAACTTCCACTGTGGAGGAACATATGAATGCAACAAAGAATTTCTAAAAAGGGTTGTGATGGGTGCAGCCAACAGGTGAGCCATGCTGCTGAAGAACCAGGATGCAGGGACAACAGCGACGTCATAACGTAACTTACGAGAGTCAGTGATTCGCTTCCGCCAAAGACAGCACGTGGTTAACCCGTTCACGATAATGCTCTGTTTCGTCGGCTCTCAGACGTTGCCTGCTTGACCGTCTGTTCAGTCTCACTTCTCCCCTAAAAATCTATTTCATTCTCGCTCTCATCTTTCACCTCCGTCTGTCAATCAGCCATCTCTGCCCAACCAATCCTCTATCAGCGCAACCATTGTGCGTTCTTTTTTACCTATCCTGATTTATGACAGGCGTGGTCGTCTAAGCAGATACATGGCTACGTCCTTGCCCTTTGCAGTCAGTCTTCAACATTAATAAATGTAATTTAGGCTCCCATATATAGTTGAACATAATGCTCAAACAAACATTCAAACAAACAAAACGATTAATTCTACAATGAATAAAGTAACATCATCGCCAAATTGCCCATATTTCAATATAGAGAGTTTCCACTTCTGTAAATGACTTGACAAAGCCTTTCA
>JACEVL010004301.1:0-10319 GCA_020284085.1 Aporrectodea caliginosa
CCACAACTCCTAGCTTTATTATGCCTTTTTATCTGGTAGCACTTTGAAGACCATTCTGTTCAATTACAGTTACATTGTGTAGTGCCTCTAGGAGTCTTTCTTGAAGTGGTGCTATATAAATTTTCAATTACAATTATGATACAGCAGAAGGTGTCTAATTGCAAGATATTGTTTGCGATTATTCTCTATCGTTTTTCTTATAACCTTCCAAAGTATTAGTTGGAATGGAAAACAAATATAAACTTCTGGATTTCTAATAGTACGAGTTACTTAATGGATTCCCTATCCTGCAATAACGACACTAGTCGAATTTTATTTATCATGTAGGCCTAACATAAACACAAAGGTAACTAAAGAAACCTTTTCATGATATCGGTTATTAACATCAAATGATAGGATAAAGACATAAGGCAGAATACATTAACCTAAAGAAAGAAATTTTTCAAATACAAAATTACATTTAAGAGTATTGCAATTCAGGTGTTAATCTTCAAAACAGTTCAACAAAGTCGTAGTTCACTGGAGAATAACATGCCTGGAAACAGTGCTCCACAAATTCCTTTTCTATCTGAAACATGTCGTTGCATATTACACAACCAAATGGCTTCACAAGGAAAGGCTCAGAATCAGTTAAAGATGACTTCTCAGTTCCAAATACTTCCAGTTTTCGCTTTTCACTCCCATCAGTTTTCTCATGGATATTCAAATCTTCAGTCTGCTCAAACCTTTTTTCACATAACTTCACTTTGTGTGATTTTTCTTCATGATGGGTTTTTGAATGTTTATGCAGGTGATCTTTCACTTCAAATGCTTTGTGACATTTTCCAGTTTTGTATGGCTTCTCTCCAGTGACTGTTGTTCCATGAATTTCCAAATATTTCGTTAGTGAAAATGTTTTCTGACATAGATCACCTTTGTATGGCTTCTCTCCAGTGTGATTTCTCATATGGCGATTCAGAACACTATTATGTACAAAAGATTTGTGACATTTGTGTTGTTTCTCTCCAGTGTGAGTTGTCATATGAATACTCAAACAACTCTTCTGAGCAAATGCGTTGTGGCAGAATTCACACATATATGGCTTCTCTCCAGTGTGGGTTCTCATATGGCGATTCATATGACCATTATTGGCAAAAGATTTGTGGCATATGTGACATAAGTATGGCTTCTCTCCAGTGTGGGTCTTCAAATGTTCAGTCAAATTACCGCTGCTTCTAAATGACTTGTGACATAATTTACACTTGTATGGCTTCTCTCCAGTGTGGGTTCTCGAGTGCTTTTTTAAAGAACCGCCGGTTACAAATGACTTCTGACATAGATTGCATTTGTATGGTTTCTCTCCAGTATGGGTTCTCAGATGACTATTCAAAGTACTTTTCAGTGAAAATGCCTTGTGGCAGAAATGACATTTATGTTCTCTTTCTCCACTATGGACCACTGAATGCTTACATAGGTCATTCTTGGAAGAAAATCCCTTGTAACATAATTCACACAAATATGGCTTCTCTCCGGTGTGGGTTCTCAAATGTTCAGTCAAATTATCACTGCTTCTAAATGACTTGTGACATAATTTACACTTATATGGCTTCTCTCCAGTGTGGATTCTCCAGTGTCTTTTCAAAGAATCATTTGTTACAAATGACTTGTGACATAGATGACATTTGTATGGTTTCTCCCCTGTGTGGCTTCTCATGTGAACATTCAGATGACTAATACAGGTAAATGACTTGTGACATTGATGACATTTGGATGGTTTCTCGCCAGTGTGGCTTCTCATATGGATATTCAAATGGCTATGACGAGTAAATGATTTGTGGCATAGGTGACATTTGCCTGGATTATTTTTTTGGAGGATTTTAGAATTCTTGCCCTGGGCACCCATTATCACATG
The DNA here is from genome assembly GCA_020284085.1 of Aporrectodea caliginosa. NCBI lineage: Eukaryota > Metazoa > Annelida > Clitellata > Crassiclitellata > Lumbricidae > Aporrectodea > Aporrectodea caliginosa. Next base: position 1,892 of record JACEVL010004301.1, read on the forward strand.
CAACTTTTGTACAAACTTCGAAATTATGCGGTTTACCCAGTGTGCCTTATAACTAAATTGAGTAAAATTTTTGTGAAACAATTAAAGTTCTTCTGGATTCTCTCCAGTATGAGTTTTCCGTAGGACTTTACTTCATCACTTCTTGCAATATTTATTGCACAGATTGCATACATGCATCATTCTCCACTTGTGCTTTAAATTGTATTATATCTCACTCTTTTCTTTTAATTCCTTTGTTACTCCCAAGTGAAAAAAATCTTGATTTCTATTTATGGGTTGAAATTTTTGTCGAACTAATTGTTGCCTTCAAAGTACGTTGCTGATCATTCCATAGGTTAAGTCTTTTGTTGTCTTCAGTTTCGTGATGTCCAATCCCCGGCAACATTAGATGTTGAAGGTTGACTGAGTCTATTAATCATTCGTTGACTTTTCTTTGATTTCTCGTCAAATCATCAAATCTTTATTTCTGTTAATGAAAGTACAGTTGCTGTTAATAGAATATAAATCCCATAAATCATATTCTACTGACAGCAAATTTAAAACAACGAATGTTATAATTAAACAAAAATAAGAACATTGAGGGATTCCCTGTGATATCGATTGAAAATAATTTTATTTGATAGTTTGACTTGACACTCATCGGGGTTAGCTGCTATCCACTGCATTTTAGGGCTTGCAGTCTTGAATGGTAGCCAATGAACTGTTCTTTAAACCCACTGACAAATGCAAAGGTCTTGAGTTATCTCGATCACTGTAGCTCACTTGTTGATTTTAAAAATCAACCATGGTGAAATTCCAAGGTCGTCAGAACTCTATCGCAAGGGCTAAAACTAATGCATCTAAATAGGAACATGATATTTATAACCCATGCAGTGAAATCTTTAAATTAGCCTTCTGTGACCTGTTCTTGTTGAACGATTTTAGGAAAAAAGTGTATTTTAGCATACCAGTATTTAATTATTCGCCATTGCAAGTGTTTCAGAGTTTGTGGAATACAAGTTGGATTCACAAAAAGAATTCTTGCAAAATGGAAGTGGGATTGGTGAAAAGAATGTTGCTTAGATAGAGCTGGATTGATGAAAAATAATTCTTAATTAGATAGAAGTTGGAAAAATAATTCATAATTAAATAGAAGTTTTGTATTAGGCCTAATGAAAATAAGGTTCTTAAAATTAGAAAGTGGATTGATGAAACAAATTCTTGCTTAAAAATAGAAGCTGAATCGGTAGTGAAAGGATTGCTCGCCAGCGCAAGGAGAGGTTGGATTGATGAAAAATAATAACGATACAACGGGCGAATAATTCCAATACGCTACTAAAGTAGTATTAACAGATTTTATTCTGTTACTTAAGATTAATTATGCATATGCCACACTAATACACAGAGGGTGGGCCAGTAGGAATGCAACAACTTTGACGCCATATAACTTGAATACTTTTATCTGAGCGTCTTGTCCAATATATCAGATTGAAGATAATTATCCATTTTATCATTCTGCAAAATATCTACGAGATACTTATTACGACGTTTTGGAGATAATGCTATTAATATTCGATGTGCCATTTCTTTACTTTACCATAAAACTGCAAGAAGAGGAAAAGCAAAAAGTCTGAAACTGAAGATGTCAATTCTAAGAAACAATCACTTATATTATTAATTACTTAACAATTAATATCTTTAGTGAATTTACCACTCGAGTCAAACAAATACTCAATATGTCCACTACGTGATTTAATGACTGCATGATCTCTGCATCAACACCAGTGCTTGGGTTATCTCAGCCCAGCAGCAAAGAATCACTTCTTTCAACGTTTGCGACCACAGTTGCGGCTGTTAGACGTTCCCGTAGCATCAATTTCTTTAAGCAATCGATGTAGAGCATATTTATTCCATTTTCTAGAAGGGAATTCTATCATCATCTGATATGCATTGTATCCTTTTTCGGTAAAGTCGTAGTTTACGTTGCTAAATTATTTGATGTTGTCACTGTAAAATGGAAGCATTATTTATGAAAGAAATTGTTTCACAAGAAATGGAAGTGGGATTGATGAAACGTTCCTGTGTTCAAAATTAAAGTTGGAGCGATCGAAATAATTTTTCCCATAAAGAAATAGAAGCTGGATGGATGAGGAAATTAAGTGTTGGATTCAATAGAAACTGGATTGATGAAAATAATTGTTTCCGTAATTAGAAGCTGGATCCATGAGAATATATCTTTGCTTAAATAAAAGTTCCATTGATGATAAAATATTTTTTTCATGAAATAGAAGTTGGATTGATAAAAGTAATTTTTCAAATTAAATAGAAGTTGGATTGATGAAAAAATTTCTTACTGAAATGGAAGGTGGATTGATGATAGTTAACATGCACATAGGTAGACTTCTGCTTACTTACCAACGTTAAGTACGGTATTGAAGACATTAGAATAATTTAGCAACGTAAACTACGACTTTACCCCTTTTCTGCTATTAAAATTTGGATTTAAATTCTATCCTCTTCCGTGAGCGGCCCCATGATGTTCAATGTTTACATTGAAAATTTACGGGTGTGCGCCGCACCGAAATTTTATAACAACGGTGCCGTATATCAGTGCAAGATTTGACACAGTAGTAGATTGGATGATTACTTTCAATTCATTATATTGGGCACGATGTTCTGATAACAATTGTTAAAGTTATATCCATTCAAATTAGTTGCATTCCTACTGGCCCACCCTGTATATGTTCAATCTGCTGAGCCACTTATTTCAATTTATTCACAGTATAAGACATATTTTCTCTAAATTGCTTATCCACTAAAGGCTGCCTCTCTGCCTTAGTGGACTCATCGTTCAAATATTGACCTGATTATGTATTGATTTTAGGGTGCCATCGGTAGATATCTTGTACATTAGACATACTGTAGTCTCAATAGAGGTTACAAAATCATAATTACAGCAACAATAGCAAAAGCGATAGAAACACCGATAACAATGATAACACTAATAATAAGACAAAAACAACAATGTTCTTATGGTTTGCTGTAATATGCAAACATGAGACGATCAAACACAAAACTTTGTGAAACACCACATCTGAGGAACTCATTATGATCAGACCCTACACGAATATTTACCATATAATATAGTGACTGAGTGTTGCATCCCAGAAAAGTGCTATCCCTGATTTTATTATACTGAGAGCTCTCAAATGTATCTGAAGTAAAAAAAAAACCAACAGTATAATACAAATTAGGTACATATTTAATTATTCGCCCATTGTAGCATCATCGTCTTTCAGCAATCCAACTTCTACTTTGGCAAGAATCCTTTTAATCGCTCCAGCTTCTATTTAAGCAGGATCCTTTTCATCAGCCCCGCTTCTATTTAGCAAGAATTCTTTTCGTCAATCCAACTTGCATTCGACCAACGCTGAAACCCACTGAATGGCAAACAATTTATAACGCCAAACAACATGTTTACCCTTTCTGGTAACAGAGTCAAGTGTGCACAAACACACTGTCCAAGGTCGTTAAACAGGGTCGAACTAGAAACCTTATGCTCTGCGATCAATCGTGTTACCGACAGCAACCCTGTCGAATCAGTTGAACGTACAGATAAAAAAAAAACTGAAAATTACATTAGGTTAAAATACAGATAATGTGTTTCTTTTAAATTCTTAAATACGAATTTTACTCGTATTTATTACGGTAATTATATGGTACATCAGATTAGGATAGATAATTTTTCTTTTGTTAACAAACGCCAGTTTTTTTTAATAAACGAAATCTACTACTAGTTTTTTAACAAAATGGCAACGCTTGAAAACAAAGTTTTTACCCTTGAAGTTGGACTTATTGGTAATGATCCTGTCCTCTACCGAGTGAAATTTTAGATTTTTATGTGCATGCATATAGAACGGTTCGTCTACAGCAGGGGTTCTTAAACTTTTTAGAAGCAGGGACCGGCTGTGCATTTATGATGTTGTTGGCGGACCACCAGTTAGAAATGCAAAATTTTATCTGACAATCGAATCCAAGATAAAGGGAAATTAGAGGAATGAGTCCATATTTTATCTTAATATTTTATTGAAATTATTCTAAGAGCGAAATAATGCGAAATAGTGACTAAATCAATAAACTGCTTTTACAAATATATGTAATTACACATGTTCTTGTTATTCATTGTTAAATATAACAATAAATATCAGAATGTATTTATTATAGTTAAAGGAAGCGTTCAAGTTTTTATAAATAATAACTAGTAATTTCATTACACGAGAAGGCTTACTCCCAGGCGCGTAACTAGCATTACGCAATTACGCAACTGCGTAAAGATTTTAGCAGCTCTCAAAATTTTTTAACCGTTTAGATTACTTTTTGACATTCTAGATTACTATTATTCGTTGAATTTCTAATGTGCAGACGTTGTTACTGTACAGTTAGTAAAACATTTCCCTTCGCCGACATAGTGAAGACTGCAAATTTCGTGGCACTTCTGAAATTTCGATCACAGACCGACACTATAGATTAAATCATCGTAAGCTAATGTCATCTGGTCCACGCAAAACCCAGTACATAAGTCCGTTGATTCAAAAATCAGCTGATCCACCTGTGTGGCCTGTGAGTTCGAGACATTATTGTGGCAGAATGTCGTGCGGCTAGGTTGTACACTTTATTGTTTGATGCGAGCACAGAACAGATATCGGTCAGCTTATACGATATGTTGATAGCGTGAACAACCCGGTTCTCAGCATGTGGCAAAAGAACAATTTATAGGGCCTATAACTGTCATCCCAAGTTTTCCCAACGCTTGACACCACTGGCGAAACTATTGCGACACTCATAAAGCAGCAGCTTTATGAAGTTGGTTCTTTATGAAGTTGGTTTCTGTATATGTTAAGGTATCTTGATAAGGACAATTTGCTGCCGACTTTTCAATCTGGTTTTCGTAAGGGCCACTCCACGGAGACCCTGTTAGTTCGCCTCCTCTCTGATATCTATGGGGCTATTGATAGGTCACAGGTCATCCTCTTAGCATTATTTGCTGTCAGTACGGCGTTTGACACCGTCGATCACGATATCATTCTTAGGCGCCTATCTATACCTCGTTTGGCCTTTCTGGTAACTTTCTTGACTGGATTGTTTCCTATACTACCTCCATCACCGTTCCTTCTCTGCGGTCTACGTGTCTACTAGGACTCCATGTGTTCCTGTCCCGTTTGACCTGCCCCAGGAATCTGTGCTGGGCCCTCTTCTCTAATTATATTATTTATACTGCTGATACTGGTCCTCTCCTGGCCTCTTGCTGAGCCTTGCTCTGTGCTGAACCAATCTTATGCGGGTGACCTGCAGGCGTTTTTGCACTGTCCTGCGTCAGCAGCCATTACCGAAGCCCGGGCCATGAACCGGGCAATGGAGGCTCTCGAGGCCTGGATGTCCTCCAATCGCCTGCGGCTAAACTCATCTAAGACCCAGTTCATTTGGCTTGGCACGCGCCAGCAGCTCGCCAAAATTGATTTGGAGGCCCTTGCCCAGGAGTTCCCGCAGATTACTTTCTCACAGTGGCAAAGAAATTAATTAATTGATAAATCCAGGCAGGCTATCAACTTTATAAAATAAAATTATAGGCGTGTATGTAATGAGATCGACGATCGTCATGAAAACTGCAATCTCTTAGAGAAAATAACATATCCAAAATTAAGTGGCCAAGGGCAGCATTTTGGGCCGTCGCCCCGGGCGGCATTTCAGCTCCGTACGCCATTGCTTTCTCATCCTTTGTCCGGGACCTTGGTGTCACATTAGACCAAGAACTAACGTTCACGCGGCATATCAGCCTGCTATGCCGCGATTGTGTATACCAGCTGCGTCAGCTTAGAGAGGTCTTCCGTTCCTTAACCTTTAATGCTGCCTTAATGCTTATCCACTTCTTTGTTGTTTCCCGTCTTGATTATTGCAGCGCCCTCTGCGTAGGTTTTCCGGCGACTCGGGTTGGGTGCTTGGTTCGGGTCTTACGCTCGGCGGCACGCTATATTGGTTGCATCCCAAGATTCCGCCATGTTACTAACTAGGCTATATGCGGGATGTCCCAAGATTCCGCCATGTTACTGACCATATGCGGGATGTCTTGCATTGGCTTCCTTTCCAACAGTGGATCGCTTACCGGATCTCTTCCTTGGTCTGGCGCTGATGTGGTCTCTGTTTATCTACAGGAGCACCACCCTCAGCATCCAGCACCGTGGTTCTCCTCGTTCTTCTAGGCAGGCTGAGGTTCTTGTCTCCCGGTCGCGGACTTCTATTCTGCAGCGCCGTGCTTTTTCTGTTGCTGGCCTGCAATCTGGAATGGGCTTCCTTTGGCACTACGCCTAATGCCGAGAGCCCTTCAGATCACGTTTCTATTCTAACTTCAAGACTGTTCGGACTTCGGAGTTGGGTCGGGTACGCTCCTAAGTAGATAATCTTGAAGGGGCGCTATGTAAATCTCTGTAATGAATGAATCATAATTTGCCAAAGAGCTGATGTAAAATGTTATTACTTTTAACCAGAAAGATTGTCTCCAAAATGGACCATTACAAACCAACAAATAAATTTATTTTCTTATGCTTTAGTTAATTGCTTTGATGAGTCTGTCTGTTTCTAGTCTACGTTGGTTGCTGGGACTTTGCAGCTGAACCCATTTTAAAAATCAAATTATGAAATTATAATTATAATTTTCCAAAGAACTTATGTAAAATGTTATTACTTTGAATCAAAAGTTGGTCTCCAAAATGCACCATTACAAACCCCTAAATGAAAATTTTTCTTATTCTGGGGAGAGGGCACAGCCCCCTCCCCAGACCCCTCCCCTCAGAGTTCTTCAAAACTGCGTAATTTTATGGAAGGCCTGGTTACGCCAAGGCTTACTCCTATCTAAAAGTAGCAAGCCTAATTACTGAAAGTTTAATTAAATTAAACTTGACTAAACTTACAGCAAATGGAGTCAAGCAAGATGCCCGCAATGCAGAAACATTAACTTTAGTGGTCTTTAACATCTGTTTCTGTTGATCTTTTATTTCGTCACGCTTTCTTTTGAAAAAATCAATAGGCTTATCTTTGTATGCGGGATGTGCTGAATTCAGATGGCGAAGAGGTTTTGATGGCTTCATGGCATCATTACTAAGTGTAACTCCACAGATTACACACAGTGGTTTTGGGCTGTTTTCATCTCCGGAAGAAACAAATCCATATTTTAAATATTCTTGATCGTATTTTCTATTAAACAAACGATGTTTCTTGGCTTTTTTTAAAAGAGATCCTTCCCGTACATTATCATCGTTTTCTTGTGTGCTGTCACTGTCCGTGTCTGAGTTGCGGCGCTTTGCTGTTGTTTCATTACTTTTAAAGAAACTGTCCAAAGAGACTTGATGTGCTTTGCTCATTGTTTCTCTTATTTTTTAAATTTAAAACTAAGATTTCTAGAACTTTATTTCGTGTTTAAATTTGTCTTATTGCAAATAAACAAAAATATTCATACGCTAGCGTTTTCTTAATTATCGCTCAATTCCATCAACAAAGAACAAATATCTGGCGTACGAATGGTTGTGTTCAGTTGGTGACAGTTTCAATCGCTAGGTGATCGAAGTCCATATGCCTAGCGATCACGGTGTGGCGATAATGGGAACTTTAGATCTAGAATCTAGATTGATTTATTGCAAATAACGTTAAATAATAATTTCATTCTATAAATTTTTTTAACTTAAAAAATATATCTATAATTATCTGTATTTTCCAGGAATAAGTTGATCAAATTTTTTATTTTTAGGGATTGTTTCGCGGACCGGCGACTTGAGCTCCGCGGACCGGCGCCGGTCCGCGGACCACCACTTTAAGAACCACTGGTCTACACTAATCTACAAGTGTATCTGTATCCATTACGGCTAATCAACAGAAGCCGCTTTCTTATAGTTTCGCTAAAACGTGCTATATATTCTTAGGAATCCAGCTAATTCTAATTACTGAAAAGATTATTTTCACCAATCCAGCTTCTATTGAATGGAAACTTAATTTCATCCATGCATCCAGCTTGGTTTCCAGCTTCTATTTATTTTGACAATATCAAATAACTTTGTAGACGAAATGTCGGTAGACGAAATGTCTGTAGGGCCTACACGAAAAGTCTGTAGACGAATTATTGTCGTGACACCTTATAAAACTGAAGTAGTTGTTGAGGCTTTATTCGAAGTACGCTCTGAAGGTTGAAAGACAATTCGCTTATGTTGGCTTTACACCGGCAGCAAACCATTTATTTCGTTGCTCGTTGATTTAAAATTGGGTGAACGCAGATTAATTTCAATATATCGGGTTCTTTTAGTACCAGAAACACAGCTTTTCTAAACTTCCTGTTTGTTTAGACTTTCCGTTTAACGTTCGGTTCAGTACAATTTAATAGCGCGATTCTGTCGGAAGTTCAGAT
>JACEVL010004303.1:0-10756 GCA_020284085.1 Aporrectodea caliginosa
ATGTTTGTTTCTAATATCCTTTGTGAATTACGGCGAATAAAGTCACAAATCAGTTGATCTTTGTAGGAAAAACAATAAGGGTTTTGTCCGGGGATAACTTAGATTCGGGTGACTGCGTAGTATTAAGGATTGTGCTCAGGAAATTAAAGTACGATCGACATCTGTAATAGCGCCATTATACTGTTTCGGACAAGGACTGCCTGTAAGGTATCGTTGAGAGCCTCAGTGATAGATATTGAACCTCTACCCTGTTCTGTCGTAGGTGTTGCTCCTAGACTGAAGATTTGGTTTTGTGTGAAGTGATTAGAGTGCTTGCTTAGTCAATGTGTGCATGTGATCACCTGCATATCCTCGTATTTTTATGGTTTCTTGCTTTATTTAAATTCTATTTAATGCCCAGAATTGGCACTGTTGATTTTATCAATGAGAATAATTGATACCTGTAACTTGCCGAAAACCTGTAATTGATATCAAGTATAATTGTAAGAATAACTCTTAAGTTTGACAAGCAACTGTCATTGATTGATTTGTTTTGTATCTGTTCTTTTGATGCACAATAATGTCAATGAATAAAAACACATTATTGGCTAGACCGGATACCAGTCTGATTGATGAGTCTGTAGGCGCTATTGAAGATAATGTAGGCCGAGGTGAGGAAGGTGCCAGTCTACCTAAGAATCTTGAAGGGGAGACCTGGAGAAATGATCCTCCCACAGAACCTGAATCTAATGTCTGGCTGCGTGCACAATTGATGCACCCACAGTCCCAGAACGCCTTGCTGAGAACAGCATTAGAGAGTAATACTGAAACAAGTCGCGGGCGGGGAAGTTCGAACCCAAGCCGTCAGAATCGATCGGCTGTTCCCCAACCGGGAACCACGGACAGAGAATGTCCGCCTTCCACTCCTTACGAGAAAGATATAGCCCATCCTGGTCATGTGCTCCGAGAGGGAGCCTGGTATCAAGAAGAAGAGGAAGAACCCCGATCGAACGATAAATCGTTCGTCTGTCCGCCTAATCCGTCAGCTGCCCTGAACCCTTTCTGTACCACAGGGTTTGTTCGTAGCCCGTCAACGACCCCACATCGGCCTGCTGGAGAGGAGGTTGACTCAGCGCTAGCACTCCTACAATTGGCAGGATTGAGACAAGGGGGGACGCGACAGAGTTACTTTGCCTTTAAATTTATGGTTTGTCTTTAAAACAAACACAAGCCTGACACTAATAAAATCATTATGCCACTGAACTGTAGCCTATACGGTAAAGAACTTTATCGTAATTAAACCGATTATTTCATTTTTACACATTTTAATAAAAACGGACCATATGCTAGTTTCGACGGGCTTACTGTTCAACGAGTCTTCTCTTCAATGAATATTTTTTTTCGGATATCTTCAGCGATAGATGACGCTTTATTCTGATTTAACAGATTGCAGAGTGAACAATGGAGACTGCGGCAGGCCTACTGAAGAGCAATGTGATATCATCGACTTGGGCTATGCCACCATAACAGCTTGTCGGAATTCACAAAGTTAGTAACCCTATGAGTTATGGGTACTATGTGTTTATTTGTTTCTCACATTTACGTAGATTCTCACTGCCTTTCTCTAATTCTTGATCCCTTTTCTTTGACGTCTATATATTAGTGTATCACATTAGGCGCAGCAGCATCAAAGAGGCGTTCTATTCTGAATTTTTCCACACGCATTGTATAATGACCGAGATTATTATTGTTCACCTCGGTCATTTTGTTCCGAAACGGCTATTTGTTGTGTCCAATCGTTCGCGGGCTTGTTCGTTGTTGCCGTTACTGCTTTTCGACAGTGGTCTTAATTTTGAAGGTATCATCAGTTCGAAGGTACAGCTGGTCTCGCTTCGGGAGTCTGGACATTGGGTGAAACTGAAATAATTTCCGCCCTCTTGCAGAACTTCAGTTGAAATAGCGGCTATATTCCTTCTTTCATACTTTGAGTTTAATCCTGACATTATTAATGCGGCCAGATACTAGGCCTACAATAGCCATCTTGAACCAATGCTTAACATAACGGCATGGTACATACTATGTTTTTAGAGTTTTCGTTAATTCAACTTACGAAGAGGTGCAAACTTCCGGATTCACCATAGTTTATACGCTCCTGCATAATTGTTTTACCGCTCGTTCATTGTACAGATATGAAAATTGTGATCAATACTAGTTTTGACGACTGATCTAGTGTGCTACTTTTTCACTATTGTTTGCATTTTTGCAGAATGTGCGCGTTTTTCCACGTACCAGCAAGGATTAATTACTTATGCAAGCTATTTTGCATGTAAAAAATAAAAAAAGTTACAGACCTATGGTTTGGCTATCACGCAATGTAACTTTGTCAAAGTTCATTCCAGTAACTGTCATTAGGGTACAGAATGGCTCTATATCCCTAAATTTTATTTGTCATTTTAGTTATTAAGAAAATACAATTAAAAAGAACATAATTATTTGGATACACTTCAAGCAATGCAATTTAAGAATTCATTAGTTTCGAAGGCAGTGAAACAGATAAAATTAATATCACACTGTTTATATCAGTTAGCAAGTAATTATAGATGCAGCTAAGTAGGAAGCCTAAAATTGCTTTCAAAGCGATCGGAGGTTCAACGGATGGCAAAGAAGAATTGGTGACAAGAAACAATGCTTCACCTGGCTACAGTTTCAGTGACTTTTAACAGAGAGCCACCTCAGAATCTCATGTTAGCCTACAGGAAAGCTAGCTCCTAGATAATAGATTATCAGCAAGCTTGGTCCACCGCTGCAATGACATCTTTTCTGACAAAAAATTGTTCTATTGGATCTCTTTATCAAATAGATGTCGACTTCGAAGTACATAGGGTCGACCTTATCGGCAGAGTTTTTAATTGTCACCCTTAGAATTCAGCGTGGAAGTATCAACGTTAAGAGAAACGTCAAGATCACATCTGTAGCCGGCACACCACTGATATTTAGCATAAGTAAATTGGTTAACAGAGGTAGAGTATTCCGCAGTCGATGAGTAAGACAGGGTGACAACATTGACAATCTGAGTCATTCATAAATTTATTTAGCGCACCTTCAAAGAGACTACTCAGAGGCACTTCCGACTCGAGCACGGCAAAAAAGTGTTGTTCTTAGTTTAATAAAAAAAATATCAGTAAGGGTTCCAGGTAGCAGGCGCAGAGAGAAGACCATTACAGGCCACTGGCCCACTACAGAAAAAGCTCGATTCTGCATACAGTGTAGTTGCAGTTGGCGCAAATGGGACTAAGAGCACCAAGGGGTTACTCTGCAGAACGGAGACGGCGACGATCTTGATTACTGGAGGGGCAACAAAGCTCTCGCAGTTAGTCTGGACTGAAACCCAACTGACATAACCAAGGCAGCGATCCTGTACTCAATGCGCTGTCAGGTAGGGAGCCAGTGTAAAATGTCCAGCAAATAGCTGGAGATATGACTAAATTTGGTGATTTGAGTCACTCTTCAGGACAACCTGCAAGTTTTTCAACACTGCATGCACTGCAAGTCATGAGGTCCCGTGGTCTGCCAACCAAGGCCATGCACAATTGCACTTGTTCGCTGACTAGTTCTGTAGTCCTGTAGTTCTGTAGTTCGCCTCATACATAGATTTACCGCGCCTGCATAGTGAGGGTTCACCGCTGCGGCTGGCAAACAAAGAGTGGGTGGAGCGATTGTCGCACCGTACTCAGCGAATGGGGTACCTGTCGGAGGAGGCAGCAAGTGCGGATTTGGGGGCGGCCAAGGCTGACGTGGGCCTCTTTCGTGCGGTTAGGCAAGACGATACCCATGTCCTACGCAGTACGTTTCCCCCAGTTGGCACGACGCTGCTAGTCTTCGGCAACGACCGCACGACTTTACGGTGCTAGCAAATGACGATCGAAATTTTAATCCTTGAATATTATGCCGACGAGTAGATAAATCTGTCCTCCAGTTTTTTTATGCTAAACCGAATTACTTACTAAAGATGAATACTGTTTACTTATCTATTAGCATTCCCATTTTTTGTACCCAGATGTGGGCATCATCTGGTTTCGTAATAAAAATGAATATATAATATATACCGGAGGCGTAAGCAGTATCAGATAAAATATGATGGCTAATATTGAGCAAGTCATTCATCACGGGCAGGTCAGATTTATGTCTCTTAGGACGAAGGAGCTATGCCGTAATCGCCTGAATAGTTTAAGTAAAATGCGAATTATGGGAATACACGCACGTTACAGATACATTCATAAAAAGATTGACAATAAAACCTGAAGAAACACTCGTGTCGTACAGTTAGGAGTAGGCTTACCGTTCGATAGTAGACGGAAAGTTTCCAATTTAGATGCGCATATGAACAGAAATAAATTTGATGCTTCTTTTGCCGTGTTGTTTCGCCTGTTTCGTTATAGTCATTTTAAAACTCGCTCTTGTCTATATTAAATAATACAGTCTGATAGCCTGATAGGCTTTGTAGCCGCATTTTGTATCTGAATGCGTCTGTTCTAACTAAAATAAATTCTTAGTTAAAACGGTCATGTCTTTGTCGCAAACTTGGGAATAGGCGCTGTTTTTCTCAGCTTCATAGACTTTGTCACTGTGCGGTGTCATTTAACTTGTTGGATTTAGCTTACCTTTATATGTAGCTATTTTGTTATAGGCATTCATTAAGTAATAAATACCAACGCTTTTTAAAAATTGTTGCGCAATTGTAGTAATTTTACTAATATTAATTCAGTTCACGATAACTAACTTCGTTAGAGCTAAATTGAGCATTGCTCTTTCTGCACCGTTGAAAATAAATGTGGAGAGTATATTATAGTTTGAATGCTCTTTGATACTTACTGCTATAATTCATCAATGTTTTCGTTTTAATAACCGTAACGATAATTACGGCAATGTTATTCTGGTTGAACAGATTGCAAAGTCGACAATGGTAACTGCGGAATAGAAGAACAATGTGACACTATCGACATAGGCTACACTACAACAATTGTTTGTCAACCTGTTCCAAGTTAGTAAATAAAACCTGAATTCTATAAGCATAGGCTAAATATAATTAATTAAACTTGAGACCCTATAAAATTGTGAACGGTTTTGTAGGTTTTAGAATATAAAGTCGTAAAATTGGAACGTAGTAATAATAATAATAATAATAATAATAATAATAATAATAATACTAATACTAATACTAATAATACTACTAATAATACTACTAATACTAATACTAATACTAATACTAATACTAATACTAATAATACTAATAGTAATAATAATAATAATAATAATAATAATAATAAAATAATAATAATAACAAGAGTAATAATAATAGTAGTAATAATAATAATAATAATAATAATAATAATAATAATAATAATAATAATAATAATAATAATAATAATAATAATAATAATAATAATAATCATAATACTACTACTAATAATAATAATAATACTAATAATAATAATAATAATACTACTAATAATAATACTAATAATAATACTAATAATAATACTAATAATACTAATAATACTAATAATACTAATAATACTAATAATAATACTAATACTAATACTAATACTAATACTAATACTAATACTAAGACTAATACTAATAATAATTGTATTGTATTGTATTGTATTGTATTGTATCTAAAGATTTATATAGCGCCCTCTCAGAATAACTATTCAGAAGCGCTCTCAGCACGAAAACCCCGGGGGAAAAGAAACGTCTTTAAAGAACGAGAGGCCAAAGAGGAAAAACTAGTCTTTAGTTTAGCCCTTAATGAGGGGGGAAGACTATTCCAAGTAGAGGGACCAACCACAGCAAATGCCCGGCGTTGAGTCAAGGTAGTCCTAGTCCTAGGAACAAAAAGATTAAGCCAATTAGCAGAGCGCAAGGAACGAGATGAGGTCGCAGATAACGGCTTTCGCATATAGTCAGAAAGATACTTTGGGGCATTGCTCAGCTGCGCCTTTGAGACTAGAAAGAGGATCTTAAAATGGATGCGCGCAGTGATAGGAAGCCAGTGCAAGACATCAAGCATATATGTAGAGATATGCGAAAAGCGAGGGAGTCGGGCTATGAGCCTAGTTGAAGCATTTAAGACCGATTGAAGGGGAGACAGACGCTGTTTCGGGAGGCCCATAAGAAGTGAGTTGCAGTAGTCAAGTCGGGAACAGATAAACGCATGTACTATGGTGGTAAAGATAGAGGGAGAGACCGATCGTCTGATGGCTCTGAGACGCCTCAGTTGAAAGAAGCAGGAGCGAGTCAGGTTAGATATGTGTTCCGTGAATGTGAGGGAGGAGTCAAGCGTGACACCCAGGTCACGGACACTAGAAGAGTAGGCCTATGTGTAGGCAGGGAAATTCTCAGTCAGCAATTGAAAGTCAATAATAATACTACTACTACTACTACTACTACTACTACTACTACTACTACTACTACTACTACTACTACTACTACTACTACTACTACTACTACCACTACCACTACCACTACCACTACCACTACCACTACCACTACCACTACCACTACCACTACCACTACCACTACCACTACCACTACCACTACCACTACCACTACCACTACCACTACCACTACCACTACCACTACCACTACCACTAATAATAATAATAATAACAATAACAATAACAATAACAATAACAATAACAATAACAATAACAATAATAATAATAATAATAATAGAGATTTGAGTGCCGTAGTTCGTAAGCAGTCGATGACTCGAAGCAACGATTCAGAAGCACTAAACGTACAGGTATGCACGAATCGCAATCGCATGTGCCGGTATCACGAAATAGAGTATCCGTCCTAAGACTATCCGGGGGGATGTATAAATTTATCCCCCCGGATACTCTAAACCGGTATAGAGTATCCGGGGGGATAAACCATTTCTATCTCCCATCGTGTGAAATCATCCCCGGGGGATGAAATTGCACAGGTATAAGGTATTATTTTAATGCGTTTAATTTATGAATATATATTTTAATCCAAAATCCAAAGCCAGAAATATTTAAAGCAAATGACTCTAAGTGAGCTCTCTAGTTCAAAAGTCCATTTTTTTCAATGTTAACTTTGAACCACTTTTCCACTTATAAGTGAATGCGTTCTTTCAGATCATAAATTCAGTTCAACTGCTTAACGGCTCTATGAGGGCGAATAATTTTTGACGGCCTACACGAGTTAGAACGTCTATAAATATTATAAAGAAGTATAAGGTAATGTTCAACATGATTATACAATTGTATAGATAATGGATAGGTAATTTTCGTCGCAGCGTAGTACACGAGGCCTTACCTGCATGAAGATAAGCCACGATTTGTTGGCGTTCTTGTATTTCGGTCACGACACGACAAAACTGGCCCTTCTGGCCGATGTGCATCAGCACAGCATTGTCAACTCGAAACGGTTTCGCACGCTGTCGCAAAGCCCTTTTCTCGTTCTTGGACGCTCCCGTCGGGTATTCCTTTTTATCTATCTCCGAAGTTCGTGTCGTTTAAAAGAAGGAAGACAAATGACTGCTGATATTAATATTTTGTCTTCACCCTTTTATACACTTCCATCGCATCAAGACCTTCACACAGCTAATTATGCGAATGAACTAACTTTGAGGCATTGTTTAATTAACGTGAGATTACAAGAGCACACAGAACACAAGAGATCCTGAAGTTGGCTCGTTGCCTCAATGAATTTGCTGGTCATGGTCTATGGATACGAAACGACCGATATCACGCGCGAGCTACCAAAGTCACCTAATTAGCACCTTAGTTCCTTATCAGTACACTGTCGTTTGTGACTGCCTATATTTGTCTTCCTCCTTTAAGACACTTCCATCGCATCAAGAACTTCACTCAAGTAATTATGCGAATGGACTAACTTTGAGGCACTGCTTAATTAGCGTGAGATTACAAGAGCAAACAAAACGCAAGAACCGTGAAAGTTGGCTTGTTGCCTCAAATGGCTTCAATGACGATAGATACGAAACGACCGATATCAAGCTCGAGCTACCAAGTCACCTAATTAGCACCTTAGTCCCTTTTCATGACACTGTGTCTTAATTGCATTTTGTCTGAAATCCCTTAGGCCTACGTTGTCTCCGTACTTTCGAGGATTCAGGTAATTACGTGACTATTTAATGTCATCATTTATAAAATAAATAGCACAGTACCAGAAATAAAATTTATAAAAGTTATTTGAATTTCTAAGTTATCCAAAATGCGAAATGTTGTCTTTATATACAGTAATCTCCGATTGACTGATAAACTGACTGATATTACTCCATATCAAGTTATTATATAAGTAAACATTTTAAGTACATGTACAAGTTTCAATAAAGTAGGCTAGTCTACACTCCATACTCACAAAGGTTAGTTTTTACTTATGTTTGTTTATGTTAGTCAGCATGGACTTAGCCAATATGGACTTATGTTCACAATTTAAATTAGAAAAGATTTCAATATTTTTAATTTCTCAATTTCTTATTAAACAAAACATATAGAAATAAAAGATGTAACAAAGTGAAATTATTTTTCTTGTTTCTTTTGTCCCGTTTTGCTGGTTTTATTTGTTGTTGTTGAAAAGACGACGTTTTTCGTTTTTATTCAGTTTTAAGTTTTAACCGTTTATCGGTTTTACCAACTATGGTTCTAAATTGACTTAAATAGCACAATTTGCAATTAAGTTGCAGGGGGATACTTTTTGAATGGGGGATGATTTCGTACGACTCATGGGTAGGGTGCATCATATGCCCCAAAATATTTCAAAAGTGTCTGTCCCTATTTCACTTCTTTTCCTATTACTAAAAAAGTGTGTTTACCAAAATTTGACAATATTCTGACACATTCTAGGTATCCCACCCAACAATTGAAGTTTTACAATAGCGAATAATTACGAGGATTCATACAAGTTACACATATCATGCTGCAATAACACTTTAAAGAATGTTCCAATAGTTCTTATCATTGACAATGCTGCATTAGTCAATGGCCATCTCCAGAAGCATTGCAAAGATTTTAAAAAGTAAATTTTTTTCCTACCATCATTTTGTAAAAACACATTCATGTTGCAAAGTCATTACATGCCATGCGTATAATGAATATCGTCGCTCGTTGGTTGTGATGCGTCTGCATGGACTGGACTGTCTTTGCCGGTCTTGAAGCACAACTTGAAGCAAATCTTGATAATGCTCTTTAATCTTTGGTGCTGACAGAAAATCCGAGCTGAACTTCACTCCTCTTTCAGCACAGTCTTGATTATATTGATTACAATGACAACCAAGCTGCTATGACAAACACTGAAGCACTTTCAGTGTTTGTCATAGCAGCTTGGTTGTCGTTACGGTTCGACCAGGCGGACGCATCTTCATTGAGGAACCGAGTATCAACTTGTAATATTTCAAACATACATTGTATGCCATGAGTCAGCCTCTACAAGATCGACAAGAGTTGCTCTAACTGTGATCACAAGTCATCTGGAAATGTAGGTTTTCCAAAGCCCAAGCCAAATCTGTCCTACAGTCATTGCAAGATTGCTGTTGGCTTAACTGCAAGCAGGTGATTAGCAAGTGCATGGCGTTCAGTGGCTGAGACGGTATTGCTCCACAGTACAAGCGGCACCATTTCTGCACGAAAAGTGCTTCGTGAGAACTTCAAGCTTCTCGAGACACATCGGTCAGCAACAGAGAGACTGTCATGCTCTGACGATGCTGGATCCAGTAAGAATGCAAAACCCTTCATTGATAAATATATATATGCAGAGAACGTGTTTTGCAGATTTATTTCTAGGCATTGTCTCTTCACAGGGATGATTATAAGGAATTTGAAAAACTCTGCCTCTTGTTTTTTCATGGAGAAGTAGAAGGACATAAAGTCACGTTTAAGCAACCTGGAGCACTTCACACGGCCAAATAGATCGCAAAATTTATTTATTCAATCAAGATTTGTCTTTTTAAGCGACAGATTGCAGAGCTTCCAGGAAACACAATAGCGACACAGCAACAATCAAAAAAGGGAGAGACTGTGGATTTTGTGACTCTGGTAACAGCTTTTGGTGGGACTTTCGGTTAGGTGACTGATGCACCTTGGAAATGACTTGAAGCTGTACCATTCAATCTTGCAATATGACTTGGTGTATGCACAGGTGCACAAGCGGCATTTGTGGTACTTAAAGGCAGAAATGGTACCGCTTGCACACTGCGCAGAAATAACGTCTCAGCCACTGAACGCCATGCACTTGCTAATCACCTGCTTGCAGTTAAGCCAACAGCAATCTTGCAATGACTGTAGGACAGATTTGGCTTGGGCTTTGGAAAACCTACATTTCCAGATGACTTGTGATCACAGTTATAACAACTCTTGTCGATCTTGTAGAGGCTGACTCATGGCATACAATGTATGTTTGAAATATTACAAGTTGATACTCGGTTCCTCAATGAAGATGACATTGTGTCCGACTGGTCGAACCGCAACGACTACCAAGCCGCTATGACAAACACTGAAGCACTCATTGTAATCAATATAATCAATGACTGTGCTGAAAGAGGAGTGAAGTTCAGCTCGGATTTTCTGTCAGCACCAAAGATTAAAGAGCATTATCAAGATTTGCTTCAAGTTGTGCTTCAAGACCGGCAAAGACAGTCCAGTCCATGCAGACGCATCACAACCAACGAACGACGATATTCATTATACGCATGACATGTAATGACTTTGCAACATGAATGTGTTTTTAC
>JACEVL010004304.1:0-12325 GCA_020284085.1 Aporrectodea caliginosa
AAAAAGGTCCCAATCATTTTCCAATTCAATTTAATTGTAATTCAATTTATTTTTCTGTAAACCGACAACATATTTAACAATTATGGCAGTGATCGTTCAACGACGTTCCGGTTACCAAGTGGTGGACCCTGAAGGGATGGATGATCCCGCTAAATAGGGCCACCTTTAATTTAGTTCATAATTATAATTGCTAACGAAACGCTATCTGGACACCTTTAAAACGTTGCAAATCAATCTTATATATATCTAGGACGCAGTAGTAATCCTATATATATATATCTAGGACACTAATGTAGTACTTTGGTCAAGCATATAAGAGCTGTAATATGCCAAAAACTAATCTTTGTCGGCGGCAACGGCCAATGTTGTCATAAGCTGCCGTTAAACTGTGGACACACATACTTTGGTCACTGGTTGATTCTTGATGGCAACAGCTGTGGCAGCCGTAACATGTCGTTTAGCAAGGAAACGAATAATACAAGCACACACGCTCGTACGCACGCACACACTCACGTACGCAAGCATATATCTTGATTAAATCAATCCAACTACGATTGACTTAAACACCGTTAAAACGGTTCTTCGTCGTTTATAAATGTCCTGAGCAATTATACGTTTCAACCCCTCGGAACTCCGTTCGAGAAGTTCACTCGACGGCGTAGATGTCCGAAGCGTACGCCTTGACGTGGCGAGGGGGCTTCAGCCGATCCTGACATCTGGCCAGCCAGGGAAGATGAGCTTCAGCCCGGTCTGACTCCTGGCCAAGCGGAAAAGAGGATCGATTATGAAATAAAAAGTTCTGATAACACACGACAGCAAGCTTATTTTCAGAGACAGGAATTAAACGAAATTTCTAATAACTTAAGTAATAGAACTTAACTAAACACCCATAACAATCAATCAATCAATCAATCAGTTTGTTTATTGTCATAAGGCACATAAGACAGATACATGAACAACATAATAATCAGTTGTAGACAAATGGGAGGCCCAGAAGGGATGAAATCCCGCTATAGGGACACCAATTTTATATAATTTCATAGACAGGATCGGTATATTTTTTTAACTATATTCTTAATTAGTTAATTAAGAGGGTTGACAAGGTAACTGTAGAGAAGCCGAGAAGAAGTTGAAGTGTAGCAGGCTAGTTTAGCAGAGTTATCCAACTAGGACTTTAAAGTACTAGGATAGCATATTATAATTTTATTAACAAGTTATAAATGTTAATTCAGATTGATGACCTAAAGAAACCTAACTTAGTCCACATCAATCAGCCCACTCGTTAAGTTAGAGCGCAATAATTTTTTGAAGAGATAAAGATTCGAGGCTTGTTGAGTTGTTGGAGGAATGCGACTCCAAACCCGTGGACCATTGAACCTAATAGAAAAGCGACGAGTATTAGATTTGGCAAGGATGGAACGGTAGGATGAAGCTCCTCTGGTATTATATGAATGAAAATGAGTGCCAACATTGAAGTAATGAGCAAATCCCAAGGGTAGCAGGTTGTGAGCATATTGGTACATGAATATAGCTGTCTGGTAAAATCTAATTTGGTGAAATTTTAATAAGTCAAGATCAAGAAAAATTGGGTCAGTATGAGAACCATATGGTATTCCTGAAATTATCCTGATTGCTCTTTTCTGTAACATCACTAATTTTTTTTTAAGACTAGACTTATACGTATAGCCCCAGACCACATTGCAAAGCATTAAGTAAGGATAAATTAGAGAGAAATATAAAGTAGTACGAATATAGGGGGAGTAGATAAGATATGCGACCTAGTATCCCAACGTTTTTTGCAACCTTGGCCGTTATAGTACTAATATGGTCTTTCCACGTTAAATGGTTATCAACAATTACACCAAGAAACTTAGTAGAGTTCACTTGGGATATTATAGTGTTGTTTATAGACACTTGCACAGAAATGTTATTAGGGCACATCTTCCTACGAGATTTAAATATGATAAAGTTAGTTTTTTGTAGGTTCAAGGAGAGCTTATTTGCAGTAAACCAATCAGCAACTGCTACTAGCTCAGTGTTTACAGTCTGAATTAAGGAGTTATAGGATTTATTAGAGTAAAAGACATTAGTGTCATCAGCAAATAAGATAAATGATAAAATAGGGGAGGTGTTGGGGAGGTCATTTATGTAGAGCAGAAAAAATAACGTTAATTCAATTGCTTTATGTATCAGATAGTGGCGTAATTTATTCCTAAATATTTTGTAAATTGTCGATTCCATAGGGGAATATTATTCCATACCTTAGCCCCTGCGAATCTAATGGAAAACAATCGAGTGGGCAAAGGGCTGTCGATACAACTTTGTGCTTCTAGTGGGATAGGAATGAATTTAACCCTTTGGAAGTGAGGTGGAGCATTGGAACGTTTTCGGTGAGGTGGGGTATGACAAACCCCAATACATATTTCTTACTTGCAAGTCGCGATATTAACTACATAACATTAATTGTGAGCTAAACTACAGTTTTGTAGCCAATTATCATCTAAACTGGTTATTATCAGGAACAAATAACAGTTATAAATTATAATTGAAATGGGAAGCGCGGTGGCGCTCAAATTCAAAGCGGCCCTCTGAAATGGCATATTCGTGGTTCTTGAAACACGTAACAATTGCGAACACGTGACATAATACCGGTAATAATGGATCAATTTTGCATCGATGCAAAACTATATGCTGCAATATCTTATTTTATCACCCAATTTTTGACTGCTCCGCTACTTTTATAATTCATCAAAATCAACATGTATACGAAAACTTATAATTTCGCTTTAATATGCAACAAAATAAAAAAAATGTGCGTTCAAAAGTACCTGAAATTGTCTTATAGTGTCCGTATTTCACATTCACACCCCTCCCCAAACTCAAACACGACTCAAACAACATGTAAGCTAAGAGTGAAAGCTGGTTCCTATCAGCACTCAAATTATATAGCAATTTTGTTCAGATGACAGCTTAAAATGCTACCATTACAGTGTGTAAATACAAAAAATTTCCTTCGGCCGCTCCTTCACCGGCCCCCAACCCAAGACCAAGTCTCCGCCTATGGCTATGGAGTGTGTCATACCCCAACTCACCTCCAAAGGGTTAAGAGGTTTGGAGGAAGAGTTTTGGATATATAGCTGGACTACGCTGGTTATAGATTGTGCTCGTACCGATACATGAATTCGCCTACTTGCGCTATCCTAATAAAACCATTTGAATTCGAGTTCCCTGTCGAGCTTTAACATGTTTCGATTCATATATATATATATATATATATATATATATATATATGGGGGCCTGATGTCGTCCAACCGTCTCCGCCTCAACTCCTCAAAAACTCAATTCATTTGGCTTGGCATTCGTTACTCTGGATCAGGAGCTCACCTTTGCTCCTCACCTTCACTCTCTCAGCCGTGCTTGTTACTATCAACTGCGCCAACTATGCACTATCGCTCGCTCGCTAAGTCCTACCGCTACTGCTAATCTTGTCCATTCTTTTGTCACTATCAGACTTCACTTCTGCTGCTCTCTCTCTATGTTGGCCTCCCGGCTGTCCGACTGAGCTGTCTGGTTCGCGTCTTACGCTCTGCAGCCCGCCTTATTGGCAGCATACCCAAATTCGACCACATTCCAGCTATTCATTTCATTCATTTCATTTCAGATATTTATATAGCGCCCCGTCAAGATTTCTACTCAGAGGCGCTCCCGACTACAGCGCGGACACTGAATCGGAGTTTCACGCCGAAGTGCATGAGCAATTATTTGTGAGTGAAGGACTTGCCCAGGGTCCCTACGCGGCGGCTTGAGATAGATTCGAACCCGCAACCGGCTGCAAGGCACCAAATTTACCCCCTTGAGGTGGATTCGAACCCGCAACCCTTCGGTTGCAAGGCACCGAACATACCTCTACACCACCGCGCCCCATATATGCTATATGCGCGACATTCTTCACTGGCTTCCGCTTAGGCAGCGTATCGAATATAGCCTAGGGTAGCTGCCTTAGTTTGGCGCTGCCTGCTGGGTCTCGCTCCTGCCTACCTTATTGAGCTTTGTAGCCTCACCCTTAGTGTTCGAGTCTCGCGCTCCCTCCGTTCAGCTGAACAGGGTCTTCTCTCTGACTCTTTTGCTCGTACCTCCACCAGGCAGAGCCGTGCTTTCTCTGTGATTGGCCCCTCGACCTGGAATGGCCTCCCTCTGACACTCCACTCCCTTCCTAGAACCTCTTCTAAGTCATTCCTCTCTCATCTAAAAATGATCCTATTTGGCCGCGCGTTGGTTGGGAGCGCCTCTGAGTAGTTCCCTCGAAGAGGCGCTATATAAATTCTAGTAATGAATGAATGAATGAATATATATATATATATATATATATATATATATATATTCATAAATCGCGTTCATTCATTAAATGTCTTGAACTTTTTATTTAGCTCAACGTATATTCAGTATTTCCCTTTATTTGATGAAAGCCATTATCTATGTTGGTTCTAGTGCCCACTCTGCCATCTCGTCGTTTTATCTATGGGATGACTCTCACTACGAGTTGATGCTTGTTACTTTGAAACCTTTGACCTGGCTCCAACCTGACTTGAATATTAATAATTTTAGTCATTGTTCTGCCCAGTGCTTTTTTTCTATAAAAAAGGTTCCGGAACTCAACAAATTCAGATCAATTATAGGCAGTGCTTTTTTTCAGCCGGAACGGTCCGGAACGCCGTTCCGGGACCTTTTTTCAGCTATTAAAAAATAATTTAGCTTATTTTAATTTTTCATTAAAATTTTTGTAAATTATTTAGATATCTTTATTTAATCTAAGTGCTTTCAGTGTTTATTGATATTGATATTATATGAAATAAAAATATTACCATAAAATATGCCACTCTAACTGTTCTGAATTTGTTGAGTTCCGGAACCTTTTTTTCTAGAAAAAAAGCACTGATTATAGGGACATATTTTATGCTAATTCTATTCTATTTTCTAATTCTATTTCATATGTGTATCAATAGTAATAAACACTGAAAGCGCTGAAATTAAATTAACGTATTTAAATAAATTTCAATAATTTTTCATTAAAAACTTAAATAAAATAAATTATTTGTTAATAGCTGAAAAAGGTTCCGGAACGCTGTTCCGGACCGCTCCGGCTGAAAAAAAGCACTGGTTCTGCCTATATGTTATGCTTCATTCTATTGAGTTTTCAATCCATTAATTCAAATAAATAAATGAAACTAAATATTTTTTACGTGAGTTCAGATCATTTCAAAACCTCAACTGTTGCGCTGTTTCGTTGTAAGAGGGCGTAAGAGATATTGCAGTTTGATACGGCAAAGCTCATTGAACACCCTTAATAATTTATGGTAAACG
Source organism: Aporrectodea caliginosa (assembly GCA_020284085.1). NCBI lineage: Eukaryota > Metazoa > Annelida > Clitellata > Crassiclitellata > Lumbricidae > Aporrectodea > Aporrectodea caliginosa. The sequence goes on from JACEVL010004304.1 coordinate 5,362, forward strand.
GATATAATTACAAGATGGCTTGCGTGAAATAATTAATAATACATTGCGAAAAGCGAGCAAAGATAAGAAAAGAGATGTCAGTAAACAATTTAAAATACTACTAACGCCAATGGTAACGCTACTGCTACCACTATACTGCAACTGCCGCCGCCGGTACCACTACCACTGTCACTACCAACACAATGGAAAACCGCCATCATCAAACCGGTGCCACAGACGCCTCAACTGACCACGCCTGGTGACTTTTGACCCATTTCTATCGTTCCGGTCCTATCCAGAATGACCGAGCGACAACTTGTGCGTATGTATGTGTATCCGTCCTTCACCTCCCCTCCAATGTCTACCCTACTTGCCGATCAATACGCCTTCCGCCCCACTGGCTCAACAACTGCTGCCTTGATTTCCATCCTCCAGGCTGTTACAGACCTCCTATCAACAAACGACTATGTCACGTTGATTTCCCTAGACTTTTCAAAAGCTTTTGACTCTGTGCACCATTCCACCCTTGCACAAAAGCTTTCCCAGCTGGAAATTCCAGATCATATCTAAAATTGGCTGGTAGAATTTTTGCAAGATAGAAAACACTTGACATGCTTCTCCAGGCTGAAATCAACCATTGCATACATCAACGCCAGCGTTGTTCAAGGCTCTGGGGTAGGCCCATCATCTTACATCGCCGATGTCTCGGATTTGCACCCAGTCAATCCTCAGAACTTGATCAGAAAGTATGCGGATGACACTTATTTAATTATAGGTGCCTCCATGAGGAGTTCCATTCCGCAGAAGTTGGAAAATATATCGGAATGGGCCGTGAGGAACAATCTACGACTGAACGAGAGCAAATCCCAGGAAATGATCATCCACCGTCGACGCGTCAAAGGAACATCTGACCCACCTACCTTAGGAATCGTGAGAGTAACATCAATGCTCATGCTCGGAGTGACAATTGCAAACGATCTCAGTGCTTCTTCCCATGTCAACAGGATTCTAAGTGCATGCTCTGGTTCGCTCCACGCTCTCAGAGTCCTCAGGGCACACGGTCTCCCTCCGACAGCGCTCCATGAAGTTGCACGTGCAACTACCATCTCTCGCCTTCTCTATGCCTCCCCTGCTTGGTGGGGATTCACCACCGCAAGCGACCGACAAAAACTCCAACGTTTCTTGCAAAGGGCCAAACGACTGGGCTACCTTCCTCCTCAACAACAGGATATAGACAGAATGATGGAAGATGCAGATGTCAGACTCCTGCAAGCGGTCAACCGGAACTCACAACATGTGCTCAGAGGCCTCTTTCCTCCGACCGTTTGTAGGCCTTATGCTCTGCGCCCTAGACCTCATGAATATGAATTCCCCCCAAAAAGATTACCACAATTTCATCTCTAGGGTACCGTATCGTACCATTCGGGATGTTAAGATTTAACTCCCAATCCTGACTATAGGCATAAACTTATAGTTTTTAATTTCATTACTTTCATTATCTCATGTAAACAAGTTGCGGTATGTCAACTTTGTATCTTAATAAACGAAATCTACTACCACTAATACTGCTACTACCACACCACCACTACTATCGCCACCACCACCACCACCATCACCACTGCGACTTAAACTAAGAATCGTCGAGTTTTCAAGTTTTAACTCGACCACAGCTGTACTCGGGTATGCCAATCCCAAGCCTGGAGAGAAGAGGAGGGCGACTTCAACGGTCCTGACAGTATGCAGGTGTAATTAAACAATGGAAAGTGCTACTACCATGAATCGCTTGGTTGTTTGAATGCCGCCTGCTCTCAACTCAATCTGAAAACTTGTAAAAAATCATTCCTATCGATCTTAACGAACTCTGAAAAAGCCTGGGCGGCGTAGGATTGGTTGGATGGATTATAATAGGAATTCTTCAACATGTGGGAGTTTGTTTTGGAGTGGAAAGCCCGAAACAGACGGTCTTAAGGCAGACTCCGGCTGCTGGTGGGTGAGTGGCGACATCGCCTAGGCAGCTAACATTCCTGAGAACTTTGGATGGAGGGTCGCCCAGGGTCTGGGGGGGCGCAGCGCGGAATGTTTCATTAGACACTCCAGTTAGTTGAGTTATTGGACGGCTTTTTGTGACCGTTGACTATTCAGCGGAGACCTGGCAAAAAGTCCACGTTCACAAACTATCGGTAAATTTTATTCGAAAAAACAAGATCATTATTATAGCCCACTATTCTTTGTTTGACATCGTCTTACGACATGATACAACGCTGTTGCAGGAATTGCACCCCAATGCACAAAGCGATTAAAATGAGAAACTTATGCGTCCGAACGACACCATTAAAAGGTGTCTAAACAGAGATTTACAATATCACCAATAATCAATTATTTTAACGACATAAGGTGATACATCTGACACCGTCTATAATGCACATGTTGTGATAAAATGAAAGCCCAGAAATATACTTTAAAAATATTTTAGTAACATTTTAATGGTGCCTTTCGAATTTCGAACGCTGTAAGTTATTCGTTTTCATTGCATTCTGTGCAATGTCGTCAACGGCTTTTAATGTCATAAGACGACGTTAAACTTTGGAATAAAAAAGTACTTGAGATTATATTATTTGAATGGTTAGAACGCGCTTTTGGACACATTTGAAGAGTTATAAAAAAATACTATATAAGCCCCCAGGACACAGTGGCTTTTAGTCAAACTCCGCCACTACTCGTACTCTGGCAGTGCCAATCCCAAGTCAGGATGATGGAGGAGGGCGACGCTAATGGTCTCTGTTACCACACAGCTAGTCGTTAAACAGAAAAACCACCACCACCCACACACGCATGCACACACACACGCATGCACACACACGCACACGCACACACACACACACACACACCTAGTAAACCATGATTCTTTTAGACACCTTAAAAACGGATCTTTCTGATTTATAAATACCTCGAGCGCTCCTCGTTTCGCAATGCTCTCATCTGAGATTCTAAGGCTGAGCTGACGTCAACGGCAGCCATGAGATGTCGTTAAGCACAGGAGACTATATAGCTTAACCCTCGGGCTACCAAGGGAGGGGGTGGTTGCCACCCCCATAAGTTTTTATGCCAAAATATATTTTTCGTATGGAATATAATTTTGACATTTTAGATAGCTGTAGCAGATTCATGGGCGCACATTTTGAGGTAAACATCATGGTGGTAGCCCACGCCATACAAAAGTTATACCCGATATACCCGAGGTACCAAGGGGGGGTGGATACCACCCCCTTAGTTTTTCGACTATAGCTTATTGGCTATTCTTCCTAGAAGAGAATCAAATATACCATTCTTTAGAGGGAATGTAGGGCTTCATTTGCATAGTTACATGTTTGTCTTATGAATAGGCCTACCGGAAGTGATCAAAATAAATAATAATACGCGTAACCTGCCGGAAAAATGGCTAAATGCATGCACTCCCCCCATAGTTTTTTGTCTGTAGCGTATTCATCTATCTTGCTGGAAGAGAAACAAATATACTAATCTTTAGAGGGAATGTAGGGCTTCATTTGCATACTTACATGTTTGTCTTATGAATACCGGAAGTGATCAAAATAAATAATAATACGCGTAATCTGTGTGAAATGTCTGTATGCAGCATCACAACGTAAACCGATATACATGTATGGATTATATATGTATGAATGTATATTTATGCATATTTAAACATGTGTAGGGATGTATATGTGTGTATTTTGGATACATAGATCAGTTTCAAAACACATAATCTTATAGTTGTTTATCTAACAAGTACAAAATGTACGCAATAATATAAAATATCGCTAATTATCTGTTTCGATGTTAAAAGTTATGTAATTTCGAGGTGCATTCACATAATGTACAACTAATATACCATTTTGTACAGAATTGAATGCTGAATCCATTGCTATATTACAAGTTATGATATGTGAAACCAAACCCGAAATCAAGGTGGGGGTGGAGGGGGGTGGTAACCATCCCCCCTTGGTAGTCCATGTCACAAAAAAGCTTGGTAGCCTGAGGGTTAATGAACGTCGCCACTATCCGTATTACGGTGGCGCTAGTCCCAAGCTTGGATTAAGGAGGAGGGACGCTAATGATCTTTGTTATGACTCAGCGTCGTTAAGCATCAACTAACCAATCAGTCGTCAGGTAAACTGCGCCATTGCCCGTACTCTGATAGTGCCAGTCCCTAGCTGGGATAAAGAAGGAGGGTGACGATAATCATCTCTGTATGTATGCATGTACGTATGAACACTTGTTATAGCGCCGCTTCAAGATTTTCCATTCAGAGGCGCTCCCGACTATTGCGCGGACACTGAATCGGAGTTTCACGCCGAAGCGCTTGAGCAACTGCGAGTGAAGGACTTGTCCAGGGTCCCTACGCGGCGGCTTGAGGTGGATTCGAACCAGCAACCCTCCGGCTGCCAGACACCGATCATACCCCTACACCACAGCGCCCCACACTTGACTCAGCGTCGCAAAACAGCAACCAGCCAACGAGTCGTAAGATATTTGGGCAATATAACTACCATAGTGAAAACGTTCCCAAATATTTTCCCGAACAAATATCAAACGTGCAACTCGAAAGCTACGCAAGGGCACGAGTTTATTCACTGGTGCTGTGTCACGTCAGAGGGGTTGTCCCCGAAATACTTAGTGGAGGTCCGTGTTCGGTTGCCAGAGAGACCAGAGAGAACGAGGAGGCAGAGGAACTAGAAAGGCGGTTTACGTCTAGGAGGAGAAAGGTTGGATCGGATGGGTTAGGGTTGGAGTTCCGTGTACAGGCGGGACTTTAATTTAGAGTGGAAAGTCCGAGATGGATGACCTTTGAGGCTGGAGGGTGGGGTGTGAGCGGCGACCTCGCGGGGTACAGCTGAGAACATCCAGAGAATTCAGGTGGGAGATCGTTCCAGGGTCGAAGGGTGCAGTGTGGTATGTATATTTCATAAGACAATCAGTATAATTATAGTTGAATTATTCGACTTTTTAAAGTTCAGACTGCGTACGCCGAATAGTTAAGAGAATCCGATATAAATATTCGATTAGATGGATTCGGCAAATAGGAAAGCCTAGAAAGTATACTTTAATAATATATCACACAAACGCACGCGTTCACACACCTACCTACCCACGACATTTTATGGCAACAAAGGCCGTTGGCATCGACAGAAAATATTTTGGCATAATGCATAAAATTATAGTAGTAGTAGTTTTCTGTTTAACAACACTGTGAGATCAAAGATCATTAACGTCGCCCTCCTCCTTCATCCAGGCTTGGGACTGGCTCCAGAAACGCGCGGGTAATATAAACATTTTGCATCGGTTAAAACGTTTATGTGTGTGTCTGATCTGAACAACTCGCCACTGTTCGCTTTCTGACGGTGCCAGTCCCAAGTCTGGATAAAGGAGGAGGGCGACGCTAATGGTCTTTGTTACCACACAGCTAGTCGTTAAACAGAAAAACCACCACCTGATCTGAACATGTATTTTATTCTAGTATGGCTACCAGAGCTGCTGACAATGAGAAAACAGTAATTCGAATCATTGTATTGTTTTGTATTGCATCGTATCTGGACATTTATATAGCGCCTCTAGCAGTAATAACTATTCATACAAGTAAATTACGGCTGCTTAAGCTTATAGGATTGATTTTCAACGTTTTAGAGGTGTTCCGGAACAGACGGGACTTTAATTTAGAGTGGAGAGGCATAGATGGATTAGCTTTGAGGCTGATGCTAGGGGGAGAGAGAACATCCTGAGGAATTCAGGTGGAGATCGTTCCAGGGTCGAGAGGATGCAGTGCGGTGTGTTTCATAAGATAAGACAATCCATGTATTGTATTGTATTGTATTTGAACACTTGTTATAGCGCCCTACCAGATTTTCCCATTCAGAGGCGCTCCCGACTACTGCTGTAGTCGGAGTTTCACGCCGAAGCGCAAGAGCAATTGCGAGTGAAGGACTTGCCCAGGGTCCCTACGCGGCGACTTTGAGGTGGATTCGAACCCGCAACCCTCCAACTGCAAGGCACTGAACATACCCCTAAACCACCGCGCCCCAGTTGTATTGTGATGTGTTGTATTGTGTGTAAAAATGTACTCCACGTTTATATTGCGACCGAGCCACCCTCAGTAAAGATCCGAGAAATTAATCTCTGATAAACCAGTGTATTATAGTCGAATTATTCGACGTTTTCTAAGTTCAGACTGCGAACGCCGAATAGTTAAAGGAATCCGACATAAAGACTCGGTTAATTTGATCGACAAATAGGAAACCCCAGAAAGTATGCATTAACCACATATCACACACACACGCACGCGTACACACCTACCCAAGACATCTTATGGCAACAAAGGCCGTTGGCGGCGACAGAAAATAGTGTGGTATAATGCATAAAATTATGCATAGTAGTAGTAGTAATAGTTTCAGTTTAACGACACTGTGAGATCAAAGATCATTAACGTCGCCCTCCTCCTTCATCCAGGCTTGGAACTGGCTCCAGAAACGCGCGATTAATATAAATATAATTGCATCGGTTAAAACGTCTTAAGTGTGTGCCATCTACACTTGTATTTTATTCTAATAGCTTGCTTGTTTATTGTTTAACGAACCACTGTGTGGTAACAAAGACCATTAGCGTCGCCCTCCTCCTTTGTCCAGGCTTGGGACTGGTACTGTCAGAAAGCGAACATGGATCCTCAGTTTAACGGCAGCTTATGACAACATAGGCCGTTTCCGCCGACAAAGATTAGTTTTTGCATATTACAGCACACAGTGGCGCAGTTATTCTTATAACGGACATAGACCAAGGAATTTGAATCAAAACGTGTAGACTACTGCTGCTTAGGCCTAGGCTTATATAGATTGATTTACAGCGTTATAGAGATGTCTAAAAGCGCGTCTAAACCCATCATATTAAATTTTTAAAAAATAAAACTTCCCAAAAATTTTTAAAAGGTTTTCTGGGG
>JACEVL010004305.1:0-10032 GCA_020284085.1 Aporrectodea caliginosa
AATTTACAAGGAAAGATTCGGTCGTTAAACGCTACATTTACTACAGCCCGCAATCGCCAAATCCAATTACTTTCCTCAAATTTTAGACACCTTTAAAACGTAACTGGACGCGCAATATGTTTGTCTTCGTCCATGGTTTAGTAGTGTTGGTCAAGCCATTTTTCGCATAAGATGTAACTGTAGAAGTAACAAGAAAAGGAGGGATTGTAGTAAATCCAGCGTTTTACGACCACAGCCTACGTTGTAATTTTTCATTGCAATATATGTTTATCGGTTTCCTTTTTTTTCCCTCCACAGTTTAACGTCGTCCGATGTAATAGGACCATTCATCAACTACAACTGACCACTGGTCACCAACTGACCACTGGTCAGCGTCAACTAACCACTGGTCAGCAACAACTTACCACTGGTCAACAACTGACCACTGGTCAGCGTCAACTAACCACTGGTCAGCAACAACTGACCACTGGTCAACAACTGACCACTGGTCAACAACTGACCACTGGTGAACTACAATTGACCACAGGTCAACTACAATTGACAACAGATGAACACAACTGACCACTGGTCAACAACTGACCACTGGTCAACTACAACTGTCCACACGATTCCACTCACCCTAAACGTTTCGAAGTAGTCCATCTTGGAGACGAGCACGAGGCTCTTGGGTGCGTAGACCTTGGAGCATCTGATGAGAGCGAGGTCCTGCTCTGCATCCTCGTCATCCTCCTTCAACGGTTCGATGGCCGCGTCTTCGCTGAACGTCAGGCAGGCGCAGTAGTGACGGTCGGCGTCGATGTCCGTCAGGGCGGCCACGAAGAACGTCGGCTCCTGCTTTACCGTCGACAGCTGCCATCCAGACGGCTGGCAGAACTAGAAGATAATACGACACACAACGTCAGAGTTACCGTCAGCGTTACCTCCGTCATTTATATACAGTCCTCATTACAGTCGGCGTTACCTCCGTCATTACCGTCGTCTTTACCGACGGAATTACATTCGTCATTACCGTCATCATTACCTTCGTCCTTACTGTTCGTTACCTTACCAAAGGCGTTACCTTCGACCTTACCGTCGGCGATACTTTCCTCCTACTGTCGGTAACGCTCGTCCGTATACTGTCGGCGTTACCTTCGTCCATACCGTCGGCGTTATCGTCTTCCATGCCGTCGGCGTTACCTTCGTTCTTACCGGTGGCGTTACCTTCGTCCTTACTGTCGGCGCTTTGTGGGACTGGATGAGCGGCTGAAGCGTCCAGCTCCTCTCTGAGACGGTTGCTGTGTAGGGACCCTGAGCAAGTCCTTGGACACCTTTAAAACGGTGTCAGAGTTGCTATATAAGGTGGAACGCGAGGGGAATTAAAACAATCACTACATCTCCACTAGACACCGTTATTTGATTGTTGACTGGGTATATTAATAAATACACACGCTGTGACACGCAGTGGGACTTTGCGTAAGACATACATACAATTTAAACTCCTCGTACTCTAATAGAGCCAGCCCTTAGTCTGCATAAAGGAGGGTGGCGACGCTAATGACCTTTGTAATCAGTGTCATTAAACTGAAACTACTACTGCATACGATTTTCAATCATCTGGAAGTATTATGGCTGTATACGGCCAAATAATTTCTGTCGACGTCAACGGCTTTTGTTGCTATACGATGTCGTTAAACTCTGGATCTACGCGATTGGTAAGAGTGCTCGCCTTATAACGCGGAAGAGTACGGGTTCGATCCTCCTCCTCCCCTGAGACGGTTACTGTGTAGGGACCTTGAGCCAGTCCTTCACTCACAATTACTCTGCACCTCAGATTCAGAATTACGATCCTAATAAACCTATGATGATAATGATTATGATAATGTTTATACTCATTATTATAACGATGATGATGATGATAATAATAATTATAACAGTAATAACAATAACAATAATAAATAACACTTATAACGCTATTGCACATTTTTTCTGCTGGATGATTCACACTTACCCGCGTGTAAAAATAATAATAGTAACAAAAACAGAAACACGTAAGATGGAGCTTAGCATCCACTACCATTAGGCAGAGAGAGGTCCAAGGCAAGGCAGATGATGAGGGCAGACACCTGCAAACTTAAAACAGTAGCAGCAACTTCCTCCACTCCCTCCATCCATCCCTCCACCAACCTTCTCTCTCCTCCTCCTCCTCCTCCTCCTCTTGTTCGTCCTCCTTCTCCTAATCTTCTCCACCAACTCCTCTTTCAATTTATTTTCTTCTCTTCCACCCCTCTCTTCCACTTTCTCCTCTGGTCTTCATCCTCTTCTGTTACTATCCTGCCACCTCCTCCTACCCTTCCTCCTCCTCCTTTTCCTCTTCCGCTTCCTCCTCCTGCTACTATTCCCTGCACCTGCACCTGTCACCCCTTCCTCCACCTACTCTTCCTCTCTCTCCTAGTCTCTTCCACCTCACCTCCACTTCTTTACTATTTCCTCCTCCTTCCTATTCCACCTCTTCACTCCTCTTACTCTTCCTCCCCGCGTCTGACTAACTCATCTTATGTTACCATTTCATCCTCATCCTCCTACCTTCCTCCTCCAACTCTTCCTCTTCCCTTCCACCTCCTCCCACTATTCCACTTCCTCCCTCCTCCTCCTCCTCCACCCAGACCCCATCCCAATATTTTCTCCTCATCCTCTCCATGTCCTCTTATGCTTCTCAATTCTTCCTCCTCCCTTCCTGCTCCTCCAACCCTTTCTCCTAGCCAATTATCTTCCCTCTTTCTCTGCCACTATTTCCACCCCATTCCTCACGATGTCTGCATCTCGTCTGGAATTCGGTCAACTCACTTTTTATAAACAGCAAACTAAACATACGAAATAGCACTCTCGCTGACAGAACGGTTCACGTTACAATAACTTCATATGGAGAGAGAAAATAAAATTATATATTTATAACATTTATATAGAACGCCCATATAGGACCCCTTACAGAAAACTACTCATAGTGGCTCCCAACTCCAGTACGACTAAAAAGAACAGTCTTAAGGTAAGGAAAGAACAGAGGAGAGAAGGTCCTGGGAAAGGGGCAAAGCTCCAGAGGGAGGCCATTCCAGGTCGAGGGACCCACCACCGAGAAAGCGCGGTTCTGCCTAGTGGAGGTAAGGGCAAAGGGGACAAGGAGGAGACCCTGTTCAGATGAGCGGAGGGATCGAGAGCTCATAGCACAAAGGAGAGGGCAACAGATTGAACAGCGCTCACGAAGATAGACAGGAGCGAGACCTAGTAAGCAATAAATAATATTATTTAGAGTCTGATGCATGTAATAAACCATTAAATTAATAACTCAATACATCATAAAAAGATTATAAATCAGATCAAACAATAAGCATAAGTTTTTTCGTTCAGGAGTGTTTAAGCTACTGATTAGTCAGTCAGTCAGCCATTCAGTCAGTCAGTGTTGTCAGCCTGTCATACAGTAAGTCAATCAGTCAGTCAGACAGTATTCAGTCAGTAAGCCAGTTATCCACACAGTCAGTCATTCAGTCAGTCAGTCAGTAAGTATTTCTTCATTAATTCATGCAGACAGTCAGTCAGTCATTCAGTCACCTCGTCATTCAATCAGTCATTCAGTCAGTCAGTCAAGCGGCCAGTCAGTCAATCATTCAGTGACTCCGTAATTCAGTCATTAAGTCAGTCATTCAGACAGTCTCTACGTCATTCATTCAGTCAGTCAGGCAATCGCTAACCAGCTAACATCCACCAGTAAATCAATAACTCAATCAATCAATCGGTCAATCGATCGGTCGGTCGGTCGGTCGGTCGGTCGGTCAATCGATCGATCGGTCGGTCGGTCGGTCGGTCGGTCGGTCAATCAATCAATCAATCAATCAATGAAGCAAATGTATCATTCGTTATGTCCTACCAGTTCGATGCCCTGGGTGAAGGGGCAGTTTTCCCAGTCCTTCTCTGGAAACCTTTGGATGATTTTCCCAGCACCCTGCTGGCCACTCCCTACAAAAACCAATTCACCCTCCATCACGCTCACATAACGAAATGTAACTGAACATTTATATAGCACCATTCAACGCATACATGCATGTATGATTTGTGTGTGTGTAAGTAAGTATCAGTATGTATGTATGTATGTATGTATGTACGTATGTACGTATGTACGTATGTACGTATGTACATATGTACGTATGTACGTATGTATGCATGTATGTATGTATGTATGTATGTAATGTAATCAAACATTTATATAGCACCCCTTCAAGACATCTACTCAGAGGCTCTCTCTGTGCTAGATTATAAGATGTTAAATGTCATTATGAACGAATATATTACATCAGTTAGCAAAGCAATGCACAGTAAGCTGAAAGAGTGACCAGGGCGCGCTCAAGCACACACGAGGAACCAACCAACGGATTCCCGTCGACAGCTGACATATGGCATGTGTAGTATAGTAGGGAACCAGAGTCAAGACAGTGAACCAGTGTTAATGGCGGACTTGGCGGACTTGAACAATAGATGTTTACAGCAAGCTAAATATCAGATTGTATTTCAGTAATAAAATACGTAAACGTAAAATACAACATTTGGCGACGAGGATAAACTGGTAAAGAACTATCAGAATGACTGAATTTGGGCCAATACCCCAATTTGCTCCGTTTCAACCCGAAGTCGACCCAGCGTCAACGGCACTCCGGTGGAAGAAATGGACGGACCGATTCGAGAACCTAATGACGGCGCTCAACGTAACTGATGACAAACGCAAACGTGCACTCCTCCTACACTTAGCAGGCGAAGCTGTGTACGACATATTCGACGGTTTGGTTGTTGAAACGCCTTCTGACGATTCCGATTCCGGTGAGAACAATGTCTATACTCTGGCCAAACGCGCACTAGATGAACATTTCAGTCCAAAGAAGAACGTTGAATTTGAGATATTTAACTTTCGCCTGGCTAGACAGAATTCGGACGAAACCACAGATGCTTATCATGCAAGACTTCGCACACTGGCTAAATACTGTGACTTTTCAAACGTCGATGCAGAACTAAAGTCTCACATAATTCAAACATGCACTTTAACGAGACTGCGAAGGCGTGCTCTTGCAGATTCAGAAATGACACTGAAAGTTCTGTTAGACACAGCTCGTGCGATGGAGACCTCTGAACGACAGTCAAAGGTTATTGAAATGGGTTTTACTGAGCATGAAACTGACAAACATATGGTCGCTCGAGTGGCTAAACAACCACTTCAATCAAAACAATCCATGCATCAGCATACAACAAAGCAGACAAAACCTTCTACACAGGTTTGTCGTAACTGTGGTCTTTTGTATCCACACCAGGGTGGAAAAATGCAATGTCCAGCATGGGGAAAAACATGTTTTGCGTGCAATAAGCTAAACCACTTTCAGAGACAATGCCAAGGTACCAACAAATTTCAAAGACCGGTGTCAAGAAGTAAGACATACACGGCACAGAATGCGACGCACTCAAGACGACAAGTCCATCAAATAGGCACAGAAGTACAGAAACCCATGAAAAGAGATGATGCAGCGGAAGAATATGCCTTTGTTCTAGAAGAACAGACACTGAAGAAATTACCATATGTTCAAGTGGTTATCAATGATTTTCCAGTCGAAATGCTGGTAGACACAGGTGCTAGTGTCAACATCCTCGATGAAAAGACGTTCCGAGGGTTTCCTGAACGCATGAATCTTCATCGATCGCAGACCACAATACACTCTTATGCAGCAACAGCACCGATAAGGATTATAGGTCACTTTGAAACTCTAGTAAGACACAAACAGAACGTTGTGAATGCTGTATTCCATGTGGCCAAAGGAGATAAAGGATCATTGTTAAGCTTTCAGACTGCATCAGAATTAGGCTTGATTGAACTGAACCTCAATGTTATCAAATCATCACAACCAGTAACGATCGAACGCCTGGAAAAAGATCATCCACAGCTTTTTGAAGGAATTGGCAAACTGAAGAACTTCAGAGTAAAACTTCACATTGATGAGAGTGTGAAACCATCTGCACAACAACATAGAAGAATACCATTCCACATACGCAAGAAAGTAGAACAAGAGCTGAACCTTCTTCTTGAGAAAGACATCATTGAACGCATCGAAGGACCAACACCTTGGATGTCACCAATCGTAACACCAGTAAAGCCTAAAGAACCGGACAAGGTACGCATTTGTGTTGACATGAGACAAGCGAATAAAGCTATTCTTCGTGAGAGGCATGTAACCCCTACCCTGGAGGACATCGTCAGCGACCTGAATGGAGCGAAGAAATTCTCAAAGTTAGATCTCAGGGCCGGTTACCATCAACTAGAACTGGATCCAGCCAGCCGTTACATAACAACGTTTTCAACTCACATTGGTTTATTTCGCTACAAGAGACTGAATTTCGGAATTTCCTCAGCCAGCGAGGTATTTCAGAACACCATAGCACAGGTACTCGAAGGCATACCTGGGGTTATGAACATAAGTGACGACATAATTGTACATGGCCGTACAACAGCAGAACATGATCAAAGCTTACGTGCTGTTATCAGTCGTTTATTGGATCGAGGCCTAACACTCAACAAGAACAAGTGTGAATTGAACAAAACAACACTTACCTTCTTCGGGCATGTATTCTCAGAACAAGGCGTTGGTATAGATCCTGATAAAGTTGACGCACTGATGAATATGACACCACCAACCAATGCAACAGAGGTTAGAAGCTTGCTTGGAATGATCAATTACAGTTCCAGATTCATCAAAGACTATGCAACAAAAACTGAACCTCTAAGAGAGTTAACCAAGGCAAACGTATCGTTCAGATGGGGTCCTCTTGAACAGCAAGCATTTGATGAAATCAAGGCATGCTTGTGCCAGAATGCAGTAACAGCATATTACGACCCAAATAAACAGTCACATGTTACAGTAGATGCAAGCCCTGTGGGACTCAGTGCAATTCTTGCTCAGGAAGATAATCAAGGTCATAAACAAGTTGTCACATACGTTAGTAGATCACTGACGGAAGTAGAGAAGCGTTACTCACAGACTGAACGTGAGGCTCTCGCATGCGTTTGGGCATGTGAGCGTTTACACCGATATCTGTATGGCTGTTCATTTGACTTGATGACCGACCACAAACCGCTTGAAGCTATATATGGCAATCCTCGATGCAAGTTATCTGCCAGAATGGAAAGATGGAGTATCAGATTGCAGCCGTATGATTTCAGAATCATCCACAAACCTGGAAAAGATAATCCTGCTGACTACATGTCTCGTCATCCAGTGATTGACCAAGGAAGCAAAGATGACAGATCACATAAAGTCTCAGAAGAATACATTAACTTCATCATCTCCAATTCAGTTCCTAAAGCTATGACATTAGAACAGATTGAAGAAGCAACTGTGTCTGATGTTATCCTGCAGAAGATTTTTAAATGCATCAAATCCAACAACTGGAAAGAAGCCCATGATTCACAAGATCTTCGTCAGTTCTATCATATCAGAGATGAACTATGCTCCTCAGCAGATGGAAAGATACTACTGAGAGGTACACGAATCGTTATACCGCAAAGTCTACAGAAGGAAGTCATCCGATTATCACACGAGGGTCATCAAGGAATCACTAAGACAAAGAAACTCCTACGACAGAAAGTCTGGTTTCCTGGTATTGACAAAGCAGCAGAAGACGCTGTCAAGAAATGCCTATCGTGTCAGATAGCCACACCAGAAACCTCTTCAGAGCCATTGCAGATGACTCCACTACCAGAAGGCCCTTGGCAGAACTTATCAGCCGATTTCTGTGGTCCTCTACCGAGTGGTGAATACTTACTTGTCATAATCGATGACTATTCAAGGTATCCAGTCGTTGAAATCGTCACCACAACATCTGCCAATGCAGTCATTCCTGCTTTTGACAGAGTATTCTCTATGTTCGGCATACCAATGACAGTAAAGAGTGACAATGGTTCTCCATTTAACAGTGAACAATTCAGAAAATTTGCTCAGTACTCAGGTTTTAAGCATCAACGCATTACACCATATTGGCCAAGAGCAAATGGTGAAGCAGAACGATTTATGAGAACTTTGAAGAAATCACTTCAGATAGCACATGTGGAGAAGAAGAACTGGAAACAAGAGATGTACACCTTTCTTCACGCATACAGGTCAACACCACATACCACTACGGACAAAGCACCAGCTGAAATCCTTCTAAGATATCCATTCAGAGGCCGCATTCCAGAAATATCGAAATCTGCTCATGATGAAGAATTAAGAACACGAGACACTATTGCAAAGCAGAAAATGAAAGAGTACAGAGACTGTCGAAACCACACAAACAAAGAACTAAGAATCGGAGATACTGTTCTAGTGAAAAAACTTGGAGGAAATAAAATATCTGGCTACTATGACAGTATTCCGTTGACCATAACAAAAATTAAAGGAACAATGATCACAGCTGAAAGACAAGGCTACTCTGTGACAAGAAACTCAACATTTTTCAAGAAGGTGGAGAATGTCGATCAAGGAAGCGTGGTAAGGGAAGATGAGGATGAAGACGCAGACGATTACATCCCAATTCGAACACCAACACCGAGGGTAGCAACGCCAACACAGACTGTCACACAGCCTTGCACGACACTGCCAACTCGAGGAGATGGTACTGTTCAGACGCGACGTTATCCACAGCGCATGAACAGGAAGCCACCAAGACGATTTACCCCAGAATGAACAGGATTGATGTTCTGATGGACTGTATAAATAGGAACTCTGATAGGCCAGTTACAGACACTATAGAAGTCCAATATACAGTCAGTGTAGAAGTTAGCTTTTAAAGAAGGGGGGATGTAGTATAGTAGGGAACCAGAGTCAAGACAGTGAACCAGTGTTAATGGCGGACTTGGCGGACTTGAACAATAGATGTTTACAGCAAGCTAAATATCAGATTGTATTTCAGTAATAAAATACGTAAACGTAAAATATGGTTGTTCAGAGTCTCTGTGTTGATAGAGCAACGACAGGTGACAGCGTTTGCACACATGCAATAAAGCCTAGGGTAAGGCACTGCAAAGAAGGACGAGACCAAAGGTAATAAAACAATTATTATTAATTATCATTGATGTTAATTACTGTTGGAGAAATGCTTTCTTTAATCTATAATTAATTTGCAGAGAAAACATGTCCCGCTCATCTTAAGATCTACTAGACAGCGTTAGAAGTCAGCACCATAGAAATTAAATTAATTAATAACTTAAAGTACTGAATCGTTTCAGCAACAGTAGTTTCTACTGCAACCAGACACTGCGTTTCAACGAGAAACTCAGAGTGGCCAGGAAATGATATTTTTTAGGCCATAAAACCAGCATAAACTATGAGTTTTTAGGCCATAAAACCAGCATAAACTACGAGTTTTCGTAATAGGGCAAAAACCACAAAAAACGCAGTTTGAGCTTGCTTCGCGATACAACGCAAACCCCTTGTCAAGCACGATGTTAGATTGCTCTTTCTACTACAATGAGGCTGGAATTTCAATTTCCAAAATTCCTCTAGCTTTGAAACTCAGTAACGATGGAGTAACGGGTATTTTGGTACCCGCTTCGAATGGACTGGGATACCCAAGTTGGGGAGAATGCCAGTTGACTGAATCCCACACAATGCACTACGTGCAAGATTTCGAAGGAATAAGAAACAAAGGCAGACCAAGACCAATAATACAAATGAGGATATAACATCACTTGGACTGACACTAAAGGGAGCATTGGACTACGACAAATGACTTAAGACAATGGAGATCATTTATTTGTACCCAAATGACCAATGACAATTATTATTATTATTATATTCGTTTATCGGCACACACAAAAACAGCCGACACAGCACAACTGATTAGAGCTTGTTCAAAAGAATAATAAAGATATAGGTCAAAATATAAAACTAATGTTAACAGGAAGGTTCAAAAGATTGAATTTAGTGTCAACTGGTACATTTTGACAAAGACTCTCAGATTATTTGTACCAATTTCCGGTAAAACGGA
>JACEVL010004306.1:0-10463 GCA_020284085.1 Aporrectodea caliginosa
TAGCAATTGTGATGGATCTTTTTTATAAATATGCACATTGTTGACACTTTACTCGTTTCTTGTCTTTGCTTGGCTTGACTTGACCCTTATATAATCCAACAACTTGTCACGGGTCTTTTATTTTCCATTATATAGATAGTTTTCACTCTTTTAGTTTCTAATCTTAGAAAACTTTTGAATAGTGTCCGGTGTAGATTTTTTAAGTGTCCCTTTTCTTTGCCTGTCTTAGCCATTTAGATACCTGTAACACAATTATTTACATTTTATACTGTTGAAATACATATATTCTAAATAATTTGCTGATAATGAATGACTGCTGATGCTTGTTAATATAGACATAATTATAATATTGTTGCATGTTAGTAATTTGACATAGGTGTCATGGTTTTAATATTGATGTTATGTGATTATTACTGTCTTGACTATAATAGACCTAAAGGTTCTTTAGCTTCTACGATAGCTATTTTTTGTACATTGCTTTGGACTTACTATTAAGATGGGTATGTAATTGTCTTTTCTGTAATAGACCTCTAATTCATTTATTTATTTATCTTCTACTTACTATTTTATGGTCATACTAACTTTAATGAGATATCTTATTAGACTATGTTTGACAACCTTGCTCTACCTTTGCAGAACTTCTTCAGCTATTGTTTCCTGACACGTACTCTCGTTGGGTCCTTTATTAGTCTTAAATACCAGCCAAATATGTAAAATAAATATTTTATTTTATTTTTTGATTGGTTTATTATAACATATATTAATTATTCTCCAACTGTTGGATTGCCCTCCTCTTTATTATGTTCTGACTTTGACTCTCTTCTGGAACTTTATTAGCTTAGATAGTCTTTTCGATCAGTTTATTTAAATTTATAATCTAGTTTTATTCACATGGCTTGTCTTAGTAATACACTATATCGTTTGAACGTGTTTAACTCCCACCTTACCGCTTGATTAGTTATATTTTTAATTTGTATATCTGCTCCACTTTCCTAGTAAGGGGTTTAAAGTTTTTTGATAAATTATTAGTTAATTTGTGTTGTTTCTACGGGTTTGTCGTGCATTTTGTTTACATTGTGAGTTAAATGGCTTGTCCGATGAAAATGTATTTCTGCAATAGAAATGGAAAATGTAATTAACCGTTAGCGACCTCTAGCGAATGCCTTAAATTATAATTTTTCGATTTCCTATAATTTATTCGGTTTCTTTGAAATAACTATTAGATTTGCCAGTTATAGATTGTCATGTCTAACGGTAGGACTGCCTTCTATTGAATTGCATAAAGTACAGACTACAGATACCCTAACATTAGACTATCCTGATTTTAGAAACGCCTTAGTTTATGGGGTTAGGCTACGTTACAATTACCACCTTGGTGGTCTATTGTTATAGAATTTTTATTTATTAATTGCTTGTAAAAAACATGACATATCAAAATTAATATTTGAAAAATGTGCGTTGAAAAAAGTGGAATGCACTGTTAAAAGTGTATTGTCTATTCCAGATATGTGTCTCGAAGTATATAATATACTAATGAAAATTACTAATGGGAAAATCATGTAGAGATTATAAATAAATAGAGTAATTATACCTGAAAATACTATTCATAAGTGCTGTGAGTAAGTACATAATCTAGGTAACGGCAATAAATAATGGTTACATACAGTTGCATAACGGTTACTTGAGTAAAATATAGCATAACTTATTTTTATAATAATGTTCCTTGTTTATAACATGTTAATTGGTTTGTTCATAATGTTAAATGTATGGATTTATAATGTGATTTTTTTTCTTCTTTTCGGATTGGATAAAACTGATGCTTAATAATATTTCTAATATTCTTGGTCGTTAGTTATTGCTTAAAATTGGTTTGTGTTTGTTGATGAATTCGATTCATTTTTGAGCTAATTTTGTAATACATAAAACCAATATTGAATAATATTGATACTTCATGTTGAAATTGTTAATTGAATCTGTATGTACTATGACTGATGGATAATGAATATTGAGCAGTTTGATGGTAATTTAGATAGATCAATGTGATATTCTCTAAAATATTGTTAATAAGATTGACGAGAAAACAGTATATAATGATTTATATGAATAAGAGATCGACAACAATCACCTGTCAAATCACAGCATCCTGCCAGAAATGGAATCCAAGCCAAGAAGAAAGAAAGCAAACTGATGATGGACAGTATACGAAAATGAACTTAATCCGTCAGAAACTTTAAATACGTCAACATCCTATCAGAAACGGATTCAAAGACGAGAAAAGAGGAAGAAAACTTATGAGAACATTACAATAAAATGAACTGAAATACATCAAAAACTTAAAGACGTCAACAGCCCTTGTAGCTATAGGATGTCGTTAAATATTGGATTAATAATAAGTCCATTGGCATAAGCTGCCGTTAAACTGTGGATCCATCCGTCCATTGGGTAAAGTTCTTATGTTCACATCCGATCAAATACAATATAATCAGACTTTTCGACGCCATCGTATTCATCGGTTGGTCGGACCTCATTCTCACAATTCGAAAGTAACTTGCGGAACTTGGCCATCTGCGGAATGTAATAGGAATAATCAATCAATCAATCAATCAATCAATCAATCAATCAATCAATCAATCAATCAATCAATCAATCAATCAATCAATCAATCAATCAATCAATCAATCAATCAATCAATCAATCAATCAATCAATCAATCAATCAATCAATCAATCAATCAATCAATCAATCAATCAATCAATCAATCAATCAATCAATCATCAATCAATCAATCAATCAATCAATCAATCATCAATCAATCAATCAATCAATCAATCAATCAATCTATCAATCAATCAATCTATCTATCTATCTATCTATCTATCTATCTATCTATCTATCTATCTATCTATCTATCTATCTATCTATCTATCTATCTATCTATCTATCAATCAGTTAATCAATCAATCAGTCAATCAATCAATCAATTATCATTTTTATTGATCCAGTTCATCAGATATGACAGGTGTTGAAATAAAATACAGCAACATTAAGCTAATAATCAGAAGTAACACTCAATAATCCCAGCAATATAAGTAGTCTAGTGCAAAATGCACACCTAGAAGGGAGAAGAACTCCCGCTGTTTATTTTTGGCATATTACAGCTCTTAAGTTATTAGTTTATTATGAAATTTTTTTCTATTTAGTTATTAAGTTAATAGTTTCCCGGCTTCCTATTCATATAGCGCAAATATAAACCTTTAAAAAGGTGTTGAAGGATTTAGCTCTTTCTCTTCATAGCCTCCCAGTTTCAAATGTTGTTAGATGCACTCTCTGTGTCCTAGTTATTAATTGACCTATCTTTTGTTGTCGAAAGCTGAACCAATCGTATCACCAGTAATTTAAATGCAAATGTTAACCGATTATTAATTGTTAATCGAAAATTAGTTGAAGGAACGAACCGAGATCTCTGTGCACCCCACAAAGGACACCTCTTCAATAATAGAACCGCTTGTAGATCTGCTCTACATCAACTTAAGTCCGCGATTAAGGAAGTTAAACTGATTGGCAAAACTGGACCTAACCATCCAACGTAATATTTAAATATATATATGATACACTGTTGTAAATTATTTGTCTCTCTCCTTAAACACCTTTAAAATATGCTTGACCACTGTTATATATTCGTCAATTGTTTGAGCGATCTCTTTACACACCTTTTAAATGTGGCAACTCCCGCAGTGCGTTTGCAGGCGGTTCAATAAAGCACGTACTTACTTACTTACTAACTCGGTGCTACATAAGCATGATAGCCACGAATCCAATTGGTAAAGTCTCACATCATATTAAATACAATATAATCAGACAAAGATAAGAAGGCATTAATTAACGAATGATCAAACGAATTATTTAACATGAACGAGCTATTGAATTAATGAATAAACTAACTGATTGATTAATTAATTAGCGAAATACGGAAGAATAGATACATTAATTATCCAACAAATTAAATGAATGAGTCAACATAATAATGACTGACTCACTGACTCACTGACTTAATGAGTGAATGAATGATTGATTGATTGATTGATTGAATTAATTAATTAATTAAGCTTTCGGGTTCCAAGGTCACAATGTTTCGACGCCATCGTATTCATCGGTTGGTCGGACCTCGTTCTCACAAACCGAACGTAACTTACACAACTTGCGCAATCTGCGTAATGTAATCGGAATAATCAATCGGAATAATCAATCAATCTATCTATCTATCTATCTATCTATCTATCTATCTATCTATCTATCTATCTATCTATCTATCTATCTATCTATCTATTTATCTATCTATCTATCTATCTATCAATCGACCAATCAGTTAATCAATCAATCAGTCAATCATTCAATCAGAATTTATATAGCGACCCTTCGGATCCCACAGATCCAGCGGAAGAAGGTAGTCTCAAGCGGCAGATGGAGCTGAGAGCAGACAGAGTAAAGTGGATGTGTGACGTCTTGCCAAAGGAAGCTTGTTCCATGTTCTAATCATGGTGTAAATCGTAACGTAGTCGTAAAGTAAATCGTAATGCAATCCTAATCGTAATGTAATGTGATGTCGTGCCACACGAAAGTAGGTAGAAGAGATAAATCAATTATAAAATCACGTCCGCAATTAATTGGCTGAGGGTTCCGTCCAGTTTTATTAGGCTTATTATTATTATAATTGTCATTGTCATCATCATCATCATCACCATCATCATCATCAGCAGCAGCATCTTCATCATCCTCATCGTCATCTTCATCATCTTCAGTATTATCATCGTTGTCGACGTCTAATTCCTTCTTCTTCTCCCTCCTCCTGCCCTCCACATTAGAAAGTGACATGGGGAATTTTCCCTCGGGAAAACCGCGGTAACCGCGGTAAATCCCGCGGTTATGGGGACAACAATTGCGGTAATACCGCGGTAATAGGGTTTACTCTCGCGGTAATACCGCGGTCAATCAATTTCGTTTATTCCGAACACCAGGCTGACAGAACGCAGCTTGTGTTATTAGTTAGTCATATTTATATTGGTATAGATGAGTCCCTAATTGTTAAGTTCTACTACTAGAAATGAAGACAAACTCGTTCTAGGGTAAAAGAAAATGTATTATAAAACAACCAAGTAGTAGAAAACCTATACAACCTTCTCTTCAACAGGAAGTCCCAAACGTCTCCTTTCTTCGGAATAACGTCGAACAGACAAGTCAACCGACAACTTGGTTGGTCGCGACGGACACGAAACCAAGAGTAACTTAAGTTAATGAAGCTTCTTAACTATACAATGAACTATACTATACAATGTCTTCATTTCTAGTAGTAGAACTTAACAATTAGGGACTCATCTATACCAATTAGGGACTCATCTATACAATGGCCAGTTCTACTTTAAACAGACAACACCACCGGCAACAGGCCTAAACGAAAACTGCCAAGCTTCCCGACGAGCCTTTAACAGGAGTTTATATACCCGACAACACTCCTTGTTTGACTAAGCCGAATATAGTTCATCCGCGACAAAGTCTCTATCTCATTCTAAGACATCAATCTTGTTCAATATATAGTACTAGGCATAACATCACGCCCCCTTTCTATATAGAGTTCATTCCTATCCTAAATATATTTAGTCTATTGCACGGTCTTAAGTTACGGGACAAAGTACATAGACAACGGTTCGGAAGCATCTTACAACATACCCTCCCTCTTCGCGAGAGAAAACTTCCAATGTTTTCGATATACAAGAATCCTTTACTTAACTAACACTATCTTATACATTCTTGTATCATCAAACACGTGTTATTCATAAACTACATGTATAAACTTAAAACATGAAAACATACAACATCACAGTTCCTAAGACGTCCATCACTATTTACAACACACCCTCATAAAAAACAAACTTGCATCTCTAGCAAGTCCATTTCAGTTCCGAAATTTCACTAGTCACCAAAACTATACCGACAAACAACATCTTTCATTAACATCAAACGCTTCGGTCGATGGCGACTATGCACAGAACATTTCTCGAAATCACCACTCCACAACAATGCAGTCTTTCGAAGGTTATCGTAGTTCATCTTGGTTTTGTCAAACCACCATGACTTGACATCACAGTACATCATCAGTTGTAGCAACCCACAGTACAACCGGAAGTCGAGACCGTCGAAGCCCACGTCCAGAGCGTCGGTCCACTCTCTCGACTCAAAACACATGTTCGTGCAACCCGTGATCGACGTACCACGAGCCGCAAGCACCAAGACAGTCCACACCATCCACCAGCACATGAAACCGCTCACATGCCTCGAAGATCGTCTGGATTCTCCTCGGATTTCCAGCTCACCTCCGATCATCAGATTCACCTCGTCCATATTCTGAAAAGAGACTCCCGCACACAACTGAGACCCTTCATAACTCACATAACTATTCACCGTTTCTGGAACAAGTGTCTTTAAACCACTCGAAAAATTATCATCCTCGTGAACAACATTCATCTCATTTTCATTCACTTTCACGCTAACATTTTCCATGTTCCCTGTACAATCAACTTCATCCTTATCATTGTACACTTGAATTATCCATTCACCTGTAAAGGACATATCATCAACCAACAAGTCCTCGTGTACCGACTGACACACCATTGCACATGGCATTATAGTAACCACATGATTTACAACATCAGTCACCACATCTGCATTCGACCCAACATCCACATGAACAATATTCCTCTGACTTTCATTCCAGTTCACTCTACCGTTCTCCATTTTCATTTCACAATCAACTTCATCGTTTTCCTTGTCTACTTTTACCATCCATGCACCTTTGAAAGAACCATCACAGGTCCACGTTTCATTTTTCTCTGACTGACTCGCATGTGCACATGGCACTATACTTATAACATGAGTCAACTCATCATTCACATCTTCAGATGTCCCATTATCCACTTGAACACAATGTGTCCACAACAACACTTTCCTCACAAGCACCACCCTTTCACAAACATCCACATCCATACACATCATTGCTACACTTGAAGACATGCAACTCTCGTAACTCCTAACTGAAGTATTTGCAATAACTACGGTTGTCATCACCGATTCCAAAGACAACAACGCCTTATCGCTATCATGCACCTGTGCACCCATATGAAACATTTGCGACACCATATTATTTGTTGTTTCCAAAGTCACATCTGCAACATTCAACATCAAACTCTCCTTCTGTTTCGCAGCCACACAATTCAACCCTTTCCGACAACATACATTCAACTTGTCAACAAACTCGTCAATTTGTAAGTGACCAACAACATCCAACATCCTTTCAGACAAGCATCCTTTCATCCTAAATCTGCTGTCTTTCCAACCAAAGCACAAATCGACACAGCACAACCGAAACTGTATAACCGACACACTCTTCAACAACATCCAATTTAATGCTTCATACATCGACTCAACCACATCGAACAACCTTTCTATATACTTCCACGTTTATGCATACACCTTTATGCACAATCTCAACGGGAGATTCCACTATGTTTTCGCATTTTTGACACGCAGCATACGCACACACATTCTCGCATTCATCCAACTGCACTTTCGTCTCTTTTCGACAACTCACATCTGCGACAGTTTCATGTCCTAGGCTAACAACACCATGCTGCCATTCACTCTCGCAAGATCGACTTTCACATAGTTCAACGCACACTTAGCTGTCAGAGCACAACACAAGTCAACATCCTCATTCGACTCGACCAACAACGATGCTAAATGACAATCATTCACAACTTCATCACATTCATTCTCGTACACCTGAGAACTTTCTTCCGACTGTCTACCAGTTAATTCCAAACACGACACATCCTTACTAATCACATCCGTACTTTCATTTGACTCCTCAAACATTTCAGCAAAATCACCACAATTTAATTCACTCATTTCTTCAGCTTCTACACCCAAAGAAAAAATGTCAGCTTTATCTGAATCAACTTTCATTTCATCCTTTTCCTTGACATCAACATTTATACACACACCCTTGCGAAAGTTAACAGCGTCTATCCCATTTTCTACTTCAGCTGTATTAATAGACCCTTCCAACGGCTCTTCAACCGTGCCTGCATCATTCCCAATTATCACATCTATGCCCAGTGGCATCTTAGGTCCGTATCCACATCGAATAGTCCCCGAAACAACTTCACATTCAACCCTAACATCAACTAATGGAACTATGACCTCTTTACCAGCCGCTACCTGGACCAATTTCTCTTCCCTTACATCCGTAAAGTCCAACCAATTCAGTGTACCCCAATTAGCCAAACTGTGTACAGCCCCATAATCTCTTTGCAAAACTATCTGACGCTGTGAACCTACGCGTGGCAAAAGAACACCAATATAGCACAACGGTAATTCAGAATCCCGGACGAGCCCCCAATTGTTATAGATGAGTCCATAATTGTTAAGTTCTACTACTAGAAATGTAGACAAACTCGTTCTAGGGTAAAAGAAAATGTATTATAAAACAACCAAGTAGTAGAAAACCTATACAACCTTCTCTTCAACAGGAAGTCCCAAACGTCTCCTTTCTTCGGAATAACGTCGAACAGACAAGTCAACCGACAACTTGGTTGGTCGCGACGGACACGAAACCAAGAGTAACTTAAGTTAATGAAGCTTCTTAACTATACAACGAAGACTTGGCCAGTTCTACCTTAAACAGACAACACCACCGGCAACAGGCCTAAACGAAAACTGCCAAGCTTCCCGACGAGCCTTTAACAGGAGTTTATATACCCGACAACACTCCTTGTTTGACTAAGCCGAATATAGTTCATCCGCGACAAAGTCTCTATCTCATTCTAAGACATCAATCTTGTTCAATATATAGTACTAGGCATAACATCACGCCCCCTTTCTATATAGAGTTCATTCCTATCCTAAATATATTTAGTCTATTGCACGGTCTTAAGTTACGGGACAAAGTACATAGACAACGGTTCGGAAGCATCTTACAACAATATATGTGTTCATTTGTATGTCACCTTGTCCTTTCTAGATATCGCGGTAATGGGGAATGAGCCGGCCATAAACCCGGGTGATGTTAAGAACTTGAGAACTGATAAAGATTTTTTATTTCCTGAAGCCTTCTAGTCAGAAATAGTCAGGACTTGGTTAATGCAAACTGTCGGTAAGATAATAACAGACTATTACAGTCTGCAATACAAATAGATTTGTAAGCTAAAAAATGTTATTTTTTAAATATGAATTGGTGTAAACTTTTGCGGGGAATGTGATGTCGTCCTGCGGGGATGGGGTGGGGATGGGGACAAACCCTGCGGGGATGGGGCGGGATGGGGAAAACTCACTTGTTGCGGGGCGGGGTATGGGGACGAGATTGCCTCCCCATGTCACTCTCTAATCCACATCCTCATCTATTCTGTTCCACTTACCACTTCGCTCGTGACTGTGATTGGCTGCACTCCTCTAGACAAGCCCCCGCTAAAACTGTTGGACAATTACCCACTTAACCGCGCTCAGTCGCACTCTCCTCTGGGATGGCACTCAAATCAATCACCATTTTGGCGACTGTCATTAGCCGCTATTGTTGTATAACTTATCTACCAAGAAATAATATATACAACTTGACGGTCTTCTGATCGGCATGTGCACACGATTCCTCTGTTCCCTTCTTCCAGAATAGAAATCCACTTGCGATTGTGTGTGTCCACAGTTTAACGGCAGCTTATGACAACATAGGCCGTTTCCGCCGACAAAGATTAGTTTTGGCATATTACAGCTCGATTGAACGAAAGTGCTATATATATGGAATTGCTCAATCCGTTTTAAAGGTGTCCAACGTCAACGGCAATTTTAGCTTTACTTAGCGTATTTACTGACAAGCAGCATCGTTTGACACTCGATTTAACCTTGCTCGATATTTTGTCGATGTGGTATGAATCCGAAGTTAAAATCAGTTAAAAGTCAGCTTTATAATCGGTGATAGTAAATTTCGGATCCGTACGGTCGGTTTTTTTGCGGCTCTCGACAAGTTTTTAGTTTACGATAATGATGGCTACACTCACTACGATGTGTAACCTTACCAAAACCGTTGAAATAAGACACCTTTTAAACGGTCATTCAGGCTGCCATATAAATAACACGCTCCTACTAATTTGCATTGTTAGCAGCTATTGCCCGTCTGGGCCGTCTATCTTCGGAAAGTCTATCGAAGTCAACGGCCTTTGGTGCCACAAGGCGTACTTTATTTAAACTAAGGATCGACAGACGGGCTTTATTTTGTCGATTGCCCGTTCCGGATATTTTGCCTCCTCTTTTTGCCGATTCTGGATTCGATCAGATTAATCGGCAATGTTTTTATTTGGTTCTATATGTCCCGTTGCCTATCTCCTCCCCGACTGTGCGCTACTACAGGCGGTTTGCGTAAA
>JACEVL010004307.1:0-11337 GCA_020284085.1 Aporrectodea caliginosa
TAACCGACTCTAATGACGTCAACAATCGGTAACTGTGTTTCGTGGAATATTATAATTGTAATTGGACGTTTATACAGCGCTATACCGAGCAAGATATTATCAGATAATATCGTTAGGGTAACAATGACCTTTATAGCATCAATTTGAAAGGTTAAAAGGTGTCTAAAGATAGCGGTCTAAACGAATGGCTACCCATTATTATTATTATTATTATTATTATTATTATTATTATTATTATTATTATTATTATTATTATTATTATTATTATTATTATTATTATTATTATTATTATTATTATATTTATTCTCTCAATCAATCAACATCAATACATCAATAAACAACCTGTCGTCTGAAATTAACGTCATAAATGCCGTTTGTGTCACATCTCCCTTAGGTCTGGCTCCGCTAAAGTGCCGCGGAAAGCCACCGAGTTGAACCGCTGGACAGTTATAGAGAGACGCTGCAGCAAGAAGCAGGTTTCTCTGGTGTCTCCTGTGGACAGCGTCAGACTACGACCTAGATCTGATATAAAGTTTTGGCCAGTGGTGTTAATTGGACCTAAGGTCTCGAGAGCAAGAGGCACGAAAAAGTGCGTGTTCAAAAGTGCATTGTACTTGGTCATTTTCCTGTCCGTGGCGATCTCGGCTGCCGCGCCCGCCGTCGCTGCCGTGGCCTGGATGTATGATGGTGCAAGGGTATCTACAACCGTCGCGTCCCACACCAGATGGCGACCCGCGCGCCATTGGATCATTGTTAGGCCGTCTGGTCTTCTGCCGTCCGTGCGAAGTAGACCTGGTGGTTCCTTTATTGATGGAATTCCAGCCTTCGAAAGGGAGCGATGTATAATGTCATTGATAGTGATTATTATTGATTATTATTGTTATTATTATTATTATTATTATTATTATTATTATTATTATTATTATTATTATTATTATTATTATTATTATTATTATTATTATTATTATTATTATTATTATTATTATTATTGTTGTTGTTGTCATTGTTAAAACACGGTAAGGCTTAGTGTTGTTGAGGTGGTCGCTCCACAGCGCCGGGCAACTTCGACATGGTGCCCTGGAAGGCAACCGCGTTGAAACGCTGGACCGTAACCGACAGGCGCTGGAGGATGAATCCTGTCTCTCGGGTGTCTCCGGATATTTTCGTCAGGCGGCGACCCATCTCGGAGATGAAGGCGAGACCCTCTCTGTTGAGAGGGCCAAGGGTCTCCAGGGCTACAGGGACGAAGGTGTACCTCCTCTGTAGATCTGCGTATTTGGCGTGTTTCCTTGTGGCAGCCAACTCCGCCGCCCTTCCAGCTTCGGTCGCCGTCTCAGGGATGTATGAGGCGGCCACGGTATCCACCACCGTCGCGTCCCATATCAAGGTCCGCCCGTTGCCCCACGGTATCAGGGTCTGGCCATCAGGCCTCCTCCCGTCCGATCTGGTGAGGCCAGACGGCTCCTTAACCGCAGGGGTGCCGGCTCTGTTGAGGCTGCGGTAGATGATATCGTTGACGGCGCAGTGTCTAGCCTGACGTCCAAACCCCAAATGGCAGGAGAGGCCATGTGAGCCTCTGGACGACACCGGAGCACCGCATGCGCACGTGTGCGGCTCGCAAATTATAAATTAATTATTATTATTATTATTATTATTATTATTATTATTATTATTATTATTATTGTAGTAGAATTGCACATAATATCTGCTGTTATTATTATTATTATTATTATTATTATTATTATTATTATTATTATTATTATTATTATTATTATTATCATTATTTGTTGCTGTTGTTGTTGTTTTTGTTTTTGTTGACTGGAGATGACCCTACTCGACGTTGTCCTGGTTGCCGAAAGTGACTCAGAACGCGATTGCGTTATAGCGTTGCATCTCTTATTATTATTATTATTATTATTATTATTATTATTATTATTATTATTATTATTATTATTATTATTATTATTATTATTATTATTATTATTATTATTATTATTATTATTATTATTATTATTATTATTATTATTATTATTATTATTATTATTATTATTATTAGGGTCCCTACGCGGTGGCTTTGAGGTTGATTCGAACCCGCAACCCTCCAGTAGTAGTAGTAGTTGTAGTAGTAGTAGTAGTATAATTGTAATTATTATTATTATTACGAACGTTGTACGAGACATCAGTTATGACAGCAGATATTATGTGCAATTATTATTATTATTATTATTATTATTATTATTATTATTATTATTATTATTATTATTATTATTATTATTATTATTATTATTATTATTATTATTATTATTATTATTATTATTATTATTATTATTATTATTATTATTATTATTATTATTATTAGGGTCCCTACGCGGTGGCTTTGAGGTTGATTCGAACCCGCAACCCTCCAGTAGTAGTAGTAGTTGTAGTAGTAGTAGTAGTATAATTGTAATTATTATTATTATTACGAACGTTGTACGAGACATCAGTTATGACAGCAGATATTATGTGCAATTATTATTATTATTATTATTATTATTATTATTATTATTATTATTATTATTATTATTATTATTATTATTATTATTATTATTATTATTATTATTATTATTATTATTATTATTATTATTATTATTATTATTATTATTATATTATTATTACCCTGCCTTAATATACTTCTGTCAGCCTTCAGCGTTGTAGTAGTTATTAAGCTAAAGTAATAAGAGGGAGAGCACACAGAAGTCTCACAACATGACCTCTAGTGAGATGGAAGAAAGTCTCTCTGTATACTCACAGGAACTCAGGCCAGTAAACACACACCAAAACACAAACAGAAGAAGGTTTATTTATGCAAATGATCTCATGAATATTGATAGGAAATGCTCAGTCAAATAAGGCAGTTCATTGCTTACAATGAGATTATGTTCAATCGTCGGAGGATTGCTAAAGCGTGGTAGACTCACACTTCTGTGTCCATTGTTGTGATTATGGTGCGTCAGAAGCTACTCTGTCCTTACTTCACTTTGCCATAGGCTTCCTCTCTGTCTTAGAGACTAATGGTCTGGATATATTGACCTGATTACGGTTTGATTTGTAGCACCATCAATTGATGCTTTGTGTATTAGAAACCGGATCGACAGAAATTACAAATCAATTGCAAATTGCTCTTGGATTCTGAATACATCGCGGAAGACTCGATCTCCCGTTGATACCGTGCTTTACTTTACTGGAGCTCAAATTACCTTAGAAAGATGAACTTTTCGGACGACCAGAGCCTCTGTACATGAGTAGAAATAACCATCCGAAAACTCGAATTCCAGCCTAAACTTGTGTAAATAACACTGACACTCCAAATCGCTAACAAGTCGCATATGCGAATACGAAAATAAATTATTATAGAGCAAAATCCACTTTCAGCGTAATCAAAAGAATACCGTCTCTTATGTTTATATAACATAGTGCAATTCTACTTAAAAGGTGTTTATGTGTTAGGCAGTTCAATGTTTATAGCATCAGGTAAATATCGTTTTAAAGGTCTCTAAAGCGACCCTGTTCACATCACTCGCCTATCTGACTCAGAACAGACTGGCGTATTTGTTAGATATAAGCAAAGCAATTGTTTTAGTTATCTGTTGCCCTTCTAGTATTTGCTACTCCGTGTGTGTATGTGTGTGTGTGCGTGCGCGCGCATAAGTATTTGTTTATAAATGAATGTATGTATAAGTGTTTGTGTGTATTATAAGTATATGTGCGTAAAAGTGTATCTAGTCTCAGTCTGCGTATGAGTGTATTAAGATTTGTTTCCCTTCATTTCACAAGGCGAAACGTCTCGTATTTGTCAATTGAAAACAGTTTTAAATATATAGCCTCTGGAAAAAACATATTAAAGGTGTGTAGATAGGACATTTCAATAATTAGGTTTTTCGAGGCTTGGGATAGGCACTACCAGGGAGGTATATGTTTCCAGTTTTCTGACAGCGCTGTTTTATAGCAACTATTACTGATGTCGCCCCTCCTTTATCAAGTCTTGAGACTGGCTCTAATATCTCGTTAAAGTGATGGATATCTCTAACAAATAAAATGGGAGTTCCTGGAGCAGCGAAGAGAAAGCCTGAGGAGCTCAAGCTGGGGAGTATGGTTCCAACTAGTGGTGGTATTGGTGGTGGTGATATTAGTGGTGGTATTGGTGGTGTTTGTAGTGGTTGTAGTGGTAGTAGTGGTAGTTGAAATAGGAGTAATAATAATTATAAAATAGTCACCATCTCCAGTAGCAGTTCACCATCAACTACCAATAACGCTCACATTTTCACACTGCTCCTACCACCACCACGCCCACAACACGAACTCCTTCGCACGGTACATCTATGTCTGCATTCAAATCATCCGTAGCGAGTGCTTCAGAGTTAAAGCATGGAAAGGTAGTTTAACGACGGTGTATGACATCAATGGCCTTTTCCGTCTTCCGGATTTTCTTTGATTTCTTTTCGTTTCTGGTCTGCCATATTCTTCGTTGTTTGTTCTGGCTCCGCTTCTTGTTCTCTTTGTCGATCGATGTCTTCAGTTCTGAATATCTTCACATGTCTGGCTTTCCTGATGTTTCTGGCTTTCCTGATGTTTCTGGCTTTCCTGATGTTTCTGGATTTCTTGATGTTTCTCTGGTAGGCGACGACGTTTACAGCTTTAAATGTCAGTTTGTTTTTGTTTATTTATTTATGCATTCCGCTCTGGATCCCATCAAGACAGAATAATTGCCATAAGATGTCGCTAAACATTGCTTCATGCAACACTCTTTACAGACCTGTATAATGGCTTTACACAGTATTACATTTTCAAAAAAGCAGGACTTTTATTGTTCAATCCAACTGTCTTCTTAGACTGATATCATAAATTATGTAAGGTCGATGTCAACGTCCCTGGCAGCCGCAAAAAGTAGTTAAACACTGAAAACTACTATACTACTGTAGCCCAATAGAAGTCAATGGCAACCAGATTCAGATCTTCTCTTCGTAGCACTGGACAGCTGCCTCAGTGGCACGACGCAGACCTCGTGAATAAGCTGGTGCCCTGCGCTCAGTTATGTAGAGTAGCGCTTTGGAGATTTGGAGTTTACGATTAGGATTACGAGTGAGTCTAACGAAGTGATATCGTATGGGTCATTAATGACGTTTCATCTTTTTCGGATTTGTTATCCTCGTTAGCTATCTCTTCTGGTCTCCTGGTTCCAGCAGATCTCGAATAACTTTTATTTGTTATATATATATATATATATATACTTTATTTCGCACAAAGCAGAACACAGAAACTAAGCAAACTAAGCAGACTAGAACAGAAATACAAAAATTCGTTCCCAAACAGACTGGGAGACAACTCAAACTATTGCTCCTCTCGAAGCATAAACGTAGTGGACCCGCGATCTTACATAATACATGTTATGTCACAGTTGTCGTTAAACTGCAAATGGTCAACCAACAGCGTTCAATTATTGTTGTTGAGAAATCTGCCATAATTATGTAATAATGTTTCCGATAAATTTGCTGATGAGAATCTGTTACCAACCACTAACTACTATCCACTAAGGAAACGGGCGCATATGATGATTTATGTAGCAACGGTAAACACCGTTTTAAAGGTGTCTAAGAGGAGTTTGCAGTATTTAACGACATCTTGTGGTTGGCTGCGTCGCTGACGTCGCCTTAATTTACTTTTCACTGCGTTTAACTATTTTTTAGATATAAACTAGGAAAAGTTTCATTTTAACGAAATTCAAGCTCTCGCCGTCTCTTCCAGTTTTTTATGATATTTAATTAAACACAAAAATTATACTCCACATCACCTCCCTGGTGATGGCCCAAACATAGCATTGTGTCATTAAAAGATAAGAAACCAACTGATTGTTTTCATTAGACACCATTAAAAAGTCATTGACAGTTGCTATATATGCTCTGGAGGCAGCAGCGAAATGTTGCACTAAAATCGGTAAGGTTGAAGTCAACGGCCATGACAGCCACAAGAAGTTTTTAAACAATGGAAACCTATCAGTTGTGGGACACGGTAGCCGATTGGTTAGAGCGCTCGACTTATAACACGTAGAGTAGGAATTCGAGTCTCTGGGAAGGTAGCTGTGTAGATACATTGAGCAAGACATACACTCACAATAATTGCTCAATAATAATATAATAATAATAATCTTTTCTTTATTGAAGCGCCTGACAAACGCACTGCGCTGTACATTTACATGTTATGCTATTGAACCAATTCACAAGAACACAAATGACAGAAGACATAAATCTTAACTACTAACAGAACAGACAGCCTGCAATACGCGGCGCTAATAGCAGCCTACAAAGCATGCCCGCCCTACGGGGCTCGAACTCGGTACCTTTCGCTCTCTCGCTCTCGACGTTACACGTATGTATATACTGTGAAAGCGCAGTCATTGTCTGCGGTCTCAACGCAGTCGTCTCAGTTTCTACCAAAGATTATATATATATATATTATCAGGCGATCCATCTTAAAAATTAAACATGGATTGGATCCACAGTTTAACGGCAGCTTATGACAACATAGGCCGTTTCCGCCGACAAAGATTTCTTTGGCATATTACAGCTCTTGACGGATGGATGGATCCACAGTTTAACGGCAGCATATGACAACATAGGCCGTTGCTGCCGACAAAGATTAGTTGTGGCATATTACAGCTCATTTTAACAGCTCTTGACGAATTGCGTTTGAAACTATATACTGCCGTTGAGCAACATTTTAAAGGTGTCCAAAGAGAGCATTAAGTTGTGGTTGTCAGAGCCTCTAACTTAGAACCTACATTACGTTTTTACCAGTTTGTGTATGATGTCTGTTTTTATTAAGACGCTGTCATAAGATAGCTGAGTAGTATCGACGTCTTTCTTTATCCTGAATGGGGATGTTGCTGTTTAAAGTTGTTGTATCATAACTAAGATTATTCCTCGCCTAGATTCTTTTTTTCTCTGGGTTTACACTGGTATCACCCAAACACAGACAATGTTTCTATTTTAAGATGATACATACATATATTTATGATGTAAATATAATAATGTAACTATAAGGGCCATGATCTCACGTTTCACGATATATTAGGAGATTGGTGGTTTCTGTTTTATTTTAGTATGTTACAGCAGAATGCAGTGAATAACCTACAGAAGGGCTGTTTAGTTGACAACTCTCGTTTGACAAATACTTTTTATATTTTCAGTGAACACCATTTTAAAGGTGTCCAAGGAAAGCATTAAGCTCTGTTGAATTAACTGGCTTTTAACGATAATTAATAATTTAATTAATTAATTATTTATTTTTATTTTTATTTATTTTTATTTTATTTTTTATTTTATTTTTTTATTTATATATTAAATTTAATTAATTAATTAATTGATTAAATAAATAAATTTAATTATATTTATTTATTTATTTATTTAATTTATTTATTTTATTATTTATTTATTCTTATTAATTGAAAATCCGTCACGACAACTCAAAGCTCTATTTAGGATCCTAAGGGGAAGGGAACAAACAAGTCACGGCCCCGACCACCTGACTTGAAACAAAGCCGGCGGACATGTCGGATACGCTGCATTTTTTAAACATGATAAACAATCTTAAACGTAATATTGTTAGCTGCACTGCTTACTTAGTAAGGAATGGCCTGCAGCTGTTCGACACTGACTTCTCTAGATCTGCCTTTAATGATATCCTCTCTCTTTGTAGATCAAATTCACTTCCGTCCATTAAACAACGGATCAAAACTCACTATTTCGCCTTGGCTTTCAAGCACTTTGATATCTAATTGCATCCTCCTGGCGGCTGACTATCCGCGCCTCAGATTCACATTTCGGTGTAATCTTGCGCGAGTTACATTATTTAATTAATAATAATAATAATAATAAAATTATATAGTGTTAACGCAGCCTGAATATTACAGCGAATAACAACACTTTGCTTGGCAAAACAATGCACTTTATAGCATCGGCTACAAAGTTTTAAAGGTATCTAAAAATAGCACTTTAACCAATCGTCGATCATATCCCACAAATTCGGTAACTGTGTCTCACGCACTTATAGTTGAACGGGCAACATAACAACTCGACTAAATGTAAATGTAAAAGGATGAGGGCGACGTTATATTAATGATATTAATGATCTTTGTTATCACACAATGTCTTTAAACTGAAACTACTCCCGCTTGCGGAGAGCGCTGTCTTACGACACCTTTTTAATGTTACCAAAATATATTATATAAACTTGGGACACATTAGCTGATTTGTTAAACTTCCATAACATCCAGACATTTCTTTTCATTGCGTAAACCGCCTTTACTTGCTGGTGATGCAGTAAATCTGTTGGATCCATCCGATTGGTTTAACCTAACCACGGTCTGTAATCTGCTGGGGCCATTCTAATTCCGGGATATTCTAATCCTGGTCTTCCTTTAGAGCTGCGTCTACACGCTGGGGCTCTGCCTGAAACTTTCCTCACTAAACTTAAAACTGTTCTTTTTGGAGTCGTGTGCACCTCTGAGTAGTTTCCTTGAAGAGGCGTTATATAAATTAAATTAGACTGAAAGACTGACTGTCTCGATGGCTAACTGACTGACAAAACATGTAAGTAGACCTCTAGATCAGAAGATTTGTGCATCACAGAGCGTAATAGAGACACGGTTAATTGGATCGCAATCGTAAACTCAAAACTTCTAAAGCGCCACTACAGAGCCAAGCGCATTCCACTAGCTTATTCACGAGCGCTGCGTCGAGTCAATGGGGTGATAAATAGAGGACCATGAGGCAGATGATGGTAGGTAGGGAATGCAAACCCGGGGTCTTTTTTCGAAACCCGGGTTTCGGGTTTGACCGCCGTGAAAACCCGGGTAACCCGGGTAACCCTGGTTTGGACGGGTTAACAAATTTTACATGATAAATATTATTACTGCACTATTTCTTGCGTAAGAACAACGTCGTCGTATGCAGCTACAAGTCCAACGTTCTCCAACAGTCAAGAATTTTGCATAAAAAGAAAACTTTAGGATAAACGCGATATTTTTTATATAAGCAGTGTTTTTCAATAAAAAATGTTCCGGAACTGAACAATAATCCAGAACAGTTATGGAAGACATTGCAAGGGTTCCGAAGGCCTAAACCTGAGCCTCTAATTTTATAGCATCTTGAATACCAAAAAACACTGAAAACGCTGAAATTAAATTAAATTAACTAAATAATTTTTTATTAAAAATGTAAGTAAATAAAATAATTGTTAGCAGCTTGAAAAAATTCACGAAATGCCGTTCCGGAGCGTTCTGTCTGAAAAAAACATTGCATAGCCTATAAAAAAATAATTGTCAAATGACAGCTTAATCGTCTACATCTCAGCTTTAGGCCATTCTAGTGCCTGCCCATTTGCTTTCAGAAGATAATTTAGTCATCGTTACTCTGCAACCCAATTTGGCAGAGCCAGAGCTTACTAAAGTAGATGCTGCTTTGGAGACATATCGCTGCCTGTGATTGTGCTTGGACTAAGAGGCCTACCGTCATTGGCTTCGTCAGAACGACGAGGGTCACGAACGTCCTTGTGTTTCAGCAGGTTTATCTTATGCTTGGACCCGAGATGAATAGCCTATGCATAATATTATTTCTTGTTGCACCGCTGGCAATTGTTGCTGCGAGTTACATAACTGACATTGAGCCGTCTGGGCCTCAGAATCGTGAACGAAATTATCCAAACACCACTCTTTACATTTGCTGATTTAGACATTGTTTGGATATGTGTCTGAAATCACTAAATTAAAATAAAAACAGTTTACTGCTATTATTTACGAATTCGAAGCTACGACGCCGACGTGTCAAAACACTCAACATTAGTCACTGGTCGTGTGAAATGGGAAGCCACACTCATACGAAGTCACCAATAAAGATATGGAATGAGCCGATAAATAAGTAGTCAGAAGTTGTATTACGTAAACCCGTTATCAACCACTATTATCGTTATATTTCCATTACTCTGCATTTGTGAGTTTCACACCGTGAAGGACGGTGAAAGTTACGATTTTCAAACCCGTCGAACCCGGGTTTCAATCGCGTTCAAACCCGGGTTTCGGGTTTGGAAAAAAGCCGGGTAACCCGGGTTACCCGGGTTCGGGTAACCCGGGTTTGCATTCCCTAATGGTAGGTGATTGACAACGATGGCGGAGGAACCGAGAATTTGCGAAAATCACGGGCAGATCGATCCAGAGACGTGGCGCAAGGGTGAGATATGACTCTGTTAGAGATAGTGAGATGAGTAGTTACCGGAGGTCGAGAAAGACTGCGACATGATGATGATCGGGTAGAGCGGAATGGCTGGATTTTGAAAAGTTCGTGAAGATATTTGGGGTTTGAGAACTTCTAAGGTGAAGAGAAGTTCTAGGTTAATCATAGGACTCTGAACGGGACTCTGTCTGTCTCTCCCCCTCTCCCTTTCTCCGTAGTCTGCCAACCCGACTCGGATCTTCACTTGTTCGCACTGGACACTAGTGACATACGCAGCGCTCGGGAATAAGCTGGTGCAGAGTGGCCCGGAAGTCAGTGACTTCAGGTAGACAAGGGTTGCATCCAATTCGCATAAAGGAAGGGTTTCAAAATAGGTCATTTATAAATCATCCTAAACTAAAGTAAATTCAGTCATAGTTCCCATACGAGTGCATCTTAAGCTAGCATGTAGTGACAGACCATTGTAAAGAAAATTATTTTGAACTGCATCAAATTTACTTTGCAAATTTTTAATAGCACACAATTAAATTAAAGCTTTCGCAAACTTAAAAGGAATTTATTTCCATGCTAACATAGGCACCGTCAATTGTTAAGCTGTATTTACTGGATATATCAATGATAATAAAAATTATGCAGCTTACAAAAAAGTATCAATTAAAGATTTATGTAACTAGGGGAAGGGCTTCTAATATGGGCCCCCTAAGAAACTTTTACTATTTCATAGCACAGAAGCAATTGAACGTGTAGTTTATTTATTCCATGCATTACTTGGCATGAGTTGTTGCCAAATATGAAGGAATGATTCCTTAATCTGTGCAAATAAATTTTTAACGAATTTTTTTCAAAATACGGAAAGTGGCTCATATTACACGCATGGTCGTGTAATATGAACCATCAATGTAGAGATGAAACAAGGCTGCGACACATTATAGAAAACTGTTTGATTTTACAACAAAAGGTCTAAATGATTAGGAGGTTTAGCCTACCTCTTGAAATGAATTAGGCTATCATATTTTAAACTTTGAACAGTTAGGCTATGCAATGTTTCCGTGCCACAGACTAATAAAAACGT
>JACEVL010004308.1:0-14277 GCA_020284085.1 Aporrectodea caliginosa
CGAACCAGACCGACGTTCTCTGAATTCCGGAAGAGTTTCACTCGTTTTGAGAACACTGTTCTGAGGTAGATTTCCAGAACATCGCCGAGATCATCTGTAACATCAGAGTGTAATTGTAATTATAGTCTCAAATCTGTTGGGAATCTTTTCAAGAGAAACTCTTCAAAGGAGTTTACATTTGTGTCCTTCAAATAGAAGAAGTGCACTCTATACTCTTATCCACCGTAGGCTGTCTCTCTGTTTCTTACAGACTGATCTTTTGGATGTTGACCTGATTACGGCTTGGTTTTGGTGTGCTATCGGTTGATGCCTTGTGCATTAGACACCGGCGCAATAGAAGTTCCTAATTACAATTACAATTACTGCAATAGAAGTTCCTAACTACAATTACAATTACTCTAAATCTAGGATACCGCTCTCCCTAGTCTCAAATATTCATCTCAAACGGTAGTTTGTGAAAATTTAGTCTTGCGCAGATACAGAATATTATTACAGATTATATAGTCGATGAGATTAATAGGACTGCAATAGAAGATGAGATAAAATAGGATTGCATTAGACTAGAATATAATAGACAGTGGCGTAACAAAGGGTTTCAGTGCCCAGGGGTGCAGTCATCAACTCTCACCGTGAGAGTTGATGACTGGTACCCCCTGTTTCATTTTCTTGTTGAGTTTTAATCATTCTTGTCTTAGTAGGCCTACTTGTACCAACGAAAGCTAATTTTGCGCCCCCCTTGTGCTACGCCCAGGGGCGGTTGCCCCTCTGCCCCTTCCTTCCTTACGCCACTGACACTAGATTATATTAGACTAGATTGGATTAGACTACATGTAGATGTAAGACTACAAATTTTCGGTTCATAATTCCGCAAATTTTCGGTTCCTCCACTATCATTGCCAATCACCCAAAACTTCTACCTCGGGTTATTTATCAGTCCTCGGACTTTCCACTCAAAACTGAAGTTTTACCAGTTCAAGAACTCCCACCCCGACTCATCTGATTCTCCACCTTCCAATTCTCGACCTAAACAACACCCACCGTAACAGCTATACTCTGCCCCTCTGGCAATCGGACTCGGGCCTCCTTCTGACTTACCCTTCCAAATGTCCCTTTGGACAACCCCTCTAAGCTGATGCCCTGCGTTTGGCTTTCGAATGACTCTTTAGGTTTTAGAAGTTTAGATTTAGAGTTTACGATTACGATTACAAATGACTACTACTACTACTGCTGCTGCTGCTGCTGCTGCTACTACTACTACTATACTCGTTTACAGCCCTAATTTGTACTTGTATAAATTCCGA
Source organism: Aporrectodea caliginosa (assembly GCA_020284085.1). Taxonomy (NCBI): domain Eukaryota; kingdom Metazoa; phylum Annelida; class Clitellata; order Crassiclitellata; family Lumbricidae; genus Aporrectodea; species Aporrectodea caliginosa. Next base: position 1,302 of record JACEVL010004308.1, read on the forward strand.
CTAATTTATTGATTGATTGATTGATTGATTGATTGATTGATTGATTGATTGATTGATTAGGCTTGATCAGACTAGATTAGATTAACTGATATAATATTAGACTAGATTTGATTTGATTAGATGTAAAACTAAAAATGAATAGCATCGGCCTGTTGTACCCTTTTTGCTGAAGTCATCTATGACGATAATCTCCTGTAGTAACTGGCAAGGGGTTCGTTGGATGACTGAATGGATCGTGTGAAGTAGAGACGATATCGTTTCCGTATCATGGAATGTAATGATGACTGACGCTCGAGGCAGATCCTCAATCGGATCATAGGTCAGCTTAGTGCACCTGCACTCACAAATGTATTTAATGTCTAGTTAGAATTTCCTGAGCAACCAACACTTCTGATGTATTTAAGGAAATGCTAGTACTGGCTTACACTACACGAACTAACATTATCATTTATATCATTTATGAACTAAACTACATAATTGCATAAGAAGGTTGCCAAGGTAATCACAATAATTATTTATAACACATTAGGCCCATGCTTCTACATAACAACAACTGTGTTGTAATTTGACGTCATTGAGCACCAGTTGGAGTAGTAATGTTACACTTGTAATGTAATAATGTTAGTAATGTTGTTGTAGTAATGTTACACTTGTCTACTGTAATGTTACACTTGTCTACTGTCTTGTCTTGTCTACTGCATAATTATATGGTGTGCTATGCCATATATTACACCCAAATCAAACCTGTATGCTATACCAGAAGTAATAATACAATGAAGAAGTACTTTCAACCAATATTAATTCGCAGCTATCTATAGGTTTGTCATGATTTGTGAAAAGACGCTGTGTAAAGTTTGCACAGCGTCTTTTCACAAATCATGACAAACCTATATAGTTGTAAAGGCTAGAACGTCATGCGTTGTCACCTTTCAGTGATCAATAGCCAACCTTAAGTGGGTCATACAAATATATATATATATATATATATATATCTTTTATTCACCAAATATGATACCACAGAAACAAGAGACAAAATGGGGATACAGCATTATCAGGACATACAGTAGACCTGTCTGTAAAATAATAATTAAAAATATTACACAGTCAGCGTTTCCTTAATACATTCATTCATTCATTCATTCTGGAGAAAAGCGCTCAAGCGCTATACAAATTATACTACGTGCCTAGGATATCACACACAAAATCTACAGCGGTGTTTCCTATAAACTTAATTGGGTCTCTTCGTAGGAGTCGTTTTCTTCTTGACACCCAGCAGTCCTTGATGTTAGTTAGGCTCCTGCGTACAGTGCAGAATGTTCTCAGACCTCAACATTCATTCATTCATTTAAGATATTTATATAGCGCCCCTTAAGATTATCTATCTACTCAGGAGCGCTCCCGACCCAACCCCGGCTAAAGAGAATTAACAGTCTTAAGGTTAGAGAAGAATGTTGCCGCAAGGGCTCTAGGCATTAGGCGTAATTCAACAGGAAGCCCATTCCAGATTGCAGGGCCAGCAACAGAAAAGGCACAGCGCTGCATAATAGAAGCGACTTTTTGGACAAGAAGCTCAGCCTGTTTAGAGGAGCGGAGAGAGCCACGGCGCTGGACGCTCAGGGTGGAGCAGCAGAGTTCCTGTAAGTAAACAGGGGTCACACCCGCGAGGCAGCGCCAAACCAAGGCTGCTGGAAAGGGAGCCAATGCAGGACATCCCACATGTAAACAGTAACATGGCCGAGTCTTGGGATGCGGCAAATGAGTCGTGCCGCCTCGCGCATGATCCGATCCAGACACCCAACCCGAGCCGCCGGAAGACCCACATAAAGGGCGTTGCAGTAATCGAGGCGGAAAACAACAAAAGAGTGCAAAAGCGTTAAGGCAGCATTAGATGTTAAATAACGGAAGATCACTTTAAGCTGACGCATGCAGCTGGTTGATATGTCGCGTGAGTTAGTTCTTGGTCCAAAGTGACACAAAGGTCCCGGACAGTGGATGCGAAGGCAAACTGCGGAAGTCCTGGGCTAGGGTCTCCAGGTCAATCTTGGCGAGCTGCTGGCGCGTGCCAAGCCAAATAAACTGGGTTTTAGAAGAATCCAGCCGCAGCCGATTACAGGACATCCAGGTACTGCAATGTTTACCTTAAGTTACTACAACATCATCTATGGACTCGTTTCTACCATCATCAGCAACCCTGCACATGTATTACATCAACTACTGCCTCCCGTGAAAACTGTTTCATACTCGCTACGCCCCAGAACCCACAATAGAATAATACCTAAGGCAAACTCTCTATCTCGTAAAACATTTGTCACACGGATGCTTTATACTTAATTTTTTTATATTTGATGATCTTTGAAATGCGGTTAGCAGTTGGTTTTCAATAAAGGATATACTTACTTACTTACTTACTTACTTAGTTAATTACTGAAAGGCTAATTTACTTACAGCCGTATAACCTCCTCTGAATCCGGGAAAGGTAACACGAAGATTGTCGTTTCACTCGTAGAGATCATTTGCACCGTTCGCATTGCCAACGGTCGACATCCACCGACTTTACCAACGTCATCGGCAATAGCTATAGAGACCACAAGACGACACAATGTATTGTATTGTATCTAAAGATTTATATAGCGCCTCTCTCAGAATAACTATTCAAAAGCGCTCTCAGCACGAAAACCCCGGAGGAAAAGAAACGTCTTTAAAGAACGAGAGACCAAAAGAAAAAACTAGTCATTAGTTTAGCCCTTAATGAGGGTGGAACCGTGGAAGGCCATTCCAAGTAGAGGGACCAACCACAGCAAACGCCCGGCGTTGAGCCAAGGCAGTCCTAGTCCTAGGAACAAAAGATCTAGCCAATCAGCAGAGCGTTTGACAATGTATGAACAACTGAATCGCTGAGTGGCGCTTTATAAATGTTCGACTACAATTACAATTACAATTCCTCCACAAAAGCCTTCATGTTTTAAAAAACAGCCTAAAACGTGCTTTCTATGCAACTCTTAGCTTTGCGCTGACAGTTGACAGTCTAAAGCAGTGCTTCCCAAACTTTTCAGTCTCACGGTCCGTGAGACTGAAAAGAATTAACTTTTGAGTATCACGGACCGGCAGGAATTTTCACACTGCAGGAGGACCGTTGCCCAATTTATTAATTATTTCTGTTTTTTCGATCACCAGATTCCTCAAATATGTGCTAAAATTGATTTAAATGCATATTTAGCCAATTCTATGACTCTATTACCCTGCAACTGCTAGCTTGAAAAGTGTTTAACAAAATTATAATAGCCATTTTCTGATTCCGAGACAATTTGACGAGTTTCCTGACTCACTCTGCGGACCGGTAACTGAGGGTTCGCGGACCGGTGCCGGTCCGCGGACCACCACTTTGGGAAGCACTGGACTCTAAAGCATCCTATAATTGGTTTTCTACTGACGATATATAGGCCTACTATATAAATTGTCGTAATTACGATTACAACCAGACCCTGGTATAGGTCATACAATGCACTTGATCTAGCATTTTGTGACAACAGAGCTCTTGCCATTTGCAACAATTGTTCCAGATGAAGTGCTTTATTATGTCAACGTTTTCTTTTTAGCGACCGTTTATAACCTTAACGTCTATCATTCTAAAAGAATTAATTGCATTAACAATTGCGCCATCGCTGCCCGTATGAATGGTGCGACACGATTTAGAAATGAAGTTTAGTGCATTGTCTTAATTTCACTGACAGTGCAATTCCTCGTTCACTGACAGCATTCACTCCAAAACAATACTGATGTCATGTACAGTGTTGAAACAGGGACAGGCTTTTGTTAATCACTCATTGATTGTACGCTGCTTCATTAGGCTGCCAACAACGTATCTTGTGGTCATGGAGAGAAGATGATGCCCAGAGAATAATGAGGCTCAGCTGGTGAAAGAATCAGTTGGATTAAGCCAATGTAGAAATCCATCGACACTGCAACCTCTCTCTAATCTAATACAATTAAATCCAATCCAATCCAGAATTATCTAGATTAGTATAGTATTTGTAATATATTCTAGTCTAGCCTAAACTAACCAAATCTTGTCTAACAAAATATTTATATAGTGCCATACAAGCTCCTTCTTGAAGCGCTGCTGCCTGCATTGCTACCAAGAAGAAGAAGAGCGGTCCATTATGTTAGCCATGAGGCAGCCATTGTATTGTATCTAAAGATTTATATAGCGCCTCTCTCAGAATAACTATTCAGAAGCGCTCTCAGCACGAAAACCCTGGGGGAAAAGAAAGGTCTTTAAAGAACGAGAGACCAAAGAGGAAAACTAATAATTAGTTTAGCCCTTAATGAGGGGGGAAGGTCATTCCAAGTAGATGGACCACAGCAGATGCCCGGCGTTGAGCCAAGGCAGTCCTAGTCCTAGCCATGAGTATAAAGTGTTAGCGACTTCATTTTCTCTGCACATGATGCGGGTGGTCAGTTCTCCCTCTCCGTCTCATCTTGGGGATGACTAGATGAGCTGAGTCAGCTTCTTCTCCCCATTGAATCGTTTACTACACAGGATCATTGATGAACAATTCTGAGACTGTATAACTTGTTATGTACTTTGATCATCCATACTGTTCGATTGTTTTACTGTTCGATTCTGAATAAACCATTTAATAATTTAATTAAATAATCTTCCACCAACAGTGTACGCGTGTGTGTACTCACCATAGCTGCGTTGGCTAGGGGGAGCAGCTGGAACAGAAATCTCGAACCAAATTTCTACCCTTGTGGGATTTGAACCCCGACCTCTCGACTGACAGTCCAGAACGCTAACCACTACACTATCTAATAAATATCTCAGCACCAAACAAAACCATAACTCATGAACACCAGTTCATTTAGGAGCGTCTTATCGCATTGAATTGGAATTTTTGTCGCACCTTTTTGCAGATAGGCTTCAGATTCTGGAACGGAATCTGACTGCAACGTGAAGAAGATGGTTGCTGTGATGACCAACCAGACGGCGATTCCACAGACAAGCCACCGCCTTCTACGTACGCCAACCATTTCCACGGAACTTCTACACCAGACCTGTTATACAGATGTAGTGTAAGTTTCGTAAGTAATGTAAATTTATGCAGCTTCTATAAAAACCACAGGGATAATTTCCAGGCGGTCTGGTACCAAGCGTCTGCCATTACCCGAAACTGAGGGGCTAGAAGGTGTCAAGCCGCTTTCTTTTTCGAACGATGTTAACTCTATTCGTTGTCCTATTAACCAATGGCATTTTATTCTCAATGAGTCCAGAAAACTAGACCTAGATATAAGATATCTCGAAGATGGACGCCATTGCAGGTTTTTTTAAAGGAATTTTTAGTGCAGCACAACCCCTTCTTCTTTTTCAAAAAGTCATGGTAAATTATTCCCAATGAGCTTTTCAGCTATTTTAACTGCAGAAAAATGCTTTTATAACTGCACAAATTCATTTAGAACTACACTTTTTGTGTAGAACTGCACGCTAAAAAAAGTCAATCGATTATTCTTTAAAGAATAATACATGCATTACATGCTTATGCTAGATTTCTTATCTCATAGGCCTATAGCCTATTATAGGCCTACATTATTGGCGTTTATTCTGCAAAAAGTGTCATTTTGTTCGCGACGAATATGTCCTGAAATTTGCCAAAAATTGTCTCGTGAAATCTGAATTTTTGGAGTGGGACCCCTGTATTATATTATATAATTATTATCTTTATTATGTCAGTTCTATATAATTAAATTTATAACGCGCGCACGGTCACACCGAAATGTGAATCTGAGGACATTCTCTATTGTGGTTTAAACACTACAATAGGGTCACGTTTCAATTCTGGGTGCATATGTCCAAGATAAAGAACTTTAAATGTGGGGCTGGACACCCACGGAATTAATAAATTCCATTAATATTAGTTAGAATTACGATAATAGATAGTCGTAGTACTAACACGTCTTTGTGCCAGTGGCTGATAGACCAATTTGCATATTAGTTTATATTCGTGACGTAGCAGTGATTTGAATCGCTGACGCTTATTGGCTGAAGTAAGGTCAGGTTAAGAGTGTTGACTGTAAGACTGACTGTTATTGGCTTGGAACAGGTCGGGTCAAGGTAGTTCACGAAAGTTTATGTCGGTGTTTACCGAATTATATAGCGCATTGTTACTATATTTAATTGCCAAAAGGTCTTGTCTTGTCTTTAGCCATCTTCGATCCGAAGTTTGGCCGCACCTTGAACTGTCTGCTTCCAGATGACTCTGTCATCCGTTGCTTTCATCAATTGATACATGTTCAAACTTCAAACCCGTCCAAGATCTTATAATAGGGTGAAACTACCATTTAGTGGCCACTTATTATTTTGTTTTGGTGATTTGCAATAATGTATGGAGCGCTAGAAAAGATCTGTTGATACCGACAGAAAGCAAATCAGATGTAGCATATGCTACTTTTATTGGATTTCCCCGCCGCTTTTGATTGCGTGGATCATACCATTCGTCTCAAAATTCTACAAGTAGGCCTACAATTCGGTAGTACCTGGGATTATTATTACTGAAATAATAGTCCCAGGTAGTACTGCATGCCTTTGCTGTTCAATGTAGGCTATTGCTTCGTTCCTTTCCTCAAGATCTCACAGTGTTAAATTTGGTGGACACTCGTCAAAAGTTTTCACGGTCCTCTTCGGCGTACCCCAAGGATCCATCCTTGGTCCACTTCTCTTCATTCTGTACACCTCCAATATTGTCAACATTGCTTCGCAACATGGTCTTCTGATCCACTTATATGCTGACGACACCCAACTCTACATAAAGCTCTCTGGAAGAAACATCGGAAACATCAAAATCAAAATTGCAGCATGCACCCGTGATATTCAATCCTGGTGTGCATGTATGCGTTTGAAACTAAATACTACGAAAACAGAAGTTACAGAACTCATTTCGTTCGACCGTCGGAACAATCTGGATGATGATAAATCACTGAAAATACTTAACATTGACTCAAGCTGTTCGATTCCACCTTCAGAAGTGGTTCGCGACCTTGGAGTATTGCTAGACTGCAATCTAAATATGACTCAACATATTTCCTCCATTGTCAGAGCCTGCTATTTCCACCTTCGCCGAATTAGACAAGTGAAACGCTGCCTGGATGAAACCTGCCTCCGTATTCTTACTCAAGCCCTTGTCATCTCTCGCATCGACTACTGCAATTCCGTCCTATCTGGCCTTCCCACATCGACGCTACAACCTCTAACATCTGTTCTGCACGCCGCAGCTCGCCTAATAAAAGGTCTTGGTCCCAGAGACCACATCACACAATCTCTTCAACAACTACACTGGCTTCCCATTCGCGCCCGTATCGCTTTCAAAATCTCCCTCCTCGTGTATCCATTCTGGAACCTTCCCCTCATATATGAAATCCATGGTCGTGCCATGCTCTGCTTCAAATCCTAGAGGACTCAGATCGGCCACACGAGGAGACTTTACCGTTCTTCGCACCAAGAGGAAGTTTGGAAATCGTGCTTTTGCTGTCTCTGGACCCAGAGAATGGAACAGTCTCCCAGCTACAATCCGTCAATGTTCATCTGTTACGCAATTTAAATCAAAACTAAAAACTCATCTATTCTCATTATACTATGACTAAGAACACAGCGCAAACGGAAAATGGTGACGTCATCATTTTTTGTGCTCATTACTTTAACAAAGAGTGCATATCATTTAGTAGGAGGTGTCAAAATTAATTCACTCGATGCGACGATGCAGTTCACGGTTGGAAATGAAAAGTTCGCATTGCACTAAACTAGCGATTTTATATTCAAATAATTCTGGGAGCATTGAACTTACAGAATACAGAATGACTTACGACAGACTTTCAGACTTTTGTTGCAATTCTTAAAAATATGAGATATTAAGGTAAGAATGCAGGAAGATAGGCTAACCAAGTTTCGAACTTATTCAACTAAATGTTAAGTGATATTAGACTGGTCAATTTACCCAAAAATACCCACCAAACCCTAAAGAAATTGATTATAAAAGGTTTCTCAACGGAATCTGTTACCATTTGGCATGCGTATCGACCCAGTAAAAAATTCTACTCTATTCTATTTTACCATCCATCATCCATCCATCAATCAAATATCCATCCAATCTAAATGCATCCATCCATCCATCTATCCATCCATCCATCTATCAATCTCTACCTCTGTCCCTATCTCTATCTTTAATCTCTATCTCTGTCTTTATATCTGTCTTTGTCTCAGTCTTTCCCTCACTGTGCCTGTCTCCATTTCCATCTCTTCCTTCTCTCAGTCCGCTGCTGTTTCCGATCTCTTGACCACATCGGTGCAACGTTTTCCGTCAGCATTTCCAGGAGTTTGTCCAGATGAATAGTTCAAAGTAAAGGAAATGAATGTTCTTCCAGTCGCGATTACGGATCCTGATGTTATTCGAGCGTTTTAAAAGATTTCTGAATTGCTGTTGTCATCTCTCGTCTTAGTTGCTCATTCTGTTCCCTCAGTAGCCTGTGGTCTGGCTTAGGATTATGATACCAAAGAAGAGGAAAATTGTCATCTCAAACTTTTCTGCACGAAATCATAATTTGATCTGTTAGGTAGCTGTAGGGGTTCATTTACATACGTTTTGAGGTAAAATGTGAGATGATATCTCACACCGTTTCAAAAGTTATACCTAATATACCTGGGGCACCAAAGGGGTGGATAACAACAACCCCTAGATTTTCGACTATATCTTATCCTCGTCATTTTAATATTAAAGAGACACAAATTTGACCATTCTATAGAGTAGAATGTGGGGCTTACATTTCCATGGTCACTGAGTTGACCTGAGACAAACCAGAAGTGCTCAAAATAAATTAAAATGTATGAAAATAGGTTACACTTTCACACATTTTTCCATGTTTTCTGATTCTAACATTATTCATAATTTATGTTTGAAGGGAAATAAAATTATGACGCTGCATAGAGGACATGTAAGTGCTATTTTTCTCATACTGATTAATTTGTGGTTTTTGATGACTGGAAGTGTTCAAAATAAATAATAATACGCGTAATATGCGTGGAAAATGGCTGAATGGAAGGACTCCCCTTAGTTTTTTGTCTGTAGTGTATTACTCATTTGTCTTCCTGGAAGAGAAAGAAATATACCATTCTTTGGGAGGGAATGTAGGGCTTCACAATTTAATACCTTACAATCTTTGTCTTTTGGCTACCGGGAAGTGATCAAAATAAATAAAAATACAGCGTAATCTGTGTGAAAATGGCTGAATACAGCATCTCAACGTAAACCGGATATATATGTATGGATATATATTACATACCCCAAGCCACCGCCACCATAGCCGCCGAGCTGCCGAATTTTTGTCCAAGCCGATTAGCCGCTGTCCGGAAATTTTACGGCTTAGCCGAAAAACTGCCGAGAATTTTTACGGCTAGCCGCCGGAAAAGGTCAGCTAATTCAGTTAGAACACGCACAAAGTTGTGATTGTGAAGTTTTCCAGCTGGTTTCACATAGCCTAGGCTAGTTAGAGCGCTGTAAGCGATGAGTGCAGTTCATGGCCATCTATTGCAGTGAACTTATTGAAACTATACTGCTTCGTATGACTTTCTGTGTGACACTAATAGGCTAATTGTTCGGATTTTATGGCGTTTTAACCCTCAGGCTACCAAAGGGGGGGGTGGTTGCCACCCCTAAGTTTTTTTCATTTTCAACTTTTTCCGTATGGAATCAAAATTTGACCTTTTAGGTAGCTGTAGGGGGTTCATTTACACACCTTTTGAGGTAAAATGTGAGATGATATCTCACACCGTTCAAAAGTTATACCCAATATACCCGGAGGTACGACTATATCTTATCCGTCATTTAATATTAAGAGACAGAAATTATACCATTCTATAGAGGGAATGTGGGGCTACATTTCCATGGTCACTGAGTTGACCTGAGACAACCAGGGAAGTGGTCAAAATAAATTAAAATGTATGAAAGTAGGTTACACTTTCACACATTTTTCATGTTTTTTCGATTATAACGTATTCATAATTTATTTTTGAAGAAAAATAAATTATGCCGTTGCATAGAGGACACGTAGTGCTATTTTTTCCATACTGATTAATTTGTTTTCTGATGACCGGAAGTGCTCAAAATAAATAATCATACGCGTAATATGCGTGAAAAATGGCTGAATGGAAGCACTCCCACTTTTTGTCTGCAGCGTATTCGTTTGTCTTCCTGGAAGAGAAACAAAGACATACATTCTTTAGAGGGAATGTGGGGGCTTCATTTGCATGCCCACATTTTTTGTCTTTTTGAATACCGGGAAGTGATCAAAATAAATAAAAATACTCGTAATCTGTGTGAAAATGGCTGAATACAGCATTACAACGTAAACCGATATATATGTATGGATATATATGTATGGATATATATGTATGGATGTACATTTATACGTATATAAACATGTGTAGGGATGATTGTGTGTATCTTTTATACATAGATCAGTTTCAGAACACACATAATCTTATGTTTGTTTATCCAAAAAGTACAAAATGTACGCAATAATATAAAATATCGCCAATTAAGGGGTTCCGTTGTTAAAAGTGATGTAATTTCGAGTGCATTCACATAATGTACAACTAAATATACCATTCTGTTCCAAAATGAATGCTGAATCCAATGCTGTATTACAAGTTATGATATGTGAAACCAAACACGAAATCCAGGGGGGTGGTAACCACCACCCCCTTGTAGTCAGTGTTACAAAAAGCTTGGTAGCCTGAGGGGTTAACAGTTGTTCTAATGTATAATTAATTGGCTTTTGGAACTTTCAATATTCGATACACGTTTTGAACGAACAAAGTTTCAAGCCGTAATTTTTTACGGCTAGCTGAAAAAGGTAGTTTACGTCATTTTACGGCTAGCCGAAAAGCCGCCGTAAATTTTTCCAAGCCAGCCGTTAGCCCACAAAATTTGCGGCTTGGGGAATGATATATATATATCTATGTATGTATATTTATACGTATATAAACATGTGTAGGGATGTATGTGACATATATCAGTTTCAAAACAAACATAATCTTATATTTTTTTATCCAAAAAGTACAAAATGTACGCAATAATATAAAATATCGCTAATTAAGGGGTTCCGTTGTTAAAAGTGATGTAATTTCGAGGGTGCATTCACATAATGTTCAAGTAAATATACCATTCTGTGCAGAAATGAATGCTGAATCCAACGATATATTACAAGATATGATATCTCAAACAAGACCCAAAATCCAGGGGGGGGTGATAACAACCCCCCCTTGGTAGTCAGTGTCACAAAAAACTTGGTAGCCCTAGGGTTAATATAATGACAAAAACTGTTTATATCTGCTCGAATAGGAATGGAGATGCTACTGGCTGTTCCATCAAAATACAATAGTTCTGCTTATGCTAGTTTATTGTCCAGTGTTTAACTGTATTTTCGGGCGCATACGAATGTAGAACCTTTGCTAGAGGCGGAATTATCATTAATTCATTCATAGAATTTGTATAGCGTCGCTTCAGGGACTTACCAGAGGCACTCGAAGCATTCTTTTCATTATTTGGTTTTAGTGCTGTCATGGTTCAATCAGACCGCCAATCAATCAATCAATCAATCAATCAATCAATCAATCAATCAATCAATCAATCAATCAATCAATCAATCAATCAATAATTCAATCAATTAGTCAATCAATCAGTCAGTCAATCAATCAATCAATCAAAATAAGTCCGGTTGAAGAGACTCCGAAAACACACGGAAACCGATTACGAAAGAAACGACTAGCGGAAAAGATGAGTTTTAAAATATTATAAAGTTTAGATGATCTGGGGGGATAAGGTTCTGAGTCGCTACTGGTTGTTCCATCAAAGTACAATATGTCTGCTTAGGTTAGTTTATTGTTCAGTGTTCTACTGTGTTATTGAGCGCACACGAATGTAGAACCTTTGCTATAGGCGAAATTGTCATCATTTGATTTGTGTACTGTGTGGTGTTTCAATAAACAGTATCAATCAACCCAACCAATCAATCAATCAATCAATCAATCAAAATAAACTGAAACAAAACTTAAAACCCAAAATATAATAAATTCATACAAGAGAATTTGATTTATAGGGCCTTTTCGGGTGACAAATATTTGGGCATTTCACTATGCTGTCGGCATTTTACTGTGCTTGTATGACATGTATTTCGAGTCGTTACGGGTTAGCTAATAAAAAAGTAAAGATAGAAAAAACTTTATTTGCTAAAACATTTCAACCTTAACGGCAACGTTATCATCAGCACCGTGTTTGAAATAATAGTTGCAATTACTTTGTGATTGCATTAACGAAATAGTAACAGCGAAACTTTAGGCCTACTGACTAGCTACCATCAACTATTGCGTGAAATTATCGTAGCAAGTTACTTTCTGATCATGCATTAACGGAAACAGTAACTGTATGAGAGTACGAATGATGTATAACTAAGCAGTGCAAAACAAAAACAGTTCGATAGAGTTAAGGTGCTTATATTAACGGGACGTAAGAATTATAGCCTTACCTAAATTGAACTAAAAGTGTCACAATAACACAAAAACAAAAGCAGGATCCTTGATTATGTCCAGTACTATAGAAACACTCTCATTTGAATGCAAAACTCATATGTATGAGCTCGTTACTTTGTAATATCAAAGACTACATAGTGCATGAATTCGTTTTTTATTCTTTGTCACCATCTGCTGTTGGGGAATGTCAATAACGTCAAATATTTCAGGCAATTTCTGATTGAAACTTGTTTCTTTGTAGACGCGACGATCGCAAAAACGTCTTTCTCTCCATTAAAGGTTCATTCATGTATTTCTAACAAAGTGCATAAAAATGTTTCCTGACATACCTGAAATAATCGCGTGACAATGTTGTCTAGTCTAACTGGAATGTGCAGGGCTTTTCTCCAGTATGGTTTC
>JACEVL010004310.1:0-10722 GCA_020284085.1 Aporrectodea caliginosa
TTAGAAAAAGAACAGTCCCTTGAGTTAGCCTGAGAGGCAGGGATAGGATGTTACCGACTTCATTTTCTTAGTCTCGTTATAAGACGACCAGTCCTCTCCATCGCTTTCTGATCTTCCTGCCAACAGTGCGATCAGTTGACAGTCCAAAACATTAAACACTAAACAATCGCACACCCATTTGAACCGAACCATTTGAAAATTGATGTCAATAAATCGGTATTAATCAATGGATTAATAAATCAATCAATCAATCAATCAATCATTGAGACAGTAAGTCCTTTAGTCGGTCCAGTGTTTGAAATTGAATGAATGCAAAAATTAACAAATAAATGAATCTTTCAATCAATCAGTCACCCAGTCACTCATTTATTCAGTCATTAACTCATTCAATTAATAATCAGTCAGAGACTTATTGCTAATTAGCTGACGAATTAAGCAGTAACAGATTCAGACATACCTTGACGTTGTTTGATTTGGGCTTTAGATGTGGCAACGTTGAATTTATTAACTGAAGAAAAACACTTTGATCCATCCTACACACACCAAAACACACCTTAACAGCAATAAGTAAGCATAATTATAACAATAATTAAAAATTATAGAGCTGTTTTTAAAAGCATTTTTAGAAGTCTCCAAATTAGATTACTTTGTTGGATAATAATTGGTGCTCGGCATGCAGTGCTCCATTTCGTTCTATATTTGCATTGGCACGTATTGATAGTCATGTTGGATTCTGTGAAACTTTAGCATGAGGCTGATGATGCACTGGTTTTATAGCAGGTGCTTGAACCACTTTCTAACTCTAAGTATTGAGTGATGCTTGTTTCGTCAATGCATGTCTATTCTCTTTGGTAAAGAACACAAAGTTATTCTGAGCCCACTCCTCCAGAATATATGATTACCAACCTCTCTTTTAAATCTGTGAAAGTGCATCAGGCATTCTCTTCAGATAATCCAAACTCCTGGTACCATAAGACAAAACAGAAACAGAATGGAATGGAATGAATTTCTCTTACTTTTCAGGAAATTGCTTGTATGTTTTCCACAGTGTTTCAATTGACACATTGGATAAGTCAAGGTGGTCAGGATTTATGAAATCGCTTCCTGTAGCCACCAAAGTCCTCACCTGAAACAAAGTCAAACTTCTGTTCCAAGATGCAATTGCAACCTCACAAACAAAGACAATAGAAAACTCTATTTGACATTAAGAAATGGTAAGACATAATTATTATTATTATTGTTATTATTTTTATTATATTATTATTATTATTATTTATTATTATTATTTATTATTATTATTATTATTATTATTATTATTATTATTATTATTATTATTATTATTATTATTATTATTATTATTATTATTATTATTATTATTATTATTATTATTATTATTATTATTATTATTATTATTATTATTATTATTATTATTATTATTATTGTCTATTGACCATATTATCAATCGATGGCTGAGCAATTGTGACTGAAGGATTTGCTCAACATCGCTTCAAATGTAACCCCCTCAAGGAGGCTCAAACCCATACCTATAGGTCTACCATGTCCCATCTGTATCTGTGACGTCATCATTATCACCACCACACCAGCGAAACCATATGAAAACATAGATGAGCATGATAATTATTAATCTGAATCAACATCGCTGAGGACCACTAAAGGATATGTCGCTGGTGTGGAAACATGACACAGTAAGTTAACAGCTGGAAACACTTTCCACATAGTCTCCAACTTTACATGGTTATACAATACAGCTTCAACTTCAGTTCTGAGATCATGGACTAAGAACCCAGTAATTTCAAAAGTACTGAATCAGCCATCAAGTGCCCAAACCTGTCCGAGGCACAGCACAAGTTCAATGAGCTCCTGATATTGCTGTCCGCTTCTATCCACTCCACAAGTTCTCGAGTCAACAAGAGCTCAGATATATTCTCAACTGTTTCAGCCAAGGTCTCATAGATTTTGACGAAGACTGGGGTCAGAGGCCACCATCTCCAATGCATTACAAAGATTGCACAATAGAAAGTTTTTTGGTAGACAAGCAATATATCATTCACCTGCAAAATATTAGTCACAAAATTAGCCTATTATCAGCGTACTGATGAACTAGTGCAGGATAGGGTAATAAAGCATGGATTTTCGACTTCTTTAAGCATGCTTGACTGGCATGCTGGTGCCACATGCTAGTCATGAGGTCAATCGAAGTTCACCTATTGGCAATCAAAGTCTCTGTCATGCCTGAGTAATTTTGATTTAAGCTATTAAAAAATATTTTGCATGAGTTAATACTGCACTTGAACTCAGACAAACCTAGTATTCAAAGTGCAATTTAATGCTTTGTTCACAATAACTTGCATATCAAAGATTATTTCTACAACCTTTTCAACTGGTTTGTCACTGAATCGCCAAGGCTCCTTGCTTAAGAGACGAACCTTCTCCCCAACGTTATGCATACCAACTGTAGGAAACAAGCCACCGGGTGGGTTCGCCACGTCTGATGAATATTCATGTTCCTAACAAACATGAATAACAGATAGAAATTATTTTACTAAGGTAGTTAACCACATAATGTAATTTAAGAATGATGACATATATACAGCATCAGAATCTACAGTTTATTGCTGCTTTCATTTTTAGACATCCTTGGACAGATGTAATTAAATGTTCTTTTTCTCGTTTCATTTAATAGAATCATCCCAGCAGTTTTTAACTTCACATTTCTGCGAGCATTCTTCGCCAAAATCGGTTTAAGGAAGGGAACTCAACAGTTTGGCACCCACTAAATCAAATGGGGTGCATGAGCAGATGGCCTTTCTCCAATTCCTACTCATTCTTCATAGTTCCCTAAACTGGTTGATATCCCACCTCTTTTAACCCGTCCATATTTGGAGATTTCATGTCATCTATTGTGGGTCCCACAGAAAGTTTAGTTACGGGCCTCTTGAGTTCATTCTCAATTCGATATTTATGTGTTGTAATCTCTGTACCAAAAAATTGTTGATAACCCAGATAGGTCATTGAATGTTCACCACACTATGCCACAACGCCACAGTAATGGCAAAGGTATAGAAAGGTATGATTAAAGCTGGGGCCACTTTCTTCTAGGCATCTGGCAAACGGGTAAGTAGATGAATAAAAATAACTGGTTAAGGCTAATCCATCACTATTGAAAGTATCATTAGGAGCAATGTATCAGCGAGGGTGCTAAGCGAGGTGGGTAGCAGGAAACCCGAAAACTTTGACTGACGAAAGCAACAAACATGCCTTATTATACCCAAATGCAATTGCAACAATTTATATAGTATCGTCAGTAAGAAGCTACTTCTAGAAGCTAGCATACTTCACAATGTCAGCTGTCAGCACAAACGCTAGGACTTAAAGTAGATTTTCAACTGCTCTGGGAAACTTCTGAATAGTTGGAGGAAGACTGTTGTAGGCATGAGGGCCAATCGCCCATTTTAGACCCAAGCCTTGATAAGATGCACGGCTGGACGAATGGGTGTAGAAATGCCGTCCATAAATACAAGAATTCAGAAATCCAGATGTGATTATATAAATCCTCAGTAAAACTCCAATCACAACTTACTCTTTCACCATTCTTGGTAAAGTAGACAGTCTTAATCTTGATGCCCTCAAACTCAACTCCACAGCCCATCCTGTCACCAGTTTTACATTGTCTCGATCTCCCTCCTTGAGCACATCCATCCACAAACAAACTACATGACAAATCAGTACACAGGGTCAATTCACAAGCTACAGTTTATGCCATATTTGCCACTTCTACCACCACAACCATCACCGCTACCACCATCACCATCACCGCCACCACCATCATCATTATCACCCACATCAGTTTACCTTGAATACAAAACGAGTTGTCATTTGTCTTAGAATTCTAAAATAAGTTAAGCCAAGCTAGAAGTTCTTGGGCAAGATACTCAAAAGGAGCCATAAAGATTCATTCATTCATTTAGTACGAAGATTTATATAGCGCCCCTTCAAGGTTACTACTCAGGAGCGCTCCCAACCACAGCACGGCTGAAAAGGACAGTTTTGAGGCAAGAATAGAAAGATTCAGAGTGGATTCTGGGATGCAATCGCAGCGCCAAAGGGAGCCCATTCCAGAGGGAGGGGCCAGCCAATGAGAAGGCGCGATTCTGCTTAGCAGCAGTGCGGGCAAAAGGGACCATGAGCAAGCCCGCTCAGTAGAGCGGAGAGAGCGACGACTCAGAGCACTCAATGTAGGGCAGCAGAGGTCGCGTAGATAGGCGGGGGTGAGGCCCAGCAAGGACCGCCAGACCAAAGCAATGATCCGATACGAGATCCGCTGCAGGACGGGGAGCCAATGAAGCACATCCAGCATATATGCTGAGACATGGCCAAATTTGGGGATGCGTCCGCAAAGGCGTGCGGCAGAGCGCAGTACCAGGTCCAGGTACCCAGACCGACAGGCTGGGAGACCAACATAGAGTGAGCAACAGTAATCAAGTCGGACTGTGATAAAAGAGTGGATGAGTGTAGCAGTGGCATTTGGAGTAAGTGAGCGAGCAACAGTGCGGAGCTGGCGAAACTGATAATATGAAAGATGTCCAGATCATCACAATCACATCATTGTCACCGTAACCAGCTGTGTTGTGGATATTACAAATAATAATGAGCGTGATAATGATGATGATGATAATCAACTCATCGCCATAATTGTCATCATCATCATCATCATCATCATCATCATCATCATCATCATCATCATCATCATCATCATCATCACCTATTAACTTATACAACAAAAGATGAACACTGACTTCAATTTACTGCCTACAAGGTTGTTTCTCAATAACGATTTCGTATTTTCTGTCAAAAGCATTGCTCTGAAGTTTCCATGAAGTGGCACGATGTTTACACTGTGAGCTTGGTAATTATTAAAAAATATTTAAATGATATATATTGTTACGTTGACACGGGCATTGCCTCACCATCCATCATCGCCATGATAACCATACGATTGAGGATCCCAGCCTGGATGACGCCCAATTCCAAGGTTCTGGGGAGCAGCTCCAACGCTGATGGCTCCAGTTTCGCCACGGTTGGCAATCGCTGAAAGTTCACAGGTCAAAGTTCAAGGGTCAAATCGAATACACAGTCACAAAAACTATTAATAATATAGTTAAACAAAAATGTCGGTCCCATCTGTCCCTGGTAAACCTGCATTTTAGTGTATTTAATTGGCAATTGCATGGGTTTTAGCATTGGTCGAAAACATTGGACTGACGCAAAGAATTCTTGCTAAATAGAAGTCGGACTGATGAAAAGAATCTTGCTTAGATAGAAGCTAGATTGATGAAAAATGATTCTCAATTAAATAGAAATTTTATTGATGAAAAATAAGTGTTCTTAAACAGAAACTGGATTGATAAAACGAATTCTTGTCTAAAAAGAAGCTGGATTGATGAAAAGGATTCTTGTCAAATTAGAAATTGGCATTTATGAAAAATAATAATGCTACAATGGACGAATAATTTACCATGCTAAACAACACGTTTACCCAATTCTCATTAAGGAATTCTTTGTCACTTTTAATACGTTTCTTGCCAAATTCTCCTTAATCACAAAATTGGGTTTGAATAGACCGTCTATCGACTGCTATCTAAGCTGCTCCTTTCTGACTTTGCATTTCACGTTGGAAGGGGAGGGGGTGAAGAGGAATGGGACGAAGAAGGGGTAGAGGAATGGGAAAAGGGCTGGGAAGGGGAGTGAAAGTGGAGGGGAACGGAAATGGGAATGGGGAGAAGAGGGTTGATTTCAAGTGGCCCGCCAGATCTCGCTAAACTTGTCCGTCCTATGACGAACAAACATCTAGTCTAATAATAAAAGGAAAATTTCTTTTGTGTGGAATAAGAATTAAACTAGCAGATAATGCACCATTGATTGATGCTTCATTAATATGTAGTGGTGCTTGATAAATACAAACACGTAATATCAATTATTACTATTACTAGTATTATTATTATTTATTATTATTACAATAACTACTACAACTACTACTGCTGCTGCTGCTGCTACTACTACTCATACAAAACATCCATCTTCATAGTAAAAGTTTTGATTCCCTTCAGGTGAGTTATGAAGCCATAAGACTCGCTTTATTATATTAAGATCATTGTTGTTACTATCACTGTTGTCATTTTAATTGTTGCCATTGTTCAAACTGAACTCTAAAAGAATTGAGACCTGTACCTATCTCAAAGTATGGACAATCTTTAGAGAAAGGCAACTTTGCCATCAGAGTAGAAACACTCTGGTTTGCAGGAGGATTGTAGCTGAAAACAGAACAGCAAATGAAGAACCAAGATGCAGCCCCAGAATAAATATGACAACTCTGTATTCCTGTCTCGAAACAGAAGTATCAACTCAGCGCCATCAATTGAAAGAAAAACATTAAGGGGCAGTCATCGTCCCTGAGATCACAATCGTGGCGGATTGCTTGAATTCATGATTAATATGCTGCAGTGTCAACAGATGGCGACTACACTCGCCCAGCCTACCGGTTGACTGCGTAAAATAGGCCCATATTTGCTGAGTTAAGGACGTTCCAGTTGCTGGACCACCTGCGTCATACGGCCGACGGAGCACACGGTTTCCCAGCATGATACTCGTCTCGTGACCGGCAGCATCAATCTATTGTGATGTCATCGCTTATCTGAATAACGTCTCGCTCAGACTCAGTTCCTCTCATGTTCCATCACAATGGAAAATAGCAGTGATCCACTGATCCTCCTGTGGCAAAGGTAATGAAACCCATTGCCCCAGCGGATTACCACCCAATATCATTTATTGATTTAAACAGACATGAACACAGTATGATTACAAATCATAGTACGAACTGATGATCACAAGTTATTACAGGAATCGAATTTAACTGTAAAGCAGCCATAAAAGGCATCCATCTGCCATACTGCTCATTTTACCAATGCCATCTGGCGAATGAAAGGCTGAGTCGACCTTTAGGAGGGTAGCGGAAATCGATCCCGTGTCCATGTTGATCTTCTGATTTTCGTGCCAGAGTGTTAACCATTCACCTAAACCCCTCCCCCATAACAATAACAGTAAGAAGCTAAAGTATATGAGAATGTGTCATCTCCATTTAACATAGTCCTTGATTCACTGTTCAATGGAGAATTTTCAGACAGAGTAAGTCTTGTCATAATAAATGATCATCTTAAATTCAAATACCCTTGTTAATAATTCACTGGACAACAGAGGTTTTGCTTCCTGAAAACTGTCGGGTGTACCTTGTGTATTTTTGGCTGCTGATCACGAAAATGACCTTGAAAATTTTCTATCACGTAGAGATTTTTTTATATAGCCCATTTTTGGAATTTCCTTTCACATTTTTAGTCTACTTATATGCTGCCCACAATGTAAGGTGTTTTGTGTATTCCAGGCATGCCTGGACATGCACTCAGTGCATGTTGCACAACGTTCAATGTAAATGTAAGGCTTAGGCATGCCTGGGCATGCCCAGCATGCTTAGTCATGAAGGATGTTGGCAGAACAGGCTTTAAAAGGAGGCTACATATACAGACGCGTTGATGTCAGTTTGTACGTATGTTGATGATCAACGTGCATAAATAGCATGGAGCATACTTAAGAATAAATATATGTGGGTTCATCATTATGGCAATAATATTATATTCTTTTTTAAAACGTTACAGTAGCAAGTTGAGCGAAATGTAACGTATATGCGTCAACAGCCGTTGTGTTACAACTACGGCGAGTTCACTTAAAAATCTAAAAAGAAGGCAATGACTCCCTTGTTAAGAAAGCATACTTTGGATATAAAGTTAGCGATCAGGATAAAGGTTGGGTACGGTACCTAAAATTTGTTGCACATCTTGCGCAGTCAATCTCAGAGCATGGATTACTGGTTATCGGCCATCTATGCCGTTTGCTATTCCAATGATATGAAGTGGGCAAAAAATCATGTTTCAAACTGCTGTTTCTTTTTGACAAATGTTTTGGCCATTCCTCCAAAAGCAAGAAACCAATATTGAATATCCTAATCTTCCATCGGCACTGAGATCACTACCACATGATGACAG
Organism: Aporrectodea caliginosa; assembly: GCA_020284085.1. Taxonomy (NCBI): domain Eukaryota; kingdom Metazoa; phylum Annelida; class Clitellata; order Crassiclitellata; family Lumbricidae; genus Aporrectodea; species Aporrectodea caliginosa. Next base: position 8,115 of record JACEVL010004310.1, read on the forward strand.
CCTTCCTGTAGGTCTACCCAATCCACGAGCTGTTTTTACCATCGGAGACATTAGTGAAAATGTGAAAAAGGGAACAGAAGACTGTATTGATCCTGATTTCCAACCACTGCAGTGCCGTGTGCCTCATTTGATAACTCAACCTAAGCTAAAATTGAATAACCTAGTCAGGGACTGAAATTCGTGAAAGGATCAAGCGGAATTGCTGTGCTCTCAGATTCAGGGCTGGAATCTATTGGCACAATGAACTAATAATATAATATAAACTGTTACTGTCATCTATCCAGTCAGTAGGCACAACTGTTAACTGCGTGGTGATTTGCAATTTGTAGCACTTCTTCAGCTTCTTGTTGGATGCAGCTAGGATATACGAAGTATTGTTGTTTCATTTGTGAGTGGGTAAGTCATGCTAAAGTTTTTCTCTACCCACTGGCCACGTCGTAAACATTTGGTACTACGCCAAAGGAAAGTTTATCATGAACCACTTGTTGAACCCAGTAAGATTTTCAAGCTTGGACTAGTGAAGAACTTTGTCAAGGCATTGAACAAAGAGGGGAAAGGGTTCAAAAATCTTAAGATACATGTTTCCTCACATAAGTGAAGCCAAGACATGAGAAGGCATATTTCCTGGTCCACAGATAAGAGAACTGATGAATGACAGTCGCTTTGACGAACTCCTGAATAAAATTGAGTTAATTGAGTGGCAGTCTTTGAAGGATGTTAACTTTCTCAGCACTAACAAATCAGCAAATTATATTCAGTTGGTTGAAAAGATACTTCACGCATTGCATCTGATGGTTGTTACTAAAATACAATTCTTTAATTCCCGTCTGGATTTTTTCAGCAAATCTTTGTATTGTCAGCGATTAACATGGCGAACATCAGTACATTGCCACAATGGAGAAACGACGAGATCCTGTGTGGCCGAGTGGGTTTGTAGCTTGCTCGTCGCGCCGCGCCCCGGGTTCGATTCCCGGTCGGTCGGTTTATCAGAGATTAATTTCTCGGATCTTTACTGCGGGTGGCTCGGTCGCAATATAAACGTGGAGTACGAGGTTGCTTTCTGCCTCCGACACTAATCATCTTCGATATGAAAAACAGCAGCATGGAGAAACGACTCCAGGGTGTGTGGAGTATTAGAATGCTAGCTGTTGACTGTTTGACATTGATCAGAGAGGCTTTTGATATTGAATACAAACGCAAATCAGCGGCTGTTCAGTTTTAAAATGTCCAAAAAGTAAATAACAGTACATTGTAAATGTATGCACTAAGTAAATTTCTGGGCATTTCTTTGAAAATCTTGCAAACCATTTTTCTCAAAAACCTTACGTGATAGAAAAATTCTGAGAACACCACTGGATTCAGCGTGCCAAAATCTATATAGAACAGCTAAAGTTTTTTAGGAAGCAAAAAAAAAGTTAAAATTTGTTGTCCAGTGTAATGTAACTGGTAAGAAAAGTAACTTACGCAACAATTCCAGTTTTCTGGTCAACAGTGACAAAACTTTCACGACTGAAGTGGTAAATTTCTTTAGCAAGAGACTGTTTTTTCCTTGCCTGTCAATATCAAAACTACTAAAATTGACAAATGTCACGACTACCAGCACCGTCACTTCCACCAATGGTCATGCCCATTGGTGTTCATGATTATGCTTGCCGTAATGGTAGAAGATTCCTTGACTTAAAGAAGTTTGAATGGGTATACACAAATCTTCCATTAAATATATCTATATCAATCAATCAATCAATCAATCGTTTATTTGTAGCCAAACAACAATATACAATGATATTACAAATCAGATTGCACTTTTAAGTATGGATTGTTGAATGCCACAAGGGAAGGCCCTGAAGGGATCAAAGATCCCGCTAAGTAGAGACACCTCTACATAATTTCAACAGAATATGTGGCGACCGAAAGATGCTTTACTTAGTCCAACAGTTGTTGACTTGATTAACATAAAAAATCTTAACTAACCTTAACTAATTAAAACTAAACATCAAAACTAAAAGGAATGAGTGGGAAGTGCAGTTAGACACATGGAAATAAAAGATTAATATATCAAAGCATTAATAATTACCTTCAACTAAATAAGTGCAAAGCTTATTCTTAAACAGTGTAAGTGAGGGAGATTTTCTGATTTCTTGAGGAATTTTTTTCCAGGTAGTGGCACCAATAGATTTTATTGAGAACTGACGAGTGTTAGAGTGGGCAAAGATACTTCTATAATTTACGGAGTTTCTTGTTAAGTGGGAGTGAACCTCTGAGGCAAGATTAAAGAATCCCTTGTATACTGGAGGTAGTAGGCCTCGGTCGTACTTGTACATAAATTCACCGATTACATATTACATTACAAAACAGTTACCTCCATTCAATGGTAAGCCCACTTGGGCTAGATCCTAATGCTAGCCTACTGATAGCATAAATTCCATGATAACCGTGCTACCACAAACATAATGATGAACAAACCTGACAAGAGAAAACCAAGAGGAGAAACCGAAGAACAGCCTGAATGGCCATCTGATTGGATTCCAATGGCTTAGCAGACAACAAAGCACGGCTTATCTGCTGCTCCTACAATCACCAAAAATACTAAATCTTAAATATAAATTCT
>JACEVL010004313.1:0-10891 GCA_020284085.1 Aporrectodea caliginosa
TCGTTACTTTTGTTTCTTGCGGGTCCGAAAGCATGAGAATTCTTATCTGTAAGTCTGCATGAAACAACTGCCACTGCAATGTCAAAACACGAACTAACGACTATTGACTATGTAATTAGCGCTTGGTATCACTAGGTTAAGGTGGAACACTGTGAGATGCATTATATATGGTGTTGCAAAAATAACAGTTTAAGTACAAGAAAACAACATACATGTATGTTTGTTGCTCGGGGCATGGTGGCCATTTAGTTAGAGCGCTCGGCCTGTAACGCGGAAAGTACGGGTTCGAACCTCGTCCGAGACAGTTACTGTGTAGGGACCTACAAGTCTTATATAAAATAACGCTTACGTTGAACACGTTTTAATCTTTGCACATAATAAAATTGCTAATGCACCACGATCACTAAGTTGTACGCAATATTTCAATTGAGAGGGTGAGTGAAATAAGAGCCAAAACGTCTCCGCCCTTTGAAACATGAATGGACACATCTGAGTTTAACCGTGATGGTTAGGTTAATTACATCCTAATTAACTTGTAAATTTTTTACAAGTTAATTAGGATGTAGCCTTGTATATATGTGTATATATATACGTATATAATATGTGTGTATATATAATAATAATAATAATAATAATAATAATAATAATAATATCTTTTTCTTTAATAAGCGCCTGACAAACGCACTGCGCTGTACATTTACATGTTATGCAATTTAAAGCTTAACTACTAACAGAACAGACAGCCTGCAATACACGGCGCCAATAGCAGCCTACAAAGCATATCCGCCCAACGGGGGCTCGAACTCGGTACCTCTCGGTCTCTGTGCCAGATATTATCCAATGCGCTATCGGGCACCCGATATACTTAGGCTATTTATATTATTAGTTCGCTTTCTCTACCACTGTTCGCGATCTTGGCGTCACATTAGATCAAGAGCTTACCTTTCGCACGGCACATACACCAGCTCTGTCGCGACTGCTATTATCAGTTGCGCCAGCTCAGAGTCGTCTCGCTCTCTCACCACTAATGCTGCCTCTACTCTTATCCATTCGTTTGTCGTCACGCGTCTTGATCTTTGCTGTGCACTCTACGCTGGCCTCCCGGCTGTACGGTTGGGGTGTTTGGAGCGGGTCTTGCGCACGGCCGCGCGCCTCATCGGCCATATCCCAAAGTTCGGCCATGTCACCGCTTTTATGAGGGATGTCCTGCACTGGCTTCCTATCCCGCAGCGGATTGTGTACCGGCTTTCTGCTTTGGTGTGGCGGTGCCTCTTAGGTTCCGCTCCTGTGTATTTACAAGAGCTCTGTCGCTCTACTTTGGATGTGCAGGGACGTAGAGCTCTCCGCTCCTCCACACATGGTGAACTTCTTGTTCCCCGTGCGCGAACTGCTCTTAGACAGCATCGCGCCTTCTCTGTTGCTGGCCCCATGGTTTGGAATGGGCTCCCATTAACATTACGCCTTATTCCTAGAGTTCATTTAGATGCGTTTTACTCTAGCCTTAAAACCATCCTTTTCAGCCGTGGTTGGGTCGGGAGCGCTCCCTGAGTAGTAACCTTGAAGGGGCGCTATATAAATCTTTTGGAATGAATGAATGAATGAATTATATATGAGAGATAAACTTGCGAAATATATTAATCATTAAATAGTTTTCTACTTTTAGATGAACTTCCGGACAAATACAAGTCGGATCCAGTTTTAGTTGAGACGATCAGAACAAAAGCAGGAAAAAAGAAGAAACTGTGGTTCAGATCAAAAGCATCAGGAAAAGAAATTGCGACCCGTGGATTGACGATCTTAGACAAAGAATTGTTTGTTGTCAGTGACGAGAGTTCTGAAATTGAAGTTTACGATTCAATTAAATTAAGCTTAAGTCGTCGATGGAATTTGAAGGAATTTACTGATATTTATGACCTAGTATCCTGCAACAAAAATAAATGTCTATACATGCACAATTACAGAGACAGTTTTCAGTCGAAGGAAATCTTAAGAGTTGATCCAAATGGAAAATTAATAAAGAATTGGTCAACAGGAGACGACTGGGGATGGGGTCTGTCTGTTACAGATGAATCGAATGTCATTTTGAGTGTTTTTGAGAAAAATAAATTAAACGAATATTCGCCAGATGGACAAATGATCCGTGAAATATATCTATCAGATGCAGGTATTCGTAATCCAGTGCATGCTGTGAAACTGACCAATGGTCATTTCGTGGTCAGTCATGGGAACTATGGTGATCTGCGTGGAATGTGTGAAGTGGATGGAGATGGAAAACTTAACAAGTCATACAGTGGAAAATGTGGATCGTCCATAGGACAAATGAATCAACCAGGTCATTTTTCCGTTGATAGGAATGGATTTGTGTTAGTCATTGATCAAGGGAATCGTCGAGTTTTGTTATTGGATTCAGATTTGAAATTTAAGAGAGAAATTCTCTCAGAAAAACACGGATTACGAGACCCACAGGGAATTCTTCAGTCAAATGGTCGACTGTTTGTGGCTGACAATGAATCGCACAACCCACGGATTTTGATTTTTGATTTTATATAATTAAGTAAAATATAATAATATTTTAATTATAATCAAAATTGACAGACCAATTTGTGACCTAAATTTCATTTACTTTTCTAAAACCTCTGTTAGAACTTAAAAGCTTCCCGGACATAATTTATTTGTGTGATGTCTAGCTGTGTGACTGTGTCGAAGACAGCTATCTCATAAGCAGTCGCTATATATACATTCTTAATCTTAGAACTTATATAGCGTATCGATAAAAGTATAATTTCTCCTGTGACTGATAAGTGAAACTCAAAGGCAATCAGGTAAACGGGCAAAACCTAGCAGGGCAATTCAAGTCAACCAAGAGAAGTTCTACCTCTTCTGTTTTAACTCTTCAAATTTGAACGCCTCTGATTGGTGTGCACTGCGACAGGCGCTATATATGTTGATATACAATACAATACAACTAATAATTATAATCTCATGACTTCTAGTACGCTCTTATCACAATGCAAATGATGTCAATCGATGGTCGCCTTCAGTGAAAACGCAGCCAACAATCGTAAGTCGTTGGAGAACCACGGTCTAAATATCATACCTGATCCCGAAGCTGAACAGGTTTCAACAACGGTCGTTTCGTGCGACAGAAATAAATGCAAATGTTTAACACCTCATAATGTTCCGATTAATGTCTAAAAAACTAAAGTTAACATGAATTTAAAAAAATTAATAACTCAAATGACAGCTATTTAGAAATCTTAGGAAATTACCGCTGTGGCACAAAATATCAAATTACACTTAACGGGTAATTAATAATAAACTAACTTATTAAATACGGATTTAGCAGGAACATTAGTCAATAAAATTTAGAAGCTAGCAACGATGTATACCAAAAATGTTATGATCAACACAATCATGTCCTTGTAGTATAATTGTCCTATTATAGAGCCTCTTCTTTTCTCTTACTTGATTGGATATTCTATGCATTTCTTGCGATGATCGAAGATTGATCTATTTCCCAGAGATCTTTGCAATGGGCTATTTATAAATTCCTTCATGAAATAATCACAGTATGATAGATGGATTGCTTAATAGGGCCTACACATTTTTCGTTAAAGGAACGTATTTCTTCATATAGTAAACATAAGCAGTGCATATACTTTAAATAAATACGTCATGTTCAAAAGATGTCCTATGCAAGTGGTTCGTGAATACGCCAACAATACTACGTGCATGCTTGAACATGTAGTATTATAGTCTTGGTAGCTTCTATCCGCCGGTATCAGTTGCACGATGCATCAAAGGATAATGCACTGAGCAAGCCGCAATCAGTTCAAGATAGATCCATTAAAACAGAGACGCAACTCATGATGGATAAGTAATTAAAATGAAGTCTTCAAATGAAAACCTAATTCTGCGTGTTCAGTTTAATTCAATCTTAAAAAAGCAATTCCAGATTTTGTAATACGGCATTGTGTGCATATAGATACCAAATTACTACACAACACGCACATTAATCTGTCAAAAGTTAAAACATGAGATAATATAACACTAGACTACAGCTAATAGAAACTGATTGGACAGTAAATGAATAATAATAATAATAATAATAATAATAATAATCTTTTCTTTAATCAAGCGCCTGACAAACGCACTGCGCTGTACATTTACATGTTATGTTATGAATAGCTCACTAAGTGTGATACTACGTGTTAATCAATTATTCACCACTCACCAAATTCTTATATCTCTTGCAACTTTTCAAAATCATTGCTTATATGTTTAATCAAACTTTTAAGCAAGCAGATTTAAATTATCACATATATAGGCTATATTTGAGTACTACACAAATTTAACCAATACCAGAATGTTTATCACAGATAAAAGCATCAGGAATACATTAGGCCTAACATAGAAAGCAACACCTTTTGGTGTCTTTGCATTCTCATTGGCTTTCATGGTCGCTGTGGTTAGTGGCGTCAAGAATGTAGTTGTAATCGTTGGATTTGCAGTGGTCTGCTCCTGGGTGTTAATCATTGGTTGTAATACGTAATTGTTGCAATAATCAGATGTGCAGAAACATATTTTCACAGCAACGTCATTTTCTTGGCTGGAGTAACAACAGTGATCTCCTTCGAAGAAGTAAACTTCATTATTGATTTTGGTGTTGTTTTGACAGTTTCGGAGACTTTCAGCATAGTATTGCTCATCAGCACATTCCTGAACGATATATTTATCACCTGACAACAAATTAAGCAGAAGCACTTTTACTGCATTTTACACATTGACCGGCAAACTTTTTAAAATTAGTTTAAGTCGAAAATCAATAACTTAGACAAATGATCAAAAAATCATGCAGTAAGTGTTATATCTGATATTATATGATATATAAAAGTTGACTTCTCAGCAATTGAATTAAATTTCTCTCCAGATTTTAATTGCTCTATTTCCATCGCAAATTAAACCAAGGCTTATGATAGCTCTTTCGTCGCTTCTATATAAAAGTTTATTTGCTTTATTTCTTCGACAAATTATTTATGAGCATGAGGTCAGTCGTTCTGAGTCTATGGCGCGGATGTAGGGCTCAGGGTTCAAGATAAAATCATACGAAGCCAATAGTAAACCACTCAGTTTAAAATAACCCGCCAAAAATAATATTAGCATTACTTTTGATTTTCATTAATAACCGAAATTTTATTAATAGTCGAATAGACCCATAATTTTGGAACATTCAGCTGTTCGATATAATTATAGCAGGGCTCTCGCAAATGAAATCGTACAGGGCTATTGACACCGAAACCTTGCATGTAAATTTCTAATAAAAATCCCAGGATCAAGGCAGTGTGTCCTGCTTGGTGTGTAACCGTATGATAACATTAGAGGATAACCACAATTCTGTTGACCAGGTTAGGAATGCATAGACTAATTGTTTATGGTTAAGAATATATTTTAACTGACAAATGTTGCCAAAGGTTTTAAAACACAAGGATTAAATTTCGATTAGATCACAGCGGTGAAAACATGTGAATTTCGCTCTATAAAAACTTTTCTGGCGCATTTACTTAGCACGTAACATTGCCATTGCACCTTGAAGATAACATGGCATCTACAAGTCCTCAGAGAATAAAACAGGATAATTAAGGTTCCAAAATACATAATATGATGCTATTTTCTCTAACTCTACGATTTATCCAAGTGTTTCAAAGATACTGGAATGTTTCTCCATCCTTAGCAGTGACTAATAATTATGTTCGAAAGGTTACACTGCCTCACCTTTCTATCAAATAAAAAAATAATTTCTTTACATAATTTTATATTTTAGCCGAAAGTAAACTAAAGGAATTACTTAGCGTTAAGCCACAATTTGAAATGTAAATGATTCTAAAAATATATATTTAGAAATCAACACAAGTTAGAGGATGATCATCGCTAGTAAAGGTAAAACGCTTACCTGAAAATACGTAGGAAATTGTTTCACATGCCGTTCCAGAACAGACCTTCCCTTCACGAACATTAGTTTGCGGGCTGCAAGGTGAATCGTTCGTGGCCTCAAAAGCAATTCCGCTATACCAACACTCGTAACAGCTGACAATGTGAGAATTGTTGAATGTATCGTTAGGGCTGTAAGGATATGGCATGGTGGAAGGAGTGCTACTGGGAGACTCAGTAGCATTGTCTAGATTTTACGTTGAGAAGGTTGTCGTGTCATTTGATCGAGGAACTATCGTTGGTTGCAAAAATTTACTGTTGCAATAATGACTGTCTGCACAAAAGCAACCTGTGCTGGAATACGTAGGCCTATCATCTGTTGTGTCAGAATAGCAGCACTGATTTTCGTGGAAGAAGAATTTGAGTCCAAAATATGTGGCGTTGTCTTGACAACGTCTGAGGTTCTCTGCGTAGTGTTGAGCAGTGATGCATGTTCCACTGATTCCAAAATAACCTGCAAGTAATACATATTGATACCATTTTTGCTATGTAAACACTAGACACATCGATGTCAGTTATTAAGAATTTACACCACAGACTCAGCCTTCACGTCTGGTGATCCCAGTGGCGGCGCTACAGCAGGTCGCAGCAGGTCATTTGACCTGCCTATTTTGCTCCCGACCTGCTCAATGACCTGCTTAAAATTCTTTGGAATTTTTAATATCTTCTTTACATTTCAAACATCAACATCTGTCCTATAGGATCACTATTGCAATTATTATATCTAAACGACATTTTTACGTTTATGTCAACAGAAGTCAATGTTGTAAACTCTAAAATTGAAATGAGCATTCCATACTAATTTTCTTCGTTACATATATATATATATATATATATATATATATATATATATATATATATATATATATATATATAATTGTATATAAGTTATGCTCCTTGATGCGTCAAACTCAAACATTAATTTCTTCGACCTGCTGAATAACTCACATGACTCTGACGCGACCTGCTGAAATTGCATGCCTGGCGCCGCCACTGGGTGATCCACATACAACAAGTTGTGCAAACGTTAGTTCAAAATGCCTAATTGTTTTTCATGTCTCATGTGCTCAGTGGGACAGGCTTTATATAAGACGTTTTCGATAAACACAACAGCAGTTGATAGTGTCTAGTAGGAAAACTAATTGAGAGCAAGTGAAATCTAAATTCGTTTAGCAATTTGTCACTTAAAGTTGTGTTTTCTTGCATGTAGCCTATGTATGGGTATTTAGTGAAAATATAAATTCTCTGAACAAATTCAAGTTGTTCACATTAATTGAAGGAATATAGGTTGAAATAAATAAGATGTATTTAAGCAGAAATAAAACTCCCTCAGTACATGGTTCGCCGTTTTAAATCATCATTATTTATTTTAGGATTTTATCGTGAATGTCTGTAAAGCCATATAATAATTATATGATGTTGATTTCAGATAGTAAGGCAATGCTAAGGCATGTTAAAGCCTAAGTAATTTTGTTGCGTTATACTTGATATTTAACAGAAGAATACAAGTTACCTTCAGAGGCAAGGGTGAATGTAGCACATGCTTCTCCATCGCACGAACCTCCATCATATGACATGAAGGATTCGTCGCAAGAAAAATCTGTCCGTGCATTATTGGCAAAGCTTGAAGACCAGCAGCTGTAACAGTTGACGAAACCGGTACTGTTCACTGAAGTATTGGAATTCCCGGGGAACGCATTTTCTGGTTTGATAGAAGTTGTGCCAATTGCTTCTTTTGCTATAGGTGACTGCCAAATGTTGTAGTTGCAATAATCTCCTTCACAGAAGCAACTTGTGATTGCCGCGTTGCTAGCCGTTCCATTATAGCAACACTGGTTCTCGAAAAGATAGAAAGTTGTGTTGAAAATCTCACTGTTTAGCAAGCACTGTTCATTGGACGAGTTCAGACCCAAGTCTGAGCAGCCTCTTATTATCACCGAAAGACTTCCTACAGAATTAATAATTCTTATTAGTTCTAAGACTGTCAGGCAGACGGTTATCAGTAACTGCAACATCTTAGGCGAGTTTGTATAATGTTGCGAATGCCGATTCCTGTAAACATCCCTCTACTTAAATTTAAGCAGCCATATTCATATTCGTTCTTAGTGACACAAGAAACCCGGCCTTAAATCTACATAGTTGCTCTAAGCGATTTAAGGTCTTTTAATTCTGCTGGTTGTTGCACCAATTCATTGTGGAAGGTTTTACTTATATGGTTTGCTAACATTATCAATGTGTTGTTTGTCGCATAAAAATCAGCAAACGGGATGGTTTAGTTTATATGCACTACAGCAATAAGCAAAGCATACCCAAATAACTGAAAGATGCTTATGTTTTCATATTATCTCCTTGTATTGAATGGCACCCGAAGCAACATTCCTGGTTCGTTGTTGCATGTTTAACCCTCACAGGTCCACCTGCAGGGTGGTTGGAACTCAACCTTTTTATCGACGTTTGATCATTTTAGCAGGGTGATAATTAAATTGCTAATGATCTTAATTTATAATATTTGCTTATTGGCACAAAGTTCAATTTGAATTAACATTTCACTGATTCTTTGATTATGTTTCAACTTTTATTTGTATTCGGTAAGTTGCGAACACTGCTGTGTGTATCATTCACAACCAGCTCCAGGTACTTTGTATACATAGAGGAATGTTTTGAAACCAATAGGCCCTATGCATCCAGTTTGATTGCAATATGAAGACATATTTAAAGTATCAGTGTGAATGGTCTTCTACTCCGAATGAAAGTGACTGTTCTTACCTAGCTGAGCCACGTATCCGATGATTTTGGTGAGTTCGTTGATACCACCACAATGGCAGTCATTAATAGGAGCCTCTAACAATGGCGGTTACATTAGTATTAATGCCGCCGTTGAATATCAGTAAGGATATCCCATGGTGCGATATTTACGTCCAAAGGACGGAAAGAATGCACGATAAGGCATAAAAGTCAAATATGTTTCATCTTGATCAACAACAGGCCTAATCAATCTGCACGTGACCAGCATCGTGATGTTCGAGCACACGGTAGTGGAAATAACTCCACAAGTGAGCATTAGAATGTATAAATACTTTCCGAACTATATGGATAAGTCTTTGTTTAGATACATGCTTTTTTCTATATGCGCTGCATATCTTATCGCAAAATATACATTGTCTCCAGTTGTTTGAAGCGGAGGTAATTTTACTCCAGGTTGGCTACTAAGTAACTGCATTCGTTTCGACCTCTAAGAGTAAAGACTTTTAAGATATCCATAATTATACATGCGTCTAGATCAATAACATAAACAAGACAAACGTGTAGTTCGATGTGTGTGAATAAGATTTAATGACTCATTATATAATTCTCATTCTCAGCTATAATTCTTATGCCATATTCAGGTTTCCTAAACAATAAAGAGTCAAGTCATACCTTGGTCAGATGAATTGTACATGTAGGAATAGCAACCTGACCCAGAGCAAGTTGGAACACGTATTGGGTCTAGATGTTGTCCACATGCAGGCACGTATCAAGACTTAAATTCAAGGAGGCAACGTCACAGACCATTGGAAAAATCCTGGTCATTTGGAATCATTAGTCAATCAATTAGTCAATTAGTCAAGATTCAAGAGGAAGCAACTGCCTCCTCGTGCGTCAATGTAGCTACGCCTATGATTGTCGTTGCAACGTAGTTTAATTTATTTATTGTAGGCCTATAACTAAATGCATCTTCGAGAGTGATAGTTACAATGTGAAAAATGTATGTCAAAACCATATCCACTGCACAATAAAATCATTAAAAGTTAAAAGCAACATAGGCAGTTTCGCCTGAAAATAGAATTTACTTCAAATGAAGTATCTAGTAGGTCTATATCCCATGTTGTGTTCTATATAGGGCTAAAACTTCGATTCATACTGCATAAAGTTATTTCAGTGCAATTTGGAATCAACTCAATTTTATGATGCGGGGCTATCATTCAAGTCTTAATGTGTTAAATGTCAATTTCATAAGAGCGCAAGTTTTTTTAATGAGATAAGATGATCGAGATACTGCTTACTCATTTCGACTTATCGATCACACAAATCGCGTAAAAATTACACAGAACGACAATTTTATCTTCATTTCATGCAGCCGAATCGAATTTCAAATCCGTGAACCTTATAATATTTCGAATTGCGAAACCAAAACGGTGTCAAAGTCTTACATTGGCTATAGGGTCTACAGTCACATTGAGCCTATATCTGCTGATTTCTTGTTGCACAGGCAAGGTACAATTTGCATGTTTATATTTAGATATTTACCAAGTCTGCGCGGCGTTGCAACATATTGTTTGCGTATGGCAAACAATATTTCATGTGGAACTTTTAACAGACGCATTGATCAATGATCATACGCATAGGCGTAGCTACATTGAGGCACGACTCGTGCCTCAATGTAGCTTCACCACCAAGGAGGCAAGTCTCGCTACGTGCCTGATCATACGTACTTAAGGTGCTCAGGTAGGTATGACTAAAATGCAAATCGCGCATCGATTCTCGGTAATGTGGCCTAGGCATTCAGACAATTACTAGGATAGGCCACGGAAATTACGCATAATAAGTCATTACGATTGTCCAAAGGCTAATTATAGCCAACGCCAATGATCATTGTTATGGCGTCGTCGCTAAATAAAAGTTAAAAACCTCCATTATAGCCAGACTTAATCCAACTCAATATTATAATCTAATCTCAGCAGTTTTAATCGTTCTACTTTACTGTCACCTAACTTAATTTAATCTGACCTGATCTGATTAAATCCAACCAGACCAATGTAGTCTAATCTAATCTATAGCATGATCTAGCCTAACCTACGCTGTTCTTCTAGTCAATTCTAGTCCAATCGAATCGAATCCAATATAATCTAATCTTATCCAATAT